>CM052799.1:90593060-90660785 GCA_028533885.1 Nasua narica
CCTGGGAGAGTGGGTCCAAGCGCCGGTGCCCGCGACCACCCCCTTCCACTAGTTACTCCTCCGAACCTTCTGCCCTTTTTAAGTGTTTTTAAGGGATTTTACATTTATGCTAGTCCCCCGCTACCGGGCACTTTCCTTTGGGGTATTACTGTCCTTGGTTAGCTTCTGGTGGCTCCCTCCCCCTTTTATTTATCCTCTGTATTCAGCTCGAGTGATCCCACTTTGCTTTTACCTCTCCACTGCTGTCTTCTGCTCTTGGAGAGATTCCGGGGTTAGAAATCTTTCTCCTCAGGGTGATTTCATGGGTGTTCAGCGTGTTCTGGTAGATTTCCAGCTCACTTTTGGGGACCGGTTGCTGCAGGATCTCTTACTTCTCCGCCATCTTGCCCCCTCCCCGAGCTAGATGAGTTTTGGCATAAGTGTACATCCATGAAACCATCAAAACAATCAATGCCATAAACAAGTCCATCACCTCCAAAAGCTTCCTCTTGCCTTCTTTATCATTATTTTTATAAGAGCACATAATATAAGATCTACTCTGTTAGCAGTTTTTATTATACAATATAGTGTTGTTAACTATAGACACTATACTGTACAGTAGATCTTTATTCATCTTGCATAACTGAGACTTGTACCATTTGACTAATATCTCCCATTTTCCCCTTTTCAGCCTCTGGAAATCATGTTTCTGCTCTCTGCTTCTCTGAGTTATACTTCTTTAAATTTCTCATATAAGTGGTATCATATAGTATTTATCCATCTGTGACTGGTTTACTTCACTTACCATAATGCTCTGTAGGTTCATCCACACTGTCACTAATAAAAGAAACTCCTTCTTTTTAAGGCTGAATAATTTCCATTGCATTTATTAACCACATTTCCTTTATCAATTTCACCCATCAGTGGACATCTAGGTTGCTTCCATGTCTTATCTATTGTAAATACTGCATTGAACATGGAAGTCCAGATATATCTTTGGGATCCTGATTTCAACTCTTTTAGGTATATTTCAGCTATGGGCTTGCTGGGTCACATGATATATATACATATATGTATTTATTTATTTGTTTGTTTATTTATTTCTAAAGATACTATATACTGTTTTCCATAGTGGCTGCACCAATTTACATTCCCACCAACAGTATACAAGGGTTCTATTCTCTCCACATCCTGGCCAACATTTCCTTTTCTGGTTTTTTTTTTTTCTTTCCCTTTTTGATATTAGCCATCTTGACTGGTGTGAGGTGATATCTCATGTGATTTTGATTTGCATCTTCCTGCTGGTTAGTGATGTTGAGCATCTTTTCAGGTATGTGTTGGCAATTGTGTATATCATCTGTGGAGAAATGTGCATTTAGTTTCTCTACTCATTTTTAAATTGAATTTTTCCCTACTGAGATGTATATGTTCTTTATATATTTTGGCTATTAACCTCTTATCAGATATATGTTTTGCAAATATTTTCTTCTACTTTATAGACTGCCTTTTCATTTTGTTGATAATTTCCTTTGCTGTACAGAAGCATTGTAGTTTGATGTAATCCTACTTAATAATATTTCATTTGTTCCCTATGATTTTGATGTCTTATCTAAGAAATCATTCCTAAGACTAACCTCAAGTAGATTTTCCCCTATGTTTTCCTCTAGGAGGTTTGTGATTTCAGGTGTTATGTTTAACTCTTTAATTAATTTTGAGTTGATTTTTGTGTATGGTATAAGATAAAGGTCCAACTTCATTCTTTTGAATATGGCTGTTCAGTTTTCCCAACATCATTTATTAAAGAAACTATCCTATCTGTTGTTGCCAGAGTCCATGGGTAGGCCTAGAATATCTTTTTTTCTTTTTTTTAAACATATAATGTATTATTTGCTTCAGGAGTACAGGTCTGTGAATCATCAATCTTACACAATTCACAGCACTCACCATAGCACATACCCTCCCCAGTGTCCATCACCCAGCCACCCTATCCTCCCCCACAATCCCCCAGCAACCCTCAATTTGTTTCCCGAGATTAAGAGTCTCTTATGGTTTGTCTCCCTCCCCAGTCTCATCTTGTTTCATTTTTTTCCTCCCCTCCCCTCACTAACTCCCGTCCTGCCTCTCAAATTTCTCATATCAGAGAGATCATATGGTAATTATCTTTCTCTGATTGACTCATTTCGCTTAGCACAATACCCTCTAGTTACATCCACGTCATTGCAAATGGCAAGATTTCGGGTTTTTTGATGGCTGCATGGTATTCCATTGTATATATATACCACATCTTCTTTATCCATTCATCTGTTGGTGGACATCTAGGTTCTTTCCATAGTTTGGCTATTGTGGACATTGCTGCTATAAACATTTGGGGGTACATGCCCCTTTGGATCACTACATTTGTATTTTTAGGGTAAATACCCAGTATGATTGCTGGGTTGTAGGGTAGCTCTATTTTCAACTTTTTGAAGAACTTCCATACTATTTTCTAGAGTGGCAACACCAGCTTGCACTCCCACCAACAGTGTAGGAGGGTTCGCCTTTCTCTACATCCCTGCCAACATCTGTTGTTTCCTGGTTGTTAATTTTAGCCATTCTGACTGGTCTGAGGTGGTATCTCACTGTGGTTTTGATTTGTATTTCTCTGATACCAAGTGGTGTTGAGCACTTTTTCATGTATCTGTTGGCCATTTGGATGTCTTCTTTGCAGAAATGTCTGTTCATATCTTCTGCCCAATTCTCGATTGAATTATTTATTCTTTGGGTGTTGAGTTTGATAAGTTCTTTATAGATTTTGGATACTAGCCCTTTATCTGATATGTCATTTGCAAATATCTTCTCCCATTCTGTTGGTTGTCTTTTGGTTTTGTTGACTCTTTCCTTTGCTGTGAAAAAGCTTTTGATCTTGATAAAATCTCAATAGTTCATTTTTGCCCTTGCTTCCCTTGCCTCTGGTGATATTTCTAGGAAGAAGTTGCTGTGGCTGAGGTCAAACAGGTTGCTGCCTAGGTTCTCCTCAAGGATTATGATGGATTCCTGTCTCACATTGAGGTCTTTCATCCATTTTGCATCTATTTTTGTGTGTGGTGTAAGAAATGGTCCAGTTTCATACTTCAGCCTGTGGCTGTCCAATTTCCCCAACACCATTTGTTGAACAGACTTTTTTCCATTGGAGATTCCTTCCTGCTTTGTCAAGGACTAGTTGACCATAGAGTTAGGGGTTCATTTCTGGACTCGCTAATCTATTCCATTGATCTATGTGTCTGTTTTTGTGCCAGTACTGTATTGTCTTGATGATTACAGTTTTGCAGTACAGCTTGAAGTCTGGAATTGTGATGCCGCCAACTTTGGTGTTCTTTTTCAACATTCCTCTGGCTATTTGGGGTCTTTTCTGATTCCATATAAATTTTAGCATTATTTGTTCCACTTCTTTGAAAAAAATTGGTGTTATTTTGATAGGGACTGCATTAAATGTGTAGATTGCTTTAGGTAGCATAGACATTTTCACAATATTTGTTCTTCCAATTAATTAACATGGAACGTTTTTCCATTTCTTTGTGTCTTCCTCATTTTCTTTCATGAGTACTTCATAGTTTTCTGAGTACAGATTCTTTGCCTCTTTGGTTAGGTTTATTCCTAGGTATATTATGGTTTGGGGTGCAATTGTAAATGGGATCAACTCCTTAATTTCTCTTTCTTCTGTCTTGCTGTTGGTGTAAAGAAATGCAACTGATTTCCGTGCACTGATTTTATATCCTGACACTTTACCGAATTCCTGTTGAGTTCTAGCAGTTTTGGAGTGGAGTTTTTTGGGTGTTCCACATAAAGTATCACATCATCTGCAAAGAATGAGAGTTTGACTTCTTTGCTGATTTGGATGCCTTTTATTTCTTTTTGTTGTCTGATTGCTGAGGCTAGGACTTCTAGTACTATGTTGAATAGCTGTGGTGATAGTGGATATCCCTGCCATGTTCCTGACCTTAAGGAAAAAGCTATCAGCTTTTCTCCATTGAGAATGATATTCACTGTGGGTTTTTCATAGATGGTTTTTATGATATTGATGTATGTACCCTCCATCCCTACACTGTGAAGAGTTTTGATCAAGAAAGTTTGCTATACTTTGTCAAATGCTTTTTCAGCATCTATTGAGAGTATCATTTGCTTCTTGTTCTTTCTTTTATTAATATATTGTATCACATTGATTGATTTGCAGATGTTGAACCAATCTTGCAACCCAGGAATAAATCCCACTTGGTCATGGTGAATAATCCTTTTAATGTACTGTTGGATCCTATTGGCTAGTATTTTGGTGAGAATTTCTGAATCCATTTTCATCAAGGATATTGGTCTATAATTCTCCTTTTTGATGGTGTTTTTGTCTGGTTTTGGAATCAAGGTAATGTTGGCCTCATAAAATAAGTTTGGAAATTTTCCTTCCATTTCTATTTTTTTGGAATAGTTTCAGTAGAATAGGTATTAATTCTTCTTTAAGTGGGGGTCTTGTTCTTTGGGAGATTTTTGATGACTGCTTTAATCTCCTTACTGGTTATGGGTCTGTTCAGGTTTTCTGTTTCTTTCTGGTTCTGTTTTGGTAGTTTATATGTCTCTAGGAATGCATCTATTTCTTCTAGATTGTCAAATGTGCTGGTGTATAGTTGCTCATAATATGTTCTTATAATTGCTTATTATTTCTTTGGTGTTGGTTATGATCTGTTCTCTTTCATTCATGATTTTGTTAGTTTGGGTCCTTTCTCTTTTATTTTTGATAAGTCAGCCAGGGGTTTATCGATTTTATTAATTCTTTCAAAGAACAGTTCCCAGTTTCATTGATTTGTTCTACTATTCTTTTGGTTTCTATTTCATTGATTTCTTCTCTGATCTTTATTATTTCTCTTCTCCTGCTGGGTTTAGGCTTTATTTGCTGTTTGTTCTCCAGCTCCTTTAGGTGTAGGGTTAGGTTGTATATTTGAGAACTTTCTTGTTTCTTGAGAAAGGCTTGTATTGCTATATATTTTCCTCTTGGGACTGCCTTTACTGCATCCCAAAGATTTTGAACAGTTGTGTTTTCATTTTCATTTGTTTCTATGAATTTTTAAAATTCTTCTTAATTTCCTGATTGACCCACTAATTCTTTAGTAGGATGCTCTTTAGCCTCCATGTATTTGAGTTCTTTTCAACTTTCCTCTTGTGATTGAGTTCTAGTTTCATGGCATTGTGTTCTGAAAATATGCAGGGAATGATTCCAATCTTTTGGTACCAGTTGAGACCTGATTTGTGATCCAGGATGTGATTTATTCTGGTGAATGTTCCATGTGGACTAGGGAAGAATGTGTATTCTGTTGCTTTGGGATAGAATGTTCTGAATATATCTATGAAATCCATCTGGTCCAGTGTGTCATTTAAAGACTTTATTTCCTTGTTGATCTTTTGCTTAGATGATCTGTCCATTTTAGTGAAAGGGGTGTTAAAGTCCCCTACCACTATTATATTATTGTCAATGTGTTTCTCTGATTTTGTTATTAATTGACTTATATAATTGGCTGCTCCCATGTTAAGGGCATAGATATTTAAAATTGTTAGATCTTCTTGTTGGACAGACCCTTTAAGTTTGATGTAGTGTCCTTCCTCATCTCTCATTATAGTTTTTGGTTTAAAATCTAATTTGTCTGATATAAGGATTGCCACCCCATCTTTCTTTTGATGTCCATTAGCATGGTAAATTGTTTTCCACCCCTTCACTTTAAATCTTGAGGTGTCTTTGGGTCTAAAATGAATCTCTTGTAGACAGCATATTGATGGGTCTTGTTTTTTTTTTTTTTTTAATCCAATCTGATACCCTGTGTCTTTTCATTGGGGCATTTAGCTATTCAATGTAACTATTGAAAGATATGAATTTAGTGCCATTGTATTGCCTGTAAGGTGATTGTTACTATATATTGTCTGTTCATTTCTGGTCTGTTACTTTGAGGCTCTCTCTTTGCCTAGAGGACCCCTTTCAATATTTCCTGTAGGGCTGGTGTTTGCAAATTCTTTTAGTTTTTGTTTGTCCTGGATGCTTTTTATCTCTCCTATTTTCAATGACAGCCTAGCTGGATATGGTATTCTTGGCTTCATATTTTTCTCATTTAGTGATCTGAATATCATGTCGGTTCTTTCTGGCCTGCCAGGTCTCTGTGGATAGGTCTACTGCCAATGTAATATTTCTGCTGTTGTATGTTAAAGCTGTCTTGTCCCGAGCTACTTTCAGGATTTTCTCTTTGTCGCTGAGACTTGTAAGTTTTACTATTAGATGACAGGGTGTTGACCTATTTTTATTGATTTTGAGGGAGGTTCTTCATGTCTCCTGGATTTTGACATTTGTTTCCTTTGTCAAATTAGGGAAATTCTCTATTATAATTTGCTCCAATATACCTTCTGCCCCTCTCTCTTCTTCTGGAATCTCAATTATTCTACTATTGTTTCTTCTTATGGTATCACTTATCCTCAAGTTCTCCCTTTGTGGTCCAGTAGTTGTTTATCTCTCTTTTTCTCAGCTTCTTTATTGTCCATCATTTGGTCTTCTATATCACAAATTCTCTCTTTACCTGTTTTATCCTAGCAGTAAGAGCCTCCATTTTTTATTGCACCTCATTAATAGCTTTTTTGATTTCAACTTGGTTAGATTTTAGTTCTTTTATTTCTCCAGAAAGGGATTCTCTAGTATCTTCCATGCTTATTTCAAGCCCAGCTAGCACCTTGATAATCATTATTCTGAACTCTAGTTCTCACATCTTACTAAGATCTATATTGATTAGGTCCCTAGCCATCAATACTGCCTCTTGTTCTTTTTTTTTTTTTTTTGAGGTGAGTTTTTTCACCTTGTTATTTTATCCAGAAATGAATAGATGAATGAAAGAACAAAATACTAAAAGGGTAGCAATGACCCCAGAAAAATATACACTAACTAAATCAGAGGATACCTAAAACCAGGGGGAGAAGAAAAGAAAAAAAAATTTAAAAAAAATATGTGTGTGTGTATATATATATATATATATATATATATATATATATATATATATATTAGGCTGGTCAACAGAACAGAGCCACACACTTGATTTTGGGTGTATTTTGATCTGTTAGAAGAAACTGCCTTCCAAAATTTTAAAGAAAGAAAAATTTATATATATATAAATGTGTATATATATATATATATATACACATTTGTGTGTGTATATATATATGTATATATATACACAAAAATAAGGGTAAACATAAGCAAGGGATGGAATATGACTGTAAAGATGAAAATTAAAATATATTGTAAAAAAGGAATTGATAAGAAGTTGGTTGAAAAAAAAAAAAGCAAGAATGTGAGCAGGGTGGAGACTAGAACAAAGCCTTGCACTGGATTTAGGGTATATTTTGATCTGTTAGAAGAAATAGTATCCCAAAATTTTAAAGAAAGAAAAACCTATATGTATACAAAAATAAAGCTAAATACAATAAGGGGTAAAATATGACTATAACAATGAAAACTAAAAAACATTTTTAAAAAAGGTATCGATAAGATAAAATAATTAAAAAGTTCAAAATAGGAAAGAGGAAAATTTAAAAAAATAGAATACAAAATTAAAAAAATTTAACTTTGAAAGACTAAAGAATCATGGGGAAAAAGCCATGAATTCTATGTGCTACATTCCCCTACCTCTGGAATTCCACAGTTTTCATTG
Organism: Nasua narica; assembly: GCA_028533885.1. NCBI lineage: Eukaryota > Metazoa > Chordata > Mammalia > Carnivora > Procyonidae > Nasua > Nasua narica. The sequence goes on from CM052799.1 coordinate 90,600,746, forward strand.
ATTGGTGAACTTGATCTTGGCTGTATGTTCTTGCTGACCTTCTGGGGGAGGGGCCTGTTGCAGTTTTTCTCAAATGTCTTTGCCCAGCGGAATTGCACCACCCTTGCCAGGGGCCATGGTACATAATCTGCTCCGTTTTGGTCTCAGGAGCTTTTGTTCCCTGAATGCTTTCCATACAGCTTTGGAGGACAGGAATGAAGATGGCGGCCTCCTAATCTCCACCCCATAGGAACCGAGAGCTCAGGGCCTCACTCCTCTGTGAGCCCTCAGAGAAAAGCAGTCAATCACTCCCATCTTCCTGATCTTCGGCAGCACTCCATGCTCACCTTGCCTGTGACCAAGTGTTTCTATCTCTGGCACAAGGCTCCATTTGGAGTCTCCAAGCCCAGCCTATTCCTGCAGTGCACTCCCACACCACTCCTTCCAGAGGAGGAAGGAGGGGGTCTCCGCAAATCTGCCACCTGTGTGGTCCGTACTCGAAGAGCAGTGACCTGACTATGCCTTGGATCACGGTTTAAGGTAACCCCAAGCTGAGAGCCCCGTTCTAAGCTCTGTCTCTGCAGCCAGCTGTCCTGTTCCGATACCTGGGAGCTCTGCCACACTCAGACATCTGGGGTCTCTCTCTGACCCCACAGGTCCTGAAACCACACTGTCTGCATAAGGGCTCCACCCCCTGCTTAGCTTCTGGAGCAACGTCCTCAGTGCAGCAGGTTTTTAAAAGTTCTGATTTTATGCTCTACTGTTATTTCAAGTGCCAGGAGCTACCCTCCAACCCCTGTGGTCCATCTTCCTGAATATTGCCTCAGATTCACTTCTCGGCAAGTCCTACCTTCCAGAAAGTGGTCGCTTTTCTGTTCCTAGAATTGCTGCTCTTCTCTTAGCTCTCCTTTTAAAAAGGAATATCATGGGGGCACCTGGGTGCCACAGTCATTAAGCATCTGCCTTTTGCTCAGGTCCCTGGCTTGTGTTCCCTCTGTCACTGTCTCCCTTCAAGTTCCTTGTATTTCTACCATTGACTTGCATTAAGTATTCCTGCATATGCCTAGGCCTAAAATATCTTAAGATATTTTTAAGTCATCCTTAAAATTCACATTTTAATATTGTCCAAACTCATTTATGGTTATCATGTGTTATAGTTGTTTATATGTTCTAAAATTCCAAACAACAGTTTAAATATTTTTCTATTGAAATAAAAATTTCTTTGAAAAAATAAGGCTTCTTCCTAGCCCCTGACATTCTTAAGCTAAATAAGGAAAATTATTTTACTGAAAGTCTCTTAAATGTCAGAAATTAATTCTACCTTACAAAATAAAAAGTAATCTACATAATATTTTTTTCCTACAGATGTCAAAAATATTTAGGTAGGTCATTATAAGCCTAACATTTGTAATAGGCATAATATCTTATAACTTCCCACCGATGTTCTTTGGGGACTGCTAAGCCATTTACCTTATTCATAGTATTTCTTAGATAATAAGAGGTTTAATGGAGAGGCTTTCTCTCTGAAACACTGAAAGAGTTGAGACTTTTCAAGGATATTTACGTACTGATATTTGTCAACTCCACCATCCCAGATATGGCTTTGCTAGTATTGAATTTGGTCCAGAAATTTGGAGAACTTGATGTAGAGAGTCTCTTAAATATAAAAACCTAACATATTAAAATGAGTTCTTTCTCAATGGCAATGTAAATCCAAGTGTAAAAAAGTAGCAGTAGATGTGATATCCTTCTTACCTCTGCCATGATTCTATGTGAATGAAGAGCCTTAAACAAATAAATGCTGGGAACCAGGACTGGGGAAGAGACATTAAAAAACATGTGCCTCTATTACCTAGAAGTGTCTTTTTCAACTCGAAAATTTTTTCCAACTTTTTATTAGAGTTTTCCAATCCTCCACCCCACTTTGCCTTATGTTCAGTACAAAATTAGTTTTTAAAATATTTCTCTAAAGATTCCTTCTCTTTGTTATAATTTGATGAATGTTTCATGTGTGCTTCAAAATGATATTTATTCTTTATTTGTTGCACATAGGCAATAGTTCTCAAAATGTGGTCAGAACTATTTCCTTTATTACAAAGATATTATTTGCCTTTCCACTCTCTCTCATATGATTATAAAGTGGAAATTTCCAGAAGTTTGTGATATGTGGTGATAACATCACCACTCTGACAACTAATGGAACATGAACTTGTGTGTGTGTGTGTGTGTGTGTGTGTGTGTGTGTGTAACAGTTTCTGTTTTAATTTCTAATTCTGGTAAATGTCAGTGGATAAAACACATGTAATCAAAAGCTCTTTAGGATCTTCATTGCATCTGGCTTTTATTGTTATATTTTCTGAGGATTTAAATAGCTGCTCTATTATCAATCCAGGTTTTATGGTGATATTAAGTGGGAAAGACAGGACTCAGTGTACTTAATCAATATTACCTGGATCTGGAATCTTTGTAGTTTTTTTAAAATTCTATTCTTTTTATGATATACTGAATATTGTATATGTTCATATATGTGAACATTATGAATCATGTATCATGTAATGTATTTAATCAGGATTAATTATAGGTATAGATATGTTAAATATTTGACATTTGTGAGCAATATACTTTCATAATCTTTTTTTAAACATTTGCCATATTTACTTCAGATCCTTTAAAAAATACAATTATAAACTACTTCAAACAGAGGAAAAGTACAGAGAATAATACAACAGATACCTATGTATTGAGACTAAGAGCCTTCATTCCAGATCCAGGCTAACTGGCTCTGTAGTGTGACATTAAGGAGGTTATTTAACCTCTCTGTTTCTCTGTGATTTGTTTTTTTTTGTTGTTGTTGTTGTTTTCTGAGATCAGATTAGACAAACTTAGGGAAATAAGGAGACATGACCTATCACTGTAGTTACATCTGAAGTATGATGAGGGCATCATTATGCAGGATAAACATACTTGGAGAATTTCCATCTTTTCATGGCTGAATAATATTCTTCTGTGTGTGTATGTGTGTGTTGCATTTTTTTATTCATTCATCCTTCAACAGACACTTTGGTAGTTCCCATGTCTTGGCATTGTGAATAATGCTGCAATTAATATGAGGGTGGAGATATTTTTTTGAGATAGAAATTTTATTTCCTTTGGCTACATACTCAGGAGAGGAATTTCTGGATCATATGGCAGTTATACTTTTAAGATTTTGATGAATGTTTATAGCATTCATTAGTTGCTATGCCAATATAGGGTTCCTTTTCTTCACATCCTCACCAGCACTCCTTTTAATTTGTCTTTTTTATAATAACCATTAATAGGTGTGAAGTAATATCTCATTGTGGTTTTGATTTTGATTTCCCTGATCATTAGTGATATTGAATACCTTTTTATGTAACAGTTGTCAGGTTGCATATCTTCTTTTGAAAAAATGTATATCCAGGTCCTCTGACCATATTTAAACATTTAACTACATAAAATAAAAAAGTCATTCCATTCACTCCAATAACATTCTTCTTAGCTTGTGTAGCTACTAACATTCTTAGAAATATGTTAATTAAGTGTTTTTAACCACTTGTATGTATGCTTTACAGAATTATCACCATATCCCTTCACTGAAATATCACTTTTCTAAGTATGGCAAGTAAGAAGCACATTTAGAAATATATGCAATGATAAGCACATCTGTCAACTGATCTAACACTGTTCTCTAATGCTGAGCATGAAACATGTGTTCCAAAAGAGTTAGCACATCCATTCAATGAAGTTCCATTCCAATCAAGTTCCTTACTTACCAAGCAAGTAGTAGCACCATTATTTTTTCTCTTTAAAAATTTCTTTCTTTTTTCTTCTTACTCCTTTCACCTATTTTCCCCCTTCCACTACCACCTGACTCTGGCAACCATCAGTCGTTTTTCTGTATCTCTGACTTGGTTTTCTGTTTGTTTTTGTTTGTTTGTTTCCTTTAGATTCCACAAAAGAGATCACATGGTATTTGTCTTTCTATGTCTGACTTATTTCACTTACCATAATTGCCTTGAGGTCTGTCCATATTACTGCACATGACAGAGTTTCATTCATTTTATGGCTGAATAATATTCCCTTGTACATATATATACACCATAATTTCTTCATTCATTCATTCATTCATTCATTCATTCATTCATTCATTCACTGATGTTTGGTAGAATTTGGTAGACAGTGAAGCTATCCTGTCCTGGACTTTTGTTTTTTGGGAGGTTTTGAGTACTGATTCAATCTCCTTATGAGTAATTGGTCTGTTTAGATTTTCTATTTCATCATGATTCGATCTTGGTAAGTTTTGTGTTTCCAGGTATTTACCCATTTCTTCTAGGTTGTTTAACTTGTTGGCATATAATTGTTCATAGTAATCTCTTATGACCCTTTGTATTTCTGTGTTATCAGTTGTAGTGTCTTATCTTTCATTTCTAATTTTGTCTTTTTTTTTTGCTGAGTCTAGCTAAAGACTTGTCAATTTTATTTATTTTTTTCAAAGAACCAGCTCTTATTTTCATTGATCTTCTCTATTGTTTTGTAGCTTCTCTTTCATTTATTTCCATACTGATCTTTGTAAGTTCTTTCCTTATACTAACATTGGGATGAATTTATTCTTCTTTTTCCAGTTCCTTGAGGTGTAAACTTAGGTTATTTGAGTTCTTTATTATTTCTGAATATAAGCATTTATTGGTATGAAATTCCCTCTTTGAACTGTTTTGCCACATCTGATAAATTTTGGTATGTTGTATTTTTTTTTTCCATCATGTATAAGGTATACTGTATTTCTATTTTCATTTGTTTCAAGGTTTTTTTTTTATTTCTCTTTGATTTCTTCTTTGATCCATTGGTTGTTCAGTAGCATTTTGTTTAATGTTTACATATTTGTGAATTTTCCAATTTTCTTCTTGTAGTTGATTTCTATTTCATATCATTGTGGTCTGAAATGATGCTTGGTTTGATTTCAGCCTTCTTAAAATCATTAATAGTTGTTTTGTGGTCTAACATATGCTCTGTCCTGGAGAATATCCCATTTGCTCTTGAGAAGAATGTTTATTTTGCTGATTTTGGTTGGAATATTCTGTAAAGGTCTATTAATCTTGTTTAATGTAAAATTTCAGTCCAACATTTCCTTATTGATTTTTCTGTCTTGATGGTCTATCCATTGATTAAAGTGGGATATTGAAGTCCTCTACTATTATTGTGTTGCTGTTTTTCCCTTTATGTCTATTGACATTAGTATGTTGGATGCATAAATATTTATAAATTTTTTATCTTCTTTTTGGATTGACTCCTTTGTCATTATATAATGACTCTCTTTGTCTCTTATTGCAGTCTGTCTTAGAGTCTATTTTATCTGATGTGGGCATAGACAAAAACTGGGGTGTCAGACATGTGTACAAACTCCTTTCTGGGATGCTGGTGACTTAGAGTGAGGCAGAGGGAAAGAGCCTAAAGATGGTGCCTGCTGCCTCTCTGTCAATGGAGACTATTGCAATTTACCTCTTGATGTGTATTAAAATAGAAGCATGCTCCAAAGGCCTCCATAGCAATTATGATAAACTAAAAATCCTCTTTCATGGAAAGACTTGGCAAGTTTCAGTCTGTTTTCTCTGTATTGTACCCTGTGGAGTTAGCCATGGTGAGTCACATGATCCTTTTAACTCCTATCTCTGAGTTCACTATAACCTTGTGGGTCTCATGGCTGCAAACCCTAATAGCTTTTATTTTTATTTTTATTTTTTTTATTATTTTTTTTAAATTTATTTATTAGAGAGCGAGAGACTGAGAATGAGAGGGGAGAAGGTCAGAGGGAGAAGCAGACTTCCCGCAGAGCCGGGAGTCCGATATGGGACTCGATCTCGGGACTCCGGGACCATGACCTGAGCCGAAGGCAGTCGCTTAACCGACTGAGCCACCCAGGCGCCCTGCTTTTATTTTTATTTTTATTGTTTAAAGATTATTTCAGAGAGAGAGAGAACCAGAGGAGAGGAAGAGGGAGTCTTTTTTTTTTTTTTAAAGATTTTATTTATTTATTTGACAGAGGAGAGAGATCACAAGCAGGCAGAGAGGCAGGCAGAGAGAGAGGGGAAAGCAGGCTCCTTGCTGAGCAGAGAGCCCGATGTGGGACTGGATCCCAGGACCTTGAGATCATGACCTGAGCTGAAGGCAGAGGCTTTAACCCACTGAGCCACCCAGGCACCCCTGGAGAGAGAGTCTTAAGCAGACTCTGTGCTGAGCACAGAGCCAGATGTGGGGGTCATGACTTGAGCTGAAACCAAGAGTTGCACGCTTAACTCACTATGCTACCTGGGGCCCCTCCTACTGGCTTTTAAAGCTAGATGTTTTGGGAGTCCATCTTTCAGGTAGAAGTATTAAAAGTTTGGTGCTAGATGTAGGGTCTAGCTCTCTTCACTCCTCAGGGAGAAGCTGGGAGTTGTGAGTTCTCTCTTGGTTTTTTGTCCCTGCAGTAGGAATGGAATTTACGGTAAGATTGTGTCTCAGCCTCTCTTAACCTGTTTCAGTGCGTGTGTGTGTAAGGGTGTGTGTTTCTCATTCATCTTGTGTGTAGGAGTCACTCAGTGATCTTCTGGATTTCTTTCAGAGGAAATTGTTCCATATATAGTTGTAGATGTTTATAGGTAAAAGTGAATTTTGGAGCCTCCTGTGTGGTCATCTTGAACCATATCCCCTCAATCTTAATCTTTTTAATGATTCTTCTCTAGATATCCTCCAAATTGCCAGTATTTTTAAAGTTTAGAATCTATTAGTATAGTGTTTATAGCTCCCTGGATGGAGGATTATGACTCACATAATGCCATAGCTACCACTTTTGTTACGGACATTATATTTCTATCTTCATCTTAATACAACTTTAGTTTTTTAATAGTTACTCAAGTTTATATTTAAATAAGACCCTTATTATTCTATTATATGGAATGTCAATACAATCTCCACCTTGAATTCTTGAAGATAATTTTTAGTCAAGACTGACACATTACATGTATCTGCTCAAAATTTTCATTTATCCCATGATAAGAAAATATTTACTGAAGTTAATTACATACAAGGCACAGTGTTTTTGTTTCATTGAGGATAGATATAAAAAAATGGTTCAAAGGTTGAGCCTGCCATGAAGTAGCTTATAGTCTAGTAAATAGTATGAATCATAAACAGAAGACAAATACTTACTATGTACAGGACAATGTGTTAATTTGCATAATATCATTACCATTATATCTTGACATGAAGAGAATGTAGAAAGTAAATCAGACTTAACAAAAATTAGAGAGCAATTTTGAGACAGAAATGATTTTGGCATTCAAAAATGAAGAGCAATTGGACAGACAGAGAAATATGAAAATGTGCCATGGTGAAGGAAGAGTATAAATGTAGGGAAGTAGATGTGCCTCAAGCATAGCTAAATCTGAATGAATGACATCAGTATAAGATTATGTAAAATGTGGATGTTTTCATTCTTTTTGCTTTAAAATTAAATTTGAAACATTTCATAATGACGTTTTAACATCTTAACTGTTTTATTTCACTGCCTCCTCCCTTGTGAAACTAATAGATGTGTAGTTTGTTTTGTTTTTGTTTTTGTTTTTGTAATTGTCTACAACAGTATGAAGTGCAGGTATCAAAGTCTGCCACCAGAGTGGTGATTCATGATGCCTTTCCTGACTTCACTAGTGTCCCGTTTGCTGTTTGAAAAATCAAAGTATTACATTCTGCAAAAGGATTAACATTTTGGCATTCCCTGGAAGCTACAATCATTCATAAGCCAGTGAGTGATGCATGCATGCAGATGCTTTCTGCATTCATAAATGCACATAGTAAACCTATTTTATTAGACTAAGGGGATAGAACTATAATATATATATATATCAGGAATAAAGATAGGTTTCACTTTCCACAATGGAGTCATAAGACTTTGTAGTATAGAATTTATTTGAGAGTCAATCACCATATCCCTTTTTTATAATTATCTAATGCACAATTTTTATCCATTATACTTTTTTCCTGGTATTTGTTGTAAAAAAATATGTTAATTATAATATAAGGCAATATAGTAATGTTTTTACACATTTGACTCACATAATAGTTGCATAGTTAGTTCATTCATAATGGTTATTAAAAGTAGGTAAAGAGAGAAATTTTTATTTTTCTGTAGGCTAAAAAATTTATAATTATTTGCTAGAATTTTTCATTTTTTCAGAAAGAGAAATATTAAAATCTAAGAAAAGAACTAGTGGTTTGTTAATTATTTATATGGATAATTCATGTAATTATATATTTATAATTTTCTTCTTTTCTAATACTATGAAGTAATACAGAAAAAGAACTAAGCATCTTTTCTTTTTTTCTTTTGTAAATACACAAATGTGGCTCTTAAGTGTTGTGCCAAATTGCACAGTTAGTGGTACATTTATTAAGCATATGTACCATAAATTCAGCAAGGTATTCTATGGCTTTGCTTATCTTTTCTCCTTGTGGCTAATGATATATTTATTGCTGTTATTTACCTTCATATGAGAGTTGAAAGAGTTAATTTTAATATTGCTAATTATGCTCCTAATTAAGACTTCTAGTAAATATTTTCTGGAAAAGGAGCTAAAACTCTTAGTTCAAATAGAAAAATTCAGATTTTCTTTAGATTCTGATACTAAATCACAGGGGTCCCAGGAATATAGTAATGCTACTTTCCAAGAATTGAAACATTCATTTGTTTTCTTAGCCTGCTATTCTTTAGTGGATATATTAATTTTTCCAATTCCTCAATATACACTGGTGGTTTGTTTTAAAATTCTCTTTTGTGTTCTGGCATGTATTCGCTTCCTCTTTGTTCAGCAATTTTTATATATCTTTGTTTTCCATTTTGTTATGTATTTGGTAGTCTTAGTTTATTCATATTTAAGAAAAGAAGATGGCTGTTTTCGTTTTTCTCTGCTCTTGTATGCTTGTTTCTCTGCTACCTCTCTCTCACCTATAGGACTAGGATTAGAAGCTCAGAACTGAAATAATGCCTGTCACCCTTTGGGTGAGCAGATGGGGAAACTACTCTGAATGTTAAAATGAGGAAAAGTTTATTTTGTGTCACTGGAAGCCATCCAGCAATATTAGAAATCATATGCTTATGCAGTTAATTAAAATTATTCAAGTGCTATTTTTGGATATCTGGAAATATAATACTGGGCTGCAATGCTTAATGTGCATAGGGGAATGGGATGGGTTAGAAGTGAAGTGAGTGTGGAGCACCTGACTAGTATACTACTAGAGTAGTATAGGTAGACAGACTTTCAATTAACTCTGTTTTTAAGGAGTTTCTATTCCCACTTTGCATGACCCTTCCCTTTGAGCCAGGTACCTCCATGGGATATGGCCTTTTCTCCATTGTAGACTGTTCATTGTACATCGGGCTGCCTGTTGCTTATTTTGTTTTTCCACCAGTATCTTCATTTGCTGTCATTTTATTAAACACTTAAGAGAAAGAGAGATAAGTTCTTATTTTTAGTTGTTTTGAACTGGAAGAGACATTTTGAGATACTTGTTTTAAAGAAATCAGGGTATCCATTATATGCAGAATGGATTGTAGGAGGGAAAGGCTGATGCCCCAGGGACATAAGTAAGTAGGTTTAGAAAAAAAAATAGTGATGGTAGAAACAGAGATGAAGAGAAGAGGTAAAAAGAAGATAGAATTTGTAGCATTCCATTTCAGTTTCTCACTGACTGTTGTGAATACACAAGAAGAAATAATTTCTTCCTTTTGCAGGACCAATAGACATAATTTTCATATAAAAACAATATGTAGAATTCCGGGCTACATGTCTCTCTAGAATTATTTTCTAACTGTATACAAAATTAGATTCTAAGTAATTAAGATTTGATCTTCTGACTTTACTTGATACATTATATTTTTTTGTAATCTAATATGGAGCCAAGATGTTTGGATTTACATGTAAAGGGTATGGAGTAATTCACTGAAAAGCAGGAAGCCATCTTCTAATTTTTCACTGTTCCTCATCTTCTTTCTATAATTTCATAAAATAGTATCTGGGCCTCAACCTTTTAATTCATATTAATAAAAAATTTATGGTTTTGATTCTGGTAGAACTTCCTCACTCTTAATAGAATAAGAAGTTTATCCCCCTGTTTTTGGTGTACTACTTTTGGTGTATTATTCTGTGGGCTTTGCTTACATTGTTACTTTCCATAATGCTTCTGCAGGATAAGTCCTACCTAACAGATCTGACATTGTCACCCTCTTCCAACCATCCTCAAGGTTGCTGATATTTGCTCTTTATTACTTCCAAGTTACTTCTGTTACATTAAAAAAATCTTCATTCATTTTTCCTGTTTCCTATATTTCCATCATGCCCAAATGCACTAATTTAGGACCCTTAACAGAATTCATTTAATACTACCTTTTTTAAGACTTGATAATATTTGGGCATCTGGGTGGCTCAGTGGGTTAAAGCCTTTGCCTTCTGCTCAGGTCATGATCTCAGGGTCCTGGGATCAAGCCCCGCATCTGGCTCTCTGCTCAGTGGGGAGCCTGCTTCCCCGTCTCTCTCTGCCTGCCTCTGCCTACTTGTGATCTCTCTCTCTATCAATATATAAAATCTTTAAAAAAATAGACTTGGTAATATTTGAAGAAAATAACTAAACATGACTCTTTTTTTTTGTAACTCATTATAGCATTGAGCATGCTCAATTACTACTCACCTCATAGGAATCTTTTTTCTCTTAATTTTTATAGCCTTATACTCTTTTTCCTGCTGGTCTCTAGGCAGTTCCACTCTGTCCATTGTGGATTCTTCTTTCTCTTTGTAGTTTTGAAGTATTGTGTCCCAAGGCTTTCTTCCACTTTTAATACTCTTCTGTTTATGCAATGTAGTTTCCGTGGGTTAGAGTCATGCACTCATGGCTTCAGTCCCCAAATTTATTTATTTACTTTTTTAAGAGTTAAACACTGGAAGTTGATCTTATCTACACTGGAAGTTTAATCTTAGACTGTGCATACTATATAATGTTTCTATTTTATTTTATTCTATTTTATTTTAATACCAATATAGTTAACATATAGTGTTATATTAGTTTCAGGTGTACAATGTAGTGATTCACCAGCTCCATACATCACCCTGTGCACATCACAGGTGCACTCCTTAAATCCCATCACCTATTTAACCCATCCTCCCTCCCACCTCTCATCTCTGGTAACCATCAGTTTGTTCTCTGTCATTAAGAGTTGGCTTATTGTTTGTCTCTCTCTTTCTTTTTTTCCTCTTTGCTTGTTTGTTTTGTTTCTTAAATTCCACATATGAGTGAAATCATATGGTATTTGTCTTTATCTGACTGACTGATTTCACTTAGCATTATACTGTAGCTTCATTCATGTCTTTGCAAATGGCAAGATTTCATTTCTTTTTATGGCTGAATAATATTCCTTTAGATATATATACCACATCCTTTTTATACATTCATCTATCAGTGAACACTTGGCTGCTTCCATAATTTTGCTATTGCATTTCCCCCCAAGTTTTTATTTAAATTCCAGTTGCTTGACATACAGTAAAATATTAGTTTTGGGTGTAGATTAATGATTCATCACTTATGTACAATATCCAGTGCTCATCACAAGTGCCCTTCTTAATACCCATCACCTATTTAACCCATCCCTCCACTCGCCTCCGCTACAACAACCATTAGTTTGTTCTCAATAATTATGAGTCTGTTTCTTTGCCTCTTCCTCCCCATTCATTTGTTTTGTTTCTTAAATTTCATACATGAGTAAAATCATATGGTATTTGTCTTTCTCTGACTGATTGATTTTGCTTAGCATAATACTCTCTAGCTCATCCATGAAGTTGCAAATAAGATTTCATTCTTTTTGATGGCTGAGTAATATTCCATTGTATATATATGCCGCATCTTCTTTATCCATTCATCAGTCAAGAGACCCTTGGGCTGTTTCCATAATTTGGCTATTGTAGATAATGCTGCCATAAACATTGGGGTGCATGTATCCCTTTGAATCAATATTTTTATATCCTTTGGGTAAATATCTAGTTGTACAATTGCTGGATTATGGGGTAGTTCTATTTTTAACTTTTTGAGCAACCTCCATACTATTATCCAGAGTGGGAAAATTCCAGTTTGCAATGGGCAGAAGCCATGAATAGACATTTTTCCAAAGAAGACATATAGTTGGCTATTGTAAATAATGCTGCTGTAAACATAGGTGTGCATGTATTCCCTTAAATTAACGTTTTTGTATTTTTGGGGTGGATACCCAGTAGTGCAATTGCTGGATCATAGGGTAATTCTAATTTTAAATTTTTGAGAAAACTTCATACTGTTTTCCAGAGTAGTTGCACCTGTTTATTTTCCCACCAACTGTGTAAGAGAGTTCCTTTTTTCTTCACATCCTCACCAACACTTGTTGTTTCTTGTGTTTATGATGTTAGCCATTCTGACAGGTATGAGGTAATATCTCATTGTAGTTTTGATTTGCATTTCCCTGATGGCGAGTGATGTTGAGCATCTTTTCATGCATCTATTGGTCATCTGTATGTCTTCTTTTTCTTTCTTCTTCTTCTTTCTTCTCCTTCTCCTCCTCCTCCTCCTCCTCCTCCTCCTCCTCCTCCTCCTCCTCCTCCTCCTCCTCCTCCTCCTCCTCCTCCTTCTTCTTCTTCTTCTTCTTCTTCTTCTTCTTCTTCTTCTTCTTCTTCTTCTTCTTCTTCTTCTTCTTCTATTTTAGACCTCAACACTCCACTCTTAGCAATGGACAGATCATCTAAATAGAAGATCAACAAAAAAACAAGATCTTTGAATGACACATTGGACCAGATGGACTTTGTAGATTTGTAGATATATACAGAACATTCCACCTAAAACAACAGAATACTCATTCTTCTCGAATACACACAGAACTTTCTCCAGAATAGACCACACACTGGGTCACAAGTCAGGTCTCCACTCATACCAAAAGATCGAGGTTATTCCCTGCATATTTTCAGAACACAATTCTTTGAAACTGGAACTCAATCACAAGAAAAAGTTTGGAAGGAATCTCTGTGTCTTCTTTGGAGAAATGTCTTTCCATGTCTTCTTCTCATTTTTTAATTGAATTATTTGTTTTTGGGGTGTTGAGTTGTATGAGTTCTTTATATATTTTGGATTCTAGCCCTTTATTAGATCTGTCATTTGCAAATATCTTCTCCCATTCTGAAGGTCCTCTTTTAGTTTCATTGATTATTTCCATCAATATGCAGAAGCTTTTTATTTTGATGTAATCCCAATAGTTTATTTTTGTTTTTATTTCCCTTCCCTCAGGAGATGTATCTAGGATGTTGCTATAGCTGATGTCATAGAGATTACTGCCTGTTCTCTCTTCTAGGAGTTTTATGGCTTCAGGTCTCACATTTAGGTCTTTAACACATTTTGAGTTTACTTTTTATTTTTTTGCCTGGTGTAAGAAAGTGGTCCAGTTTCATTCTTTTGCATGTAGCTGACCAGTTTTCCCAACACCATTTGTTGAAAAGACTATTTTTCCCATTAATGTTCTCTCTTGTTTTGTCAAAAATTAATTGACCATATACTTGGGTTTATTTCTGGGTTTTTGTGCCCGTACCATACTGTCTTCATGACTACAGCCTTGTAATATAACTGGAAGTCTGGAATTGTCATACCTCTGGCTTTTCTTTCATTTTTCAATATTGCTTTGGCTATTTGGGGTCTTTTGTAGTTCCATGTAAGTTTTAGGATTTTTAGTTCTAGCTCTGTGAAAAATGCTGTTGGTATTTTGGTAGGGATTTCATTAAACATGTAGATTGTTTTGGGTAGTATAGACATTTTAACAATATTTTTTCTCCCAATCCATGAGCATGGAATGTATTTCCATTTCTTTGTGTTGTCTTCAATTTCTTTCATCAGTGTTTTATAGTTTTTGGAGTACAGTTCTTTCACTTCTTCGGTTAAGTTAATTCCTAGGTATCTTATGGTTTTTGGTACAATTGTAAATGGGATTGAGTCCTTAATTTCTTTTTCTACTACTTCACTATTGGTATATAGAAATGTAACAGATTTCTGTTTGTTGATTTTGTATACTATGACTTTATTGAATTCTTTCATCAGTTCTCGCAGTTTTTTGGTGGTCTTTTGACTTATCTATATATGGTATCATGTTATCTGCAAGTAGTGTCAGTATTACTTCTTCCTTGCCAATTTGGATACTTTTTATTTCTTTTTCTTTTCTGAGGCTAGGACTTCCAGTGTGATGTTAAATAAAAGTGGTGAGAGTGAATATCCTTTTCTTAGGAGGGAAAGCTCTCAGTTTTTTCCCATTGAGTATGATGTTCACTGTGGGTTTTTCATGTACGGCCTTTATCGTGTTGAGGTAAACTCCCTCTAAATCTATTTTGATGATGGCTTTTATCATGAATGCTGTAATTTGACAAATGTTTTCTGCATGTATTGAAATGATTTTATAGTTTTCATCTTTTCTCCTATTGTTGTGATATATCATGTTGATTGATTTGCATGTAGCAAACCACTCTTGCATCCCAGGAATAAATCCCACCCAATCACGATGAATGATTTCTTCATGTATTGTTGAGTTCTGTTTGCCAGTATTTTGTTGAAAATTTTGCATCTATGTTCCTCAGAGATACTGGCCTATAGTTCTCTTTTTTTGTAGTCTTTATTTGGTTTGGTATCAGGGTGATACTGACCTCATAGAATGAATTTGGAAGTTTTTCTTCTTTTATTTTTGGAATAGTTTGAGAAAAATAGGTATTAACTCTTCTTTAAATGTTTGCTAGAATTTGCTTGTGAAGCCATCTGGTCCTAGACTCATGCTTTTTGGGATTTCTTTGATTATTGATAGAATCTCCTTGCTGGTTATTGGTCTATTCAGATTTTCTATTTCTTCCTGCTTCAGTTTAAGAAGGTTTCTATGTCATTTATTTCTGCTCTAATATAGATGATTTCCTTTCTTCTGCTGGTTTTGGGCTTAGTTTGTTGTTCTTTCTCTAGCTCCTTTAGGTGTATGTTTAGGTTGTTTATTTGAGATTTTTTTTGTGCTTCTTGAGGTAGGCCTGTATTGCTATTAACTTCCCTCTCTGAACCACTTTTGTTGCATCCCAAAGGTTTTAAACTGTTGTGTTTTCATTTTTATTTGCTTCCATGTACTTTTTGATTTTTTCTCTGATTCTTGGTTGACCCATTCATTGTTGAGTAGCATGTTGTTTAACTTCCATTTTTTTGTGGTATTTTCAGATTTTTTTCTTGTGGTTGATTTCTGGTTTCATAGTGTTATGGTCACAGAAGATACATGGCATGACTTTATTTTTGTTTGTTTGTTTGTTTTAATTTGTTGAGGCTTGTTCTATGGCCTAATATGTGATCTATTTTGGAAAATGTTCCATGTGCACTTGAAATTAATGTTCTAAATATATCTGTTGAGTACATCTGGCCCAGTGTATCATATAAAACCACTGTTTCCTTGATAATTTTCTGTTTGGATGATCAATCTCTCAATGCAAAGTCCCCTACTATTATTGTATTATGATCAATTAGTCTCTTTATATTTGTTACTAAATATTTTATGTTTTTTGTGCTCCTGTGTTGAGTGCATATATATTTACATTAGTATATCTTCTTCTTTGATTATTCCCTTTATTATTATATACTGTCCTTTGTCTCTTTTTACAGACTTTGTTTTAAAGTCTATTTTGTCCAATATAAATATTGCTACTCTTTTTTTTCCACTAATTTGCATGATAAATGTGTCTCCATCCTTTCACTTTCAAGCTGCATGTATCTTTAGTTCTGAAATGAGTCTCTTATAGGCAGCATACAGATGAGTCTTTCCTTTTTTTAAAGATTTTATTTATTTATTTGACACAGAGAGAGAGAAGGAGAGAGAGAGAGAGAGAAAGCATGAATGGGGGAGGGGCAGAAAGAAGAGCAAGAAGCAGATTTTCCTCTGAGTGCAGAGCCTGATGTGGGGCTCAATCCCAGGATCCTGAGATCATGACCTGAGCCAGTGAGATACTTAACCAACTGAGCTACCCAGGAGTCCTAGGTCTTATTTTTTTTAATCCACTCTGTCACCCTATGTATTTTGATTGGAGCAATTATTTAATTTACATTAAAAGTAATTATTGATAGATATGTATTTATTATATTTTGTTACTTGTTTTGTGGTTGTTTTGTAGTTTTTCTCTGATTCTTTCTTTTCGTTCTCTCTTTCACTGTTTGCTGGTTTTCTTTAGTGATATAGTTGGATCCTTACTCTTTATTTTTCACATATTTATTACTGTTTTTTGATTTGTGGTTCCTATTTGGTTTATATATAACATCTTATGCATATACCAGTCTATATTAAACTGATGGTCACTTAATTTTGACCTCATTCTTTACTCCTCTCCTCTCCATGCTTCAGATATTTGGTTATCATATTTTATATCATTTTATTTTATACTTCTTTTGACTATTTTTATAGATATACTTAATTTTATTTTGCTTTTATGCTTCCTATTTTTCTTACTCTTACTTATGGTTTCTGTTTTCCACTCACAGAGTGGAAAGAGTCCCCCTTAACATTTTTTGTAGATCTGGTTTAGTGGTCATGAAGTTTTTAACATCAGTTTGCCTGGGGACTATTACTCCCCTTCTATTTTAAATAAAAGCCTTGCTGGATTGAGTATTCTTGGCTGCAGATTTTTCCCTTTCACCACTTTGAATATATTGTGGCACTCTTTTCTGGCATACAAAGTTTCTGCTGAAAAATTAGCTAATAATATTTTGGGGTTTCCTTTTCATATCTATCTTCTTTTATCTTGTAACCTTTAATTTTTTTAAGTCACTATTTGTTGTCAGTTATTTATTTATTTATTTATACCATTTCAGTTACTATGTGTCTTGGTGTGGACCTCCTTGGGTTGAATTTTTTGGGGGATCTCTGTGCCTCAGAAATCTGGACTCCTATTTCCCCCCCAAGATTCAAGAAGTTTTCAACTATTCTTTCTTTCTTTTTTTTTTTTTTTAAGATTTTATTTATTTATTTGACAGGAGAGAGATCACAAGTAGGCAGAGAGGCAGGCAGAGAGAGAGGGAGAAGCAGGCTCCCTGCTGAGCAGAGAGCCCAATGTGGGGCTCGATGCCAGGACCCTGAGATCATGACCTGAGCCGAAGGCAGAGGTTTTAACCCACTGAGCCACCCAGGCACCCCTCAACTATTATTTCTTGAAATATATTTTCTGCCCCTCTTTTTTCTCCTTCTGGGATCTTTATAATGTGAATGTTATTATGCTTGTTGGAGTCACTGAATTCTCCATGTCTATTCTCCTTATGCCGTATTTGTTTTTCACCTGTTCATCTTGATTGCTTTCCATTACTCTATCCTTCAGGTCACTGATAGGTTCCTCTGCTTCCTGTACCCTTCTATTTATTCCATTCATTTTGTTTTTAATTTCATTTATTGAGTTCTTCATCTCTGATATATTATTTTTTATCTCTTTGTCAAGGGTCTCATTGAGGCCCTCTAACCTGTTCTGAAGTCCAGTGAGTATCTTTGTGATCATTACTTTAAATCTCTATCAGGTATATTACTTATTTCTGTTTCAGTTAGATCTCCTGCTGGGAGTTTGTCTTGTTCTTTCATTTGGGACATATTTCTTTGTCTCCTCATTTTTTTCTACTTCTCTTTGTCTATTTGTGTGTTAGGAAAGTCAGTTATATCTTCTGCTCTTGAGCATAATGGTATTATGAAGAAGAGGTCTTGTAGTGCCCTGAAGTGCACTGTTCCCTGTCCATCAGAGCTTGGTGCTTTAGGGGAGTCTCCTGTGTGTTTTGTTTTCATTTGCTATTATGTCTGAGTCACTTTTCCTTTCAATCTAGGCACTTACATGGACTCTCTGCCTGTTGTGGCCTGTGATTACTCTCTGTGATGTTAGTGAGACCCAGGCCAGATGGCTCTGAGGGGGCATAACTGCAGGAGAGCTCATGAGTGGGATGGTGGTATTAGCCAAATTTGCATGGAGCCATTAGTCCTCAGCTGGATCCCCTGAAGCATGGTGGGTGCAGGGTGTGTGTGCAGAGTCAACGAAATATGCACTGAGCATAAACACAGGGCCACTAGAAGAACTCCTGGGTGGGGTGCACAGCTAACAGGTCAGTTAGCAAGTATCTGTGCAGTCATGCCTCTCAGAAGGTGGCCCTGTGACTCACCCAGGGCTGATACCAGTCAGCTGATTTTAAAGCTCCAGGTTCCAAGCCTGGCTGGTTATATGAACTCACAGAATTCAGGCCCTGTGGTTTTCAAGGCCAGAAGTGATGGGGATTCATTTTTCCCATGTGGGCTCCCTGGTGCTTTCCTCTCTTCATAATTGCAGTTCTCTCCCTCCTTTAGGCAGCTCCAACCCACCATTTATGCCCCTCCTAACCATTTCCTGAGGCCATCTCCTGAGGCCATTTCCTCTCTATGGCCATTTCCTCTCTATGTTTAGTTGCAGAGTTTGTTCTGCCAGTCTTCGGATCACTCTCCAGTTTGTTTACTCAGATGTGAGTGGTATCTAGTTATAAACATGCGACAAGGTGAGCTGAGAGGCCTTCTCCTTGTTATGCCCAGATTTTGAGATCCCCAAATTCCACCAGGGAGCCGAGTCCGATGCAAAAGCAAAAGAGCCCTTTATTCAAGCTAGCTTGAGCTCTGTCTCTCACACTCACTGACACAGCGGCGTGGTGTAGAGAAAGAGAGCGAGTTTCAAAAAGCGCAACAGTTTTAGAGGGGCCAGTGGCCAATGAGTTTGTAACACACAGAAAGTTGCTTAGTAACTGTTTGACCTAGCCTATCACCCTGGCCAGAATTGGCGCACAAGTTTGGCGGGCAAAAGGCGGGGTTTATATTCTTTCCCGGGCAGGGGTTCCGCGTTCCTATTGGCTAACCCAAACCCAACCCATAGGACGTCTGGGCTAATTAGCTCAAGGGAGGGCTGAGCCACACTCAGACCCTCCCAGAGGCAGGTCCTGTGGGGGGGCGGGGCACACACAAGAAGGTGGGTGTAAGCAAAAGGAGCCAGCCCTGCTCTGCTCCTTCACTCCTCTGCCATCTTCACAAGTATCTTCAGATCGCAAACTTAAACCTTTGAAATAGAGCTTTCTCCTGACAGATACCTGTCCATATTTTTCACTCTGATGTTCCATAATCACCTCAAAACTAATCCAGTGAGAGATGAACTTCTTTTCTTAACTTTTCTTCTGCCTGCGTTATGTGGATGGAAAACTAGTAACAAAAAATATTATAATGTATACTAATGATAAATTAGATACAAAGTTATTTCAGAGTGTAAGTTCTGTCCTATTTAGTATTTTGACCCAAGAATATTTATTTCTTTCCTATATCCAGTGCTCACATCGTTGATGTCATCTCAAATCAGATTATTATTAAATTATGTGAAGGGAAATATTGACAGCTTGGAATTTAAATGTGTTGGGCATTGTCATAGATCCCAGGAAATCTGATATGTTTATAAGTTGGACATTATGACAAATCAATAAAAAAATTGAAATATATATGCATAAAAGATGGACTCATTTTGAACACAATTGAAAAGATTAGGAGTAAAAAAAAGCAAAAAAAAAAAGCACGAGTTATTCTTTTTCTTAATTTTAATCCTTAATTTTTTTGTTGTGTAAATTCAAAAAAATGTCACTAATTTTCTCTTATGAGGCAAATCTGAATAATTTCCTTTACAGAGAGTTGCACGGGGGTATCTGAGTGGTTCAGTGGGTTAAAGAGAGTTGCACTTTAACTATTGTGCATGTGTTGGGGGGAGATAAGTGTATGTATGTATGTATGTAATGGGTTTTGTTCAAACATTTCAGAAATATATAAGGTAATAACTAATTGCTTCATTATGCTGGTCCCAACTCTGAAATAATCACTATTAAAAATTAGTTTTCATATAGACATAGGTCTATAAGATAGACCTCCATTCTGTCTGTCATGCTTTTTAAACATATAACTAAAAACATTTTGTATGACTTTTATGATTGCATACCTGTGTTTCTGCTATAGCAAATTAACTTTAAACTTTTGCACCTCTCTCTTTTGTTTTTTCACACATACCCACATGTAATTATTTTTGATTTTACAAAAAAGTGATTATAATTCTGCATACTTTTGCAGAGTAATTTGCTTTTCCTTCACCTACTATAATATATTTTCTATCCTATGTATCCATATATCTATGTATTCTATCATCCATCAGACTTACAATTTAATATTAAAAAAAGAGAATTCCATTCTATGTGCACATCATAACCTATTCATCACTGTTGAGCATTTTACATATTTATTAATAGTCTTTTAAGGTAAAATCTGGTATGATAGAAAGACCTATGGACACAAAGTAAAGAAAGGCATTTACTCTTTTTACTTCTCATTTTCTATAATTTTATTTCTATAATTTTCTATATTTCTATAAATTTCTATAATTTCTATATAATTTTAATATAGAGGAGTTGTATCTGGTCATCTCCAAAGTTATGCACAACTAAAGTCCTCTGTTTTCTTGTGAGGTCCAGCTCAGGTCATTCGTATGTGTGGGATTGCTTTGAAATGCTCTAAAGAATTCTATCAATATATAGCTGATATTACTACTGTTATTGTGATTTTGCAATCACTCAGTGAATTGGAAATTTGAGTTTAAGACAATAGACCAGGGATCTGCCCAGGCATCCCAGAGAAACATGGCTATCCTCTAAAGGATTCAGACTAGTGGTAGGTCTATATAATAAGTAAAACACAGCCAGATTACTGAAGATTTTGAATGCCACATTTGGGATTTGGACATAAAAATAAAGTATATACTATTTTGTTAGCTTTGAGTAGGAAGTTGTTTGCAACACTGGTTGTGTATTTGTACTACTGAGAAGATTTTTAATAAAGAGTATATCACCCAGAAGACATGCCTAGGGATTTTGGTCTAATTGGTCTGGAATGAGGCTGGGCCTTGGTACTTAAAAATCTCTCCATATTGGTATTTTTAAAAATGTGGTTTGTACATTCGGACTGGATTGAAAAATCACCCTTATAGGATAAAGTTGGTTTCTTTATATTTTACATTGCATTTCCCCCACTTCTGTTCCTCCCCTCGCACCATTCTGGATAGAATATTCATTATAGCTTTTGTGTTCCTATCGGTTTATTATCTGAAAAACCTGTTTAGAAATGGTGGGGCATCCTCGATCAGACCTAGTCACCCTCGCGTGATGATCAGGAATCACCAAAGCTTGAAAAGATTTGGCTCCTTGTATGTGCCGCAGCTTTGCCTGTATATTTCCTGTGATGATGATCAAGATGCAACATGCAAGTTTTCAAAGTGAGGAGATATCCTGCATGATTCTAAATAATTTTAGATTTTATGTAGTGATCATTTAGCTTTTAAACGAGGAATAGCAAATCAGATTTGAGAATCTACTTTCAATTATATGCTTAATCTTCGTGGGTTACCTTTATTTAACTATTTGATAACAGAATGTTACTCGGTTTCCTTGGAAATATAGGAATACATGCATTCACTGAATTAATTGAAAATGTATTCGGTCTGTTCATCAAAAACAGTATCTACTAAACTTTTGTGTTGCATATAACGCATATATAAAAACAGTCTGGGTGCCTGGGTGCCTCAATCAGTTAAGCGTCTGCCTCTCAGGGTCGTGGGTGGGAATCCTTGCTCAGCGGGGAGTCAGCTTCTCCCTCTGCCCCTCCCCCTGCTTCTGCTCTCTCTGTCTTTCAAATAAATAAATAAAATCTTTAAAAATAAATATATAAAAAACCTACTTCTTGTTTAATAAGAAAAATGACATCAAATTTCACCCTTCTGTATAAAAAAAATCAGTGCATTTTTTAACAGATTATAGAAAGAAGAAAGTGAATACTTAATAGAACTTTGTCTTTCCATGTGTCCGCTGGTATAACTAAGCAGAACTGATAATGTGAAGCGTTGCTGCCATCTGCAGCATGAAAAACTTATTAAAGGCATGTTCCTCACATGTATATAACTGGGTTTTGAACAACTGCTTATTCAAAAAGTAAGAACTGTTTATTTTCTCTATTAGTCTTTCTGTGTCAACTGCTAACTTTAAACATACTTAAAAATGTAATAACATATTTTAAAACATTCCAAGTATGTTTGAACTTGATATAGGTACCAAAATGAATACTGACATTATATTTGATTATTTGATTATGCTGAAATTAATTTTGAACAAGCAATTAAATGATAAACTGAAATAGCCTTTGTGATTCATTGATACTAGGAAATATTTTCTGAATCTTTTATGTTTCACAAAGTTTTATAGAAATTACTCCAATTAAAATTTAAACTTTTTTTCAGATAGTTTTTATTTTTAGATTTACCCATTACTTTCTTAATTGTTATATAGATTAGTAATACAGGTATCCACAAAGAGGACACCAGAGATATACTGTCAGGGGTTGAAAGATTTTAAGTTGATGACAACATTTTTCTCCTAGGTTTCTAAATTCTTTTTCTATGTATTTAAAAAATTGTTCTTTGCCATATTCTTATCATAGAAAGTAGCAAAAAATTAACAACACTGTGAAACTTATAAGTTACTTAAAATTCCTGAGCATTAATTTCCTGACCTATGCTTTTGTGCTTATGATAATCATTTTGTTGTGTTGTTGCATTGCAGTTAACTGATGACTGAATGTGAGAAGTCAAGCATATTACCTGCAACATGCTCATTAATGTTAGTTTTTATATATTCATGAAACAAATCATTTCATCTTGTTTAGTTTTGTTCGAGCAAAATACCAAATTTTCATATTTTAAATATCTTATATTTCTTTTGTAATTGACCACTAAAAACTTGATATTTATAATTAAGTGGAAAATGCCGAGGAAATGCATTTTTAATTATTTTGATAATGGTATTTGGCAGATAGTCAGAAAATACTGGCTCAGTCAACAAAACCTAGTATGATTATCTCCTTTTCTTTGACAAGATTTTTACTTTATTTTTTCTCTTTAAAATAAGTCATACGTTCCTTAAATTACAAAAATTAAATTACTTAAATCTGTGATGCCTCAAATGAACCCCTGGACAGATGGATAAACTATATAATACATGTCACTAAGTACAATGATCATTTGTTTTTATGACCAAAAAAAAATGTCGTAGCATAAGAAATAAAAAAATCCATTTGCATTCAGTGAATTTTTATTAAAAAGGCCCCTTCTTTTAAGATAATCCACAGATTTCAGAACAAAATGTTAGAAGAAAAAAATAAAACTTTATATAAAGAAAAATTGCTGAACTTGAGAACTCAAAATATTATAAACAATAGGTTCTTCCCCCCTTATTTTAATAATTAGAGAAACTACAACAGAATGTTAAGAGTCAGTTGTGAAGTATTTATAGTTTATATCATTTACTATGTTTTATTCTCCTTTTGATACCAAACAACAAATCTAAGTGTATATAAACCTCAATGAATGAGAATTGTAGTGAACTGCTATATATACTGCTGGGCTATCCTCTGATTCTTCTGATCATCTATCAAAACCTCTCTTTTGTAGGGAAATGTGGGTGACTTACCCAATGAGTTTTAATTTCTATCCTCCAGGATGTATGGATAGGGAAGGATAATCAAGGTTTTTGTTTTTGTTTTTGCTTTGCTTTTCTCCAGTACCTGTTGGTTCACTTGGACCCAGTTTCTGAGTTCAGTCTAGTTTCTAAATAATTTTCAAAGCCATCAGAGGATGCTTTGGTCAAGTATAGACAAAACACATTGAGGAGAAGCTATTCTTTGAGTCAGGAGGTAGCACTACTATGACAGCTGCAGCACAGCTGAGTGGGAAGGGGTGGCCTCATTGCTCAGGTAGGGTCAGTCTCATTAGGGGCATCCTCAGCTCATGGGGCCTCTTCATTCTTTTTTTTTTTTTTTTTTAAGATTTTATTTATTTATTTTAGAGCTAGAGAGAGATCAAAGCGTGGGAGCAGAGGGATAGGGACAAGCAGACTTTGTGCTGAGAGTGGAGCCTGATGCGAGACTCAGTCCCATGACCTTGAAATCATGACCTGAGCCAAAATCAAGAGTCAGAGGCTTAACCAACTGAGCCACACAGGCACCCCAGGGTCTCTTCATTCTTGATGATAATTACACTAGATCTAACTCTTTTGTCTTTGTGCTGTGCTCTTGGTGTAGCCAAAAAAGTAGCCAATTTTTTTCTTTCTTTCTTAAGTAACTCCACACTCAACATGGGGCTCAAACTCACAACCACAAGGTCAAGAGTCATGTGCTCCTCTGAGTGAGCCATCCAGGCACTCTGCTCTTGGCTTGGGATGTTATCCTGGGTGTTCACTCCCGGCTTTGACCCGACCTGGCCAGGGGGACACACACTCATCTCATGTGTTGTTATCCACTCTCTAGGGGCTCTAATCTCTCACCCTAAATGTATTAAATGCTCCCTCTTTTTGTGCCTTGATGTACATTCTTTTATCATAGCACCTGTAACACTGTATTATACCAGTTATGGTGAATGGGATGGTCATTCCTCCCGCTTCCCACAACAGAGACTGGGGCTGGACAGAAACAGGGACTTTTCCTTGATTTGTTAATACTCCTTACATCTCGTATTCAATCAAGTGCCAGGTTTTGTTAATTCCTCTTCCATACCTTGCCTTGCAAGACTTTATATGATCTAGCCCCCGGCCACTTATACCTCAGCTGCACAGGCTACCTGCTTTTCTCAAAGCTGCCTTACAGGCTCTTGACTCTGAGCCCTTGAACTCACTTTTCCTTCTTCCCAGAACTCTGTTGTTCCACATATTCTAATAGATTGCTGCTCTTTTTTCCTTTCTCTGCTCAAATGCAATAGTAGTTCCATTTGTCTCTCTTTATTCTGAATTACTTTTCTTCATGAAAAAACTGATTGGTCATCATAGCAATGAGTAACAATCAAAACCAGTACTAAGGGCGCCTGGGTGGCTCAGTTGGTTGAGTGACTGCCTTCGGCTCAGGTCATGATCCTTGAGTTCTGGGATCGAGTCCCACATCGGGCTCCCGGCTCCACGGGGAGTCTGCTTCTTCCTCTGACCTTCTCTCCTCTCGTGCTCTCTCTCACTTTCTCTGTCCCTCAAATAAATAAATAAAATCTTTAAAACAAAACAAAACAAACAAAAAAACAAACCAGTACTAAACTTGTTTAATCAATGATTGATTATAAAGGTGCACATATGTATGAAAAAAAAGTCAGTAACATTCCCAGCAATCTACTTTTGAAAAATCAGGTAATCAGCCACAGCTTTAGTCCAGTGAACATTTTTGAAAGTCAGCCAGACAGAAATAGTCTTACTCTGGGAAACACATTTCTGTAGCTAAAGTTAACACTCCAGCTTCTACACTTTACACTTTTCCAAAACCCTGTGTAAGCTTTCTCCTTTGCTTGTAAGCTATGTCTTATAAACTAAGCTCTCTCTTGCTCGAGCAAGCAATAAATTCACCTTACTGGTTTAGATATTGTGAGTGATGGCCTCTATCAGTATTTATGATCACCTATGATTACATGATATTTTTTGCTATCTGTTGGTTTATTATCCATCTGTATTAGAATATAAGCTTCAAGAGGGCAAACACCTTGTTGACTGGAACTTCATGCTGACATAGAAGCCTGGGGCATAATAACAACATCATAAATATTTGTTGACTGTGTCTTTAGAGTAGGAATAATTGCCACTTAGCATATCTCCACTCTCTAATATAGCGCCTAGTATATAGAAGGAATTCTGTAAAATATTAGTTAATAAGGGAATGAATACATTCATTGACCATGCATGTTTTAAAATATTTTTTAGGGGTGTCTTTGAAGTAAACCAATAATTATTCAGATCTCTGTCGGTCCATATATATCTCTTATATACTCATCTCTCTCTTCAGAAATACACTAGCTGAAAAGATGCCGACCAGCCTATTTGACATCTCCTTTTGGAAAACTTATAGGAATTACCAAATCAGTATGTTTAAAACTGAGTCCATCCTCCAGATCCTCTTCTTGTTTTCTCTCTGTCAGTAAATAGTGTAGGCTAGAAATCCCCTTTCTTCCTCAAATCTTCAATTTCCACTCAGCATCAAATAATGGTGATTTTATCCCCTAACTATATCTTGATTCTGCTCACTTCTCTCATTTTACATGAGTGCCACATGTTTGGGCTACCAATAGCTACCACCTAAACTACTTTAGTAGCCTACTAATTGGTCCATGAACATCCTTTCCTATACTCTACCCAATCTAATCTTTAATTAGTTAACTCTGTTCTTATGAACTTTCATCAGATGCTTTGCTGATGAGACAGAGCCTAGAATTTTTAACATGGCTTACAGGCCCTATTCATCCTCATCTTGTACCATATTCTCCCCCCATTATCTAAACTTCAGTCACTGGCCTTCTTCAAGTCACATGAATTTGTCATGTCCTCCTCCTCCGCCATCACAGAACTTTTGCAAATGTTAGCACCGAAGTCAAACACATTCTTTCTTCTATGCCTCTTATTCTTTGTATATTAAATCTACCATCACTCCCTCACCACCTGACCAAGTCAAATACCTCTGTCCTACTTAGCACCTTGTCCATCTCCTGTAAATACTTATATTTTAAGTCTAACCTTTGTGTGTGCCATTTTTGGATTAATAATGATCTCTTTGAACTATAAACTCCACCAGAGAAGTGGTACTATATTTTTGGCATATGGGAGGTAGGTCAGTAAATATTTATTAACTTAGTGAAAGAAAGAAAGAAAGAAAGAAAGAAAGAAAGAAAGAAAGAAAGAAAGAAAGAAAGAAAAGAAGAAAGAAAGAAAAGAAGAAAGAAAGAAAGAAAGAAAGAAAGAAAGAAAGAAAGAAAGAAAGAAAGAAAGAAAGAAAGAAAAAGGCATTTGAAGCTGGTCATGTCTTTCCTAGTATATCTCAGAATAAACAGGGTTGGAACCTGTATTCTGAGAGGGTAGTGGGGCCAAGGGGAGGCAGTAAACTGGAAAACTATGATGTACAGAGGTCCCTCCTCATTCTAGAACTACATGTTTTCTACTGAAAATGTTACTGAAGAGTGAAAGTCTTGCTAGTCTCTCTCACGGACTCATGTTTAGTGGGAAAGGAAAAGGAAAAAGTAGAGCACAGAAGACATGTAGAGATCAATTTCACCTTTAAATGAGAAAGAGGAGACAAGATGATTCTTAATTTGTTGTAGTGGGCAATTCAGGTGCAAAGTACTACAGCTGGTTTTTATTATATAATATATAATATAGCCAACTTTGAAATAAGCACTATATTCTAAGAAGGATTTTAACTTTAGGGAGTCTCTGTTAGAAGTAGGAACTTTAAACTTTTTACTGATTTAGGATTTATTTAAATATCTTTTAAAATCCAAATGTTTGCCATGTTTAAATGCAGAATTTATAAGTAGTGTTTTTCTCCCATTTTGCCCCACCTTGAGAATGTCAAAAGCTGCTGTTTTGACATAAATTACAAAAATATTTCAGTTTAGAAATCAAAAGTACAAGAAGAAGCTATGAAAGTAGGTTTATCTTTAAGGTGAAAACTTGGGGAGGGGGAAAGATAGGATGCCAGGCAGTCTTCCACATATGGCCTGATTTTCCTTTGTTTTTACCGCATTTTGTTCCCCCAGCAGGAATTCATATGAAGCATGGTGCCTGACATGTAATAAGCCCTCAGAAAATGCTAGCTATTTTTCTTCATTTTATTAGTTAAGAAGCATCAGCTTTAAAAATGCCACTTCCGGGGGGCGCCTGGGTGGCTCAGTGGGTTAAGCCTCTGCCCTTGTTCAGGTCATGATCTCAGGGTCCTGGGATCAAGCCCCACATCGGGCTCTCTGCTCAGCGGGGAGCCTGCTTCCTCCTCTCTCTCTGCCTGCCTCTCTGCCTATTTGTGATCTCTCTCTGTCAAATAAATAAATAAAATCTTTAAAAAAAAATGCCACTTCCGAAGGCTGGTTATAAATAAGTCATACACACACATTAGTTAAAATAGATCAAGGGGAAGGAGAGGAATCACTGCGGTCACCACAGCTCTCCAAAGTAACACATGGGAAACCTGAGAAGGTTGAGAAAGACTATAGGACCAATTTACAGGTGCATGGCTAGCACGCAGTGGAGTTAGACCCAAGATAATGTCTATCACACACACGACCGCTGTTTGCTTCTGTGACTGTACTGTTCCAACACTCAGGTCATACCCGTGACACTGAAAGAGTGGATGGGACCACCAGGAGAAAGACTGGGTTTGAAGCATGGTTATTTTTTTGGTGTCAATGCTTCAACTATTCTGCTCCACCAGTGAATCTTTTACAGTTTGTTTCGGCATGCCAATGGAGGGCACTCTCAGAAAAGATGAGTTTCCATCTTTTCAATCTATTCCATTTTCTACAACCTAGAGCCCTGGCCCCAGAACGCAGGACTAAATTGATGTTTGCTGGCCTTCTTGGGAACTTAACTGACACATACAGTGTTATTTCTAGAGGAGAGAGTCCTAATTCCAAATAATTAACTTAGTAACAGATACTTGGAACACATTTCTGTTACCAAATAACCAAATGGGGGATTGACTGGAGTTTTTCTAAACATCTTTGTAAGTGGATAGAAATTTCGGTGGTATTTATATAATTCTAAATTAGAGTCCAAATGGCTACATGTTGCTTTGCTTAAAACAAGTCTATTTCCTCATTTGGGAAAGGGAAGAACTATCATCATTCTTAAAAAGAAATTCTAAGAGTGCCTGGGTGGCTCAGTTGGTTAAGCAACTGCCTTCAGCTCAGGTCATGATCCAGGAGTCCGGGGGTCGAGTCCCACATCGGGCTCCCGGCTCCATGGGGAGTCTGGTTCTCCCCTCTCATGCTCTCTCTCACTGTCTCTATTGCAAATAAATAAATAAAAATCTTAAAAAAAAAGAAATTCTAAAAATTTCTTCTTGTGTGGGCTTTGGAAATGAGTAGATAACTAGATGTAGTTCTCTAGAGGACTCCAAAAACATTAAAGTAGAAGACGTTAATTAATTGAGTTGACTGTATGCCCTGACTTCTGCATTTGCCTCATGTGTTAAGGTTTTATTTGTTTGTTTTTGTTTGCTTATTTTTAAGTCACAGAATTGTGCATTTTTTCAGAGCCTTACATCCCTTTCTTGACTGAACTCACTGTAAATAGATAAAGTTCCTGCTTTATATCACTGCCTTTACTAACTGAGAAGTCTATTTATATGCTTACTTAAATCTCTGGTGTGCATATGTGCTTACAGCGTACTTTACTTTGTAAATATCGGCTTCCTTATGGAAATATTAGTTCCTTACCACTAGAACAAATTGATTTCATCTATCTTCCTCCTCATCTTTAAACATATTATTTGTCCAACTTTCAGCTTTTCTGATGTAAAGTAAAAATGTCTCACTACAATAAGATTAATAAACAAAGTCAAAAGACTGCTTATGAAAAAATATTTTAGAAATCCAGTCCTTTTGATTAGTAACCAGCCTTAGTACCAGAAAAACTTCAAAGTGCTCTCTAAACATTGAATTTTCATCAGTGATGCTGCAAGGCTTAGTTCTCATCTTTCATGCTTACCCATGCAATAACTTCAAAAGGATTAAAAAGAAGAATGACAATCTCTCAAAGAAACCCTGTGCTCAGGCCAGTAATCTTGTCTTTAGCTATCATACATATACAACCAGATAATTGCTTCATTACAACCAGATAATTACTTTAATAAATATAATAATTAACATTTGTTACCAAAAAAGCAAATATGCAAACCATTTAGAAGTGAAATCCAGAGCCCAAGGGATTTCTAGAAGAAAATGGAAAAGAGTTAGACAGCGTCAAATATAGACATCTTCAAAGGGAAAGAGATCATTTAAAATTTCCTTTACTTACTGAAATATGTTCTTGCATATTTTATTGTTTTTGTCATCTTGCTTGTTATAATCCAGCCAGTGAATGTTCAAAGAACATAAAATCCTACAAATAAATAAAGTGGATATGAGTGCATTTACAAAAAGGCAACAATTAAGATCTGGAGTCTCACATGTAAGCTTTGATTATATAAAGCAATTATGTTTCCCAGTGGTGTTCCAGCAACGTGCGATTTAGCAGTAGGAGGGAAAGAATACAAGTTACTTGGAATTCTTATCTGAATCAGCAGGGTAAAAAAGTTTTAAGTTCAACGATACTTTCTAGTTTTCAGAATACAAGTTACTTGGAACTCTTATCTGAATCAGCAGGGTATCATCAGTCAAAATCTTGGGGGATCAAGACAGTGTAAACTTCGATTGCAGGGCATTGTGTCGGTGCAGAAAGCTGCAACAGATACTGACTTTTGAACAAGTATTACATATATCATCGTGGACTCTGTGGTTGGTAACTAGGTAGTCATCTCAGAAAGTACCGAAAACCATACCAGGGGGAACTTGAAAGGGGTATTTAAAGCTATGGGTTGTGGAATGGTAGTGTCAAACCAGAGACCAAACATTAGGTAGTACTTGTGAATTTTGCTGTTTGGATCAGTGAATATTCTCCCTCCAGCAGCTTTCCAAAGGTCTCTCTTTCAGCATATAGTAACAAAATGGGGACAGCATTTAAAAATTAAAAATATAATTTTTCCTTTCATATTATACATAGAAATAAGTAATTTATCTTGGTAATACATGTGAGAAATTGTTATGAAAGCTATATTGCCCCCCCCCCCGAGAAAAGGGAAAAAAGAAATGGATGGGAGCCTTCAGTATTCTCAGTAAGTATACTTCTCCCTGAGACAATGGAGTTAAAAAGTTATTTTTTCGATGACTGGGCTGTTATCTGAATCAGTGCTTCTCCAATTTATAGTGCAGAGCAAATTTTTGACAGTACATTTTTACCTCAGCCTGTTACATAATATAAGTGGGTAGGGCAGATTAAAGATAATTTGTTTTTTAATATAAACATTAAGTGCAGAGCTTAATCAGAAAGGCCAAATTTAGGTGTTGGGAAAGGACCCGTGTGTGTGTGTGTGTGTGTGTGTGTGAGTGTGAGCGCGCGCACGTGCGCATGCATGTTTGGAGGGATTGGTATTGAAGTGCTGAATGATCAAAAATGAGAAAGGTGAGCAGAAAGTGGCAAATTAAAAGCTCTGGCAAGTGGATATAGAGGAGAATAAGGAATGGAAGAAATATTAGGTCATAGGCAAGATTGACTGGAACTTGTTAGATTTATAGGTGCAAATGGGAATTGAGGGTAAGTGACTACTTAGTAAGTATAGGAACTTAGTACTCCACATATATAAATTCTACCTCCTACCAGTGATAGGGAACTAATAAGTTAAATTTCTGGAAAAATATTCTAAGTACCTATCAGTAATGTCACCAGGGAATTATTTTTAGTTAATATATTTCCCAAGTGTCTTTAGAAAAAACTGAGTAGATAGAGCCATTTTTTTCCTCCACAGCAGCACACATTAATGTAAGATTTAGAATCCTAAAACCCCGAAGAACAAAATATGAGAGGAAGAATGTAGGTTTATTTTGAAATTCCATGACTTTTTGTCAGAGCATTGACAATGATAAGCAATGAGGGAGATATTAGAAGAAAAATCAAGAACAGGAGAAGGCTAAGCATTTGGCACAAGTATTACTTGAATTCTGTTCTCCTATCACCAATCTCCACACCAAGAAGAAAATATTTTTTTTTAAAGATTTTATTTATTTGAGAGAGAGCATGAGAAGGGAGAGCTCAGAGGGAGAAGTAGACTCCCTGCTGAGCAGGGAGCCAACGTGGGACTCGATCCCGGGACTCTATCCCAGGACTCTGGGATCATGACCCAAGCCGAAGGCAGTCGCTTAACCAACTGAGCCACCCAGGCGCCCCAAGAAGAAAATATTTTTAATGGAATTACAAGTTGAAAAAAAAGGACAAAGACATAATATCTTTGTAACAATGGAAACATACATATTAACTCACCCCTGTGGAATCCATGTATCCATGCTCATATTGGAAGGGTGAGACAACCATACCTTTCACATTCTGAATGTCACTTAATTCATTGTTAAACAACGAAACAGTCCTGAACTTTACCCAGGATAAATAATGTGATATTTACATAGTTTTCAGTGAAAGTGAAAATGAGCAAAAAATGTAAATTGAAATTGAAAGAGAGGGAACTAAGGTTTGGAAGAAATGGTGAATAGGATGTGACAGGGCACCAGTTTTTGAGGGAGAGGCTGTATGAGGGCCATTGGAGAAGGGCTGCCTATTAGAAATGCTTGAATTCTGACTTCTGAAGAGTTGGTCCCAAACTAGCCTTCCATGCATAATCCTTCTTGGGGTAACCGTGGTTGTGTGTAAAATGAGATTGGCTCCATAGTGATTAACAAGAAAAGGGAAATAAATCACTCATACTCTTTAAGACCATACTTACAAATAGAAAACAAGCACCAATCATCGCTGCTTTGACTGTCACATCTAGATCTGCAGGAACGTGAATTCCGAAGTTGTCAGCATTGGTAAAGACATCATTTACAAATCCTGACCAGTACTTTGAAATCTTCCCAATTGTAAGCTTTTCATTAATGGTTTTCACCTTTGAAAAGAAAATAAGAGATGTTAAATCTAAAGGTGAAACAAATGGTTTTGAGTATCTTAGTATGTTTACTTCAAGAGATGAATTATTTTATTCATCATCTGTGACAATTCCACATCATTCGTTCCTTTATATAAGCATAAGTTTGTAGATTTAACTTTATAGTTCACTCTTCAGGAATTTCACTTTTCTGACAGTTGTCTAATTCATCCTAATTCCTATTTTTTTTTTTTTTTGCTTTTTGTATGCAGATTGAGAATATAATAGCTATAAATAATTAAGGCCTGGCTACCACAAGATGGCAGCAGGTACATAGACTCAATTACATGGTCTGACCTTGAAGGTAATTCCATTACCTAAGGTCCAGATTTCAAACCTGATTTCTTCAATTAAAAAAAAAAAAGAAAGAAAGAAAAGAAAAAGAAAATATTTTTGATAAAGATTTTAGATAAGATTTTTAGAAGAAACTTCTAGGTATAATTTGTAAACTTTTAAATTTTTATTGCTAAGATTTTTTTTTTTTAGATTTTATTTATTTATTTATTTATTAGAGAAAGAGAGAGAGTGAGAGAGAGCATGAGAAGGGAGAAGGTCAGAGTGAGAAGCGGACTCCCCGTGAAGCTGGGAGCCCCATGTGGGACTCGATCTCGGGTCTCAGGGATCATGACCTGAGCCGAAGGCAGTTGCTCAACCAACTGAGCCACCCAGGCGCCCCTATTGCTAAGATTTTTATAATTACTAACATACTGAAATATTATCAGCCATTGCTTAATCTAATTTTTATATTATACTAAATATTTACTAGGTTATTCCTTTATAACTAACCTGAGGTCCTATTTTTCACTAAAAAAAAAAAATCCTCTGGGCAAATATATCACACAGGAAATGCAGACTAACTTGACATAAAAAAATCTATAGTCCTTTTCAGCTGGAAGGAGTCTACAATTAAACTTTATCAACTATTTTGCTTGCCCTGGTTCTCATGCAAAGGCAGAAAGTGATTCAATATAAATTTTCACTTTCTATATGGAAGGAGAGGATAGAAAATAGAGAAAGTTACTTAGGACATTCATTATTACAAATACTAAAACTTTTTTTTTCTTTTTTAAAAAATATTTTATTTACTTATTTAGAGAGAGAGAGGATGAGAGCAAGGGATAACATGAGCATGGGGAGGGGCAGAGGGAGAGAGAGAAGCAAACTCTCCACTGAGCAGGGAGCCTGACATGGGCTCAGGCTCAATGTAGGGCTTGATCTCAGGACACTGGGATCAGGACCTGAGCAGAAGGCAGATGCTTAACTGAGCTAACCATGCATCCCAATACTAAAATTTTTAAGTCTTAATCATAGGGAATATTTTTGTCCTTTAGGTTTTTTTTTGTTTGTTTTGTTTTGTTTTTAATTTGAGAGGGAGAGAGCAGTGAGAGGGGCAGAGGGAAAGGGAAAGGGACAAGCAGACTCCCCACTGAATGAGGAGCCTATCCTTAGTTTTAGGAAAGTCATGGCAAGTCCTTTTAGAGTGGAATGCAGTTAGAAAAGCTCACTTTGCAAAATTTACATCATATTCTGGGTGAGCAGTGTTCCTTGAAGTCACTCAAACCGAATGTCCTAGGTGGGATGGATATACATGAATATGTAAAGAATGAAAGAATGAATAACAAATAGACATTTTAAATTCAGTTTGCTTTGCCTAAAATGTATTTCTAGGAAAGGCAGTTGAGATAGTTCATATTCTTACAACTAAATTTGCAACTTCCTATTGTTTTTTAACATTGAATTTACACGAATATGTTTATGTAAGTTTAGATTATTTTACAAAATGAAGTAAACAGATCTTCTGGTCATAGCTTCTAAATTAGTGATATTTTAATGGAATGTGCTTTTTAGATGAGATCTGAACTGGGATATGTAACTATCAGAGCTACAGGAAAGAAGATATAATTTAGGGTGATTCTAAACTATACATATTTGCTTTGTACCATGAGTGCTAAAATTCCACATACATCAAAAAATTTAGCATGTTTTTAAAAAAAGTTCTTGAACTTAGTATTTCTAAAATTATGAGTTATTATTGGCATGTACAAAATGGACTTACTACATTATTTCACGAGTATATTATCTTCTAAATTTATTTCAGAGATATTTCAGGATTTGGATATCTTGAAATTAAATTATGTTGCAAAATATCAGGACCTAAATGAAAACTTCCTTCATTCTGTCACCCATACCTCAAAATCCACATCGCCAAAACAGCCACATGGTGCACAGGGACCAACAATCTTCAAAATATCTTCTTTGTTTGCATTTTGGATTGTGAATTTAGGTAGAAAGGGGTCCCACTTCTGTGCAACATAACCAACTATAGTACCAGGAGGGGCTTGGATTTCTAACTGTAAGAAGAGATAATAAGAAAATAACATTTTTCTAAGGTTATCATATTTTAATTTTACAACAATGTCAATTTACTTCTCAACAGTAACTTTTATGAAATTATTTTTGTACTCCACAAAATATTCTAAATATCTGCTACAAGGAAGCACAGCAGTGGATTTTTTCCCCATTATTTCATAGAAACAAAGAAATTCACTGTGTAGATATATGCTTGGCATTATTCACTAAAAGTCCATGTGTTTAATCTTACTTCCCTGAGAGAACCTCTCCCAGAATTGTCTTCTGACCCTAGGACGCTGGCTTCTTTGCCATTTTTGTTCTGAGTATGGCAGTTGGTCAGATACTGAAGCTGTTTCCCATGAGGTATGTCCAATCTATTCCCGCTCCTGTGTTGCCACAACACACATCTATTTTTATCCCTCACTTACCGGTTATTAGCTATTCATGATTGTTTTCCCTTCAGGCTGTCAACTTCTAGCTTCTCTGTGTTCAATTAAAAACAAATGCTTCTTGTGAAGGTACTGTTTTACATACCAATTTGATTTCTGTTTCACTTCTTCCAAAGCGTTATAGACTAGCAATTGCATTTTCAGGCTTTACTTTAGTATTTTACCCCATTACCTTCATTTCCTTAGTTTCTTTATTTTTCATCATATTGTATTTTGACATATTTATATAGTCAAATCAAATCTGTTGTGAAATAAACTAGAGGTGGGTAAAAATAATGCATATTTTTTGCTTTTAAATCAAACCAATGCCTTATAATCTGTTTACCTTTTGTCTTATTTTAATTTATTAAGTTCATAGTCTTATGTGTATGCCTGTGGTGTTTTTGGATCACCAGAGGTAGTTTCAACAAGATTGCTTAGAATTATGTAGATGTGACTGGTTAAATCACTAAGTTATACAGCTGAAAGTGATGTAACATTGTGTGTCAACTCTACTTAAATTAAAAAAAAAAACACTAAAAAGAAAGAATTATATAGATTTGTTCTGGGATCATTTTTAAAATACCTGGGTTGATTTTGACCACATTTTAAAAAATTATTAATAGGTATCAAGATACATCTTTTCATTTACATGACATTGGGCAACTATGAAATAAATATCAATTATCAGAAACTTTCAAATAGATACATTATACTGACTATACCATCCTAGAGCATATTAAATCTTAAATATCCTCAGTAGGAGGATGAAGATTACTGGACTCCATGTATGAGTACCTTCTCCATTTTATCACTTAATGAGGCAGCTGCCTATAAATAGTTGGAGAACTAGCTTCAGTATAGATTGCTGGATACTTCCTTAATTAACCCCATCCATATTAATATTTATTTCTCATCATGCCAAGTAAAGTACTTAAACATAGGTCACCAATACAGAAACTCTATTTTTTTTTCTTTTTTTGAGAAACTGGTGTTTGAATAAGGACAGTGGATCAAGCCCCATTCATGATATTTCATGGATGTGTAAGTTACCTCCAATCCCTAAGCCCCAGTTTTCTCAATTTCTAAATGTGGAGAGTAAAACCTATTCTTTCTAGCTCATACAGATGTTATGATATCAAAGAGGTTAAAGTAAGAAAGTGTTCCATACCGACTTAACTGCATTATGTCAATGAAAGTTATTATTGTAGATCTATTAGATAATGATGAAAATCTATTATATATTAAAATGATTTAATGACTCCCTTCAAAGCAATAGCATAGTCTTTGTCACAGTTTGAAGTTTGTCATAAATGGATGAATGTGATGTGAGATTCTGTACAAAAAATAATACCTAACCAAGAGAACACCTTGGAAGGGTTTAGTATTGCTTAGCCCTTTCTGAACTTTGCTACAGTTAAAGAATGCAAAGGGTAGATCTGCTTAATGGTGGATCTCATAGGTATTATAATTATGTGCCTAACACAGAGATTGAAGAAGATGTATCCTATTTACATGACACATTAGCTGTCTTTTCCCATTCACAGAAGCCACTACAGTTTTTGGTTGGAAAGAAAACAAAAACAAAAACAAAAAACAAGCTAGTGAATTGCCGAATCCTTAAGCTATTCTGCTCCTAAAGGAGCAACTTGCTAATTCAAACCATTGAAAGGTAAATTGCCTCGTGGCTCCAGATGAATGCCATTTATTAAATATTGCTAATCTTTTCAAACGTAGAAAAACGAAAGCGCACACCCAGCCAGTGACTAACCTCTTGCAGGTAGCAAGGGCACCAGCAGCTGTTACACCTCAAAGGCCTGTTCACTGTAATCACCTCCCGACCTGAGTTATCCGTGACCTTCAGAATACAAGATCGCAGCGTGGAACAGAAAGTACGATTAAAGCAGATGCTCTCCTCCACTGCAAAGTAAATTCTTTGTCCCAAGCTGTCTTTAATCTCATATTTGTTGGAGGTCTCAGTGCCAAGTATCACTAAGGGAGGAAAAGATAATTCATCAAAACAATGCTATTGCCTAATATCAAATCTTTAAATAAGTAAAGAAAAGAAAACAGTCACTGACTAATTATTAAGTATACGGTATCTTCTTCACCCAAATCTACTTCCATGCTCTAAAATTTGAGGGCTTAGCTATGGAAATCAAAGTATTGAGAACAAGGCTGTGCATTGATTAAATTTTGATTCCAGATATACGACCTACTTGGAACACATAGTTCCGTTTTTCAACTGAAGAAGCAAGTCTGTAAAGAATTGAATCCTGAAATAATCCTTCTATCATTGCTGTGGAATTTACTGGGACAACTCACAGCATAGTAATGGTTTTGTTTAGGATCTATTTGGCAGTATATCTACAGCTGCGTGCCATTCTGCTATCTGCTTATTACAATTTTGACATATTTTAGATATAGCATAGAATATTAAGGACAAAAAATACTCAAGTAATTTGTATTCAGTTACTCATCATTGTAAATCTTTGTATTGTTAAATAACAAGCCATTTGATGAATCACCGATTCAATGATAAAACATCAAATTTTGTTTGACGGGCTTCTGTTATCTATCTATTTATTGTTTTGTTTCAAGTTTTTATTTAAATTCCAGTTAGTTAACGTGCAGTGTAATATAGTTTCAGGAGTAGAATGGGTTTTTGTTATTTAGTTTCAACCTTGATTTCCGTTTCTGAAATTACTAAAAAAATAAATTATTAATAAGCATGGAAATAATTAAACATATTTTATTATTTTAAGATAAAAATAATGTTAGATCTCTGATAACAATA
This sequence comes from Nasua narica, assembly GCA_028533885.1. Lineage (NCBI taxonomy): Eukaryota > Metazoa > Chordata > Mammalia > Carnivora > Procyonidae > Nasua > Nasua narica. Next base: position 90,639,006 of record CM052799.1, read on the forward strand.
TTACCAAAGACTTGGAGAGGTTTATGCTTTTAGGTTTATCTATATCAGACTAACAATTTACTTTCCAATGTTTATTTTAGAAAGACCTACTGAACTTTCTGATTTAATTTTATCATCAACATTTAACTTTATTGTTTATGAGGTATTTAAATATAACAAAATTTCTCAAGCCTAAAATATTTTTAACAGTTTTAATAAGTATAGAATATAATAGACTTACTTCCAAGAAGCTCCACCTGCTGGTGTATAATTATCAGGTCTAACTGTTAAAGAATGACACAAAGGAAATAAAAAGCATTACATTACACTTTGAAAACCTTTGGAGATATTACTATTAACTTGTTTACCACATGAAATTTGGTAGTTTTCGTGTTCTTTACTAGAAAATGGTTGAAAATAGCTCACATTTTATAATGAAAAAGATATCTTTTGTATTTAAGTAAAAATAAAAAAAAATTACAAGAATCCTGAGAATTCCAAGGCAGAATTGCCCAGAATAAGAATAGGAACTGTGGCTAACTCTGTTCTTTCTGTGATAAAGGCATAAAAGAGTAACTCTTGGAAACAATACTTGAAGATTTTTAAGCAGTCGGAATAATAATGGCTAAAATATTTTAAACTCATTTTTTTAAACTTATTTTTTTAAGCAATGGTCTGTATGGCCTCCTCTCTCCACCCTGCCTAACTCCTCTTTCATTCACAACTCATTCCTCACAGAAATAAAATGTCTTTGTTAAAGCAGAGAGAGATCCTTCTATAAATTGTTTTCACTCATACCTTCCTCTGGACTAGAAAAAAAACAACCACGAGAAATCCTATTGATGCCAATGAAATACCCATTTAAGCAGAATAAGTTTTGCCACTAACAGCTGACATAATAAAATTTGCTTTATGTAATTAAAAATGAAGTTAGCTTACAGAGATAAAGTAACCATAGATAGTTAAGAAATGACTATATTTAAAAGTATACAATGCAAAATTTTAAGGAAAATATTAAAATATGTTCTTAGAATGAATTTTATTTTTCACTAAGGTAAATTCATGAACCCTGATGACCATTGTCTTCTCCAACACTTCATGTTCTAATTTGCCTTTATATGTCTTCACTTTATTCTCCCTTCGCATTAATAAACTCCCTGGTAATGATTAAACTGAAATGTTATTAGTAATGTTTGGTATTGATTGGCCATCACAATCCTGGAAAATCTGGTTACATTATTTCCTACATTCTCCTTGTATCTCCTGAGGTGTAGGTAAATCTAATACCACATCCTCTATTTAAATCTTATCATTCTTGGGGCACCTGGGTGACTCAGAAGGTTAAGCTTCTGCCTTCGGCTCAGGTCATGATCCCAGGATCCTGGGATCCAGCCCCACATAGGGCTTTCTGCTCAGCGAGGAGCCTGCTTCCCCCCTCTCTCTCTGCCTACTTGTGATCTCTCTCTCTCTCTCTCTGTCAAATAAATAATAAATAAAATCTTTAAAAAATAAATCTTATTATTCTTTTTTTTTAAATCTTATTATTCTTAACTGAGCTCCTGTAGCCTCTTTTTTTAAGGTTCACAAAAAATAGTTTCCATAAATAACTTATGATTTAAGAGATTCTAAAACCTATTTTAACAATAATGGCGATTTTTGAATATTAGAATCAGTCTTTTGTGGTGTACTATGGTTGGTTCTGTTCTTTTTTGAGGAAAATGGAGGGTTGAGGGAAGAGAAAAGTCACAAAGGATAGCCACGATTATTAGCGGTGGGTCCATTAGACGTAACTTAGGTAGGGAGAAGAACTATGGGGGCAAGACTAAAGTTTGAGTCCAGAAACTTTAATGTTAGTGCCATGGATCAAATTTTAGTCTTGAAAGTTAGAGACTATCAACTGAGACCCACTACACATTAGAAAGGAAAGTTGTACCCTTCTGCTTTTTAATAGTAGTTGTTTATTTAGTGGCTACCATGAGGTAGTCACTGTGGTAGATATTTTGACATAGTGTTTGATTAAATCCTCACAAAAACTCAGAGAGGTAGACATCATTACATTTTACACGTGAAGAAACAGTCCCAGAGGGAGTAAGTAGTTGGCCCAGGATCGCAGAGCTTGCAAGTGGTTTGGCTGGGATTTAAACCCAGATCTTTCTGCCTGCCACCACTTTTGATGTGCTTTCTACTCTGTTGTTGTATTGGCATCACTAAACTAATCTTAGGAACTAGGATAAACAATTCTTAAGTGACACTAAATACTTTTTCTTTCTAATTTTTTTACCCTTATACACGCCCCAACCTCTGTGATAATATTTGGTTTGATCTATTTCTGTGAACAAAGCCCCTGGATTTGAGGGTCTTGTTTTGTTCTTGCAAGTTTCCTTTAAGTAGTCCTGGGGCACTTCTAAACTATGGTCCAAATGAGTCCTTTCCACCCTTTATTATTAGATGGTGGGCTAGGAACTTTAGACAGATTGAATCACATATTCAGGTATCAGGGCAAGTAAAGCACTGAAGTATGAAAGTCACAGAGTGGAACTCTAGTGACAGCTTTGGATATATAGCTTAAGAATAAATTCTTTTTTTTTTAATTTTTTATTAACATATAATGTATTATTTACCCCAGGGTACATGTCTGTGAATCATCAGGCTTACACATTTCACAGCATTTGCCATAGCACAATACCCTCCCCAATGTCCATATCCCTACCCCCCCAAGAATAAACTCTTATGTATAATTTATCAGATTTACAGGTATCAGTGATTCCATTTAATATATGTACTTAAAAATAAATTGGATCTACATAAGTGTCTTTGTAGAATTTAACTCACTACTCCTACCTTTAGGTGACTAAATTATAATAATTATCCTTTGACACTAATAGGATAAAATGATATTGACTATTACGAACATGTTAATCCAGAGAGAGAATCTCTAGTTTATTTTTAGGTTTAGCTCTACATGAACAATGTGAATATACACACACACATACATCCATATATATGTACACTGCATACATATATATGTACATGTACACATATATTTATGTGCATGTATGTATTTATGTTTATATACATATCTGAAAATTTATTTTCAAATTGTTAATGGAAACAAGGTTTTCATTAGTCATTGGATGGACTTGATTAAAGGGAAATAAATGAGTTTTTACAGTTTTACTTTGATTTTTTTAATTTAGAAGGATTTTTGTATATTTTGTGTATTTGCCTGTTTATTGAAGAATGTACTATTTTCAAAGATTCATGATTTTATTTAATTCTTAGGATTTTTAGATAAAATCTAACACATAAAATTCATTTTATATATATCTCTCTTACAGGCTTGTGGTATAAAACATATAAAATGCTCATTTATCCTGTTATAAGTACACTGCTTTAAAGCAAGCAAGTGTTCTTTTTAGTATAAGGTGAATAAATTACCTTTCCGTTTGAAATAAACTATTCACCGATTTGTGGCCCATTTTTATTTTCTGAAAAAGACTACCAAAGGTATATGTCTGGAAAATTGACTTCGTTTTAGAAATGAAGCCAATGGGTTCATATCTCTATTTATGGAATGTAAAAAAAAAAAAATGTATTCATGTCAAGCATCTGGCTCCGGGTGTGTCATCATTCATGGATGGAAGAAGAATATGTGATGACCATATGTGATCATCAAACCTCAGCCCTCTGGCACTGGTATATCACTTTTATACTTGGCAAAACCTTGTCTGACAACATTCCCAAACAGCTTGCAGCAGTTAATCAACTCTAGTCAGCTATTACAGCTGATCCTTTCTGCAGATGGAAGATGGTGGGTTAGCTTTTCCAGCTCTTTTACATATCTCCCTGAGCTCTCCAGTCTCTGAAGTACATTTGTCTGCCCGTGGGTTTCTGGAGAAGGCATCTGCAATTATAAACATTTTCCCAGGAACATATGCTGCTTGCATCTTAAACCCTATCAGGCATAACAGAAATCTCTTGTACCTTAAGGGAATTAACACAGAGATTTGATTTTGATAAAGGAGATAGACTTTATAGTTTGAAAGAATGCCAAACAAGCTGAAAATAGCAGCAGATGTGCTGACATCTCAATATTAGCGTATTTCTAATCTTTTGCAGGATAAAATCCAAAAGCAACAATAATATATAAATATAATTGCTCTTTATGTGCCACATAAATCAGATGATGGTATTTCTTGATTGATTTATTATAAGGCTTGAATCACTGCTCACCCTCCAATGACTATATCTAATAATAATATGATCTTTTAAGCAAATCAGCCTGGGATGCAACAGTATCAAAGACAATGATGTTAACTTGGTAACTTGCTTTCCCTTGCATTTATAGCCACCTTTTGAGATTGTTGAAGACACTGAATTCTCAGATCATTACGGATGTCTCTCCTGACGTCTCTCCTGAGTACTTAGATATTTAACAACCTTTCTCTCCTCTATGCACCTGCACACATTACAACTGTGTGTTTATCTGGCTTTAGTACATAGCCTTGCACTTTTTGTCAACATTTTTTGCATGCTAATTAGGTTGCAGAATGTTTGGGTGAGAGGGCCTACGTTTTATGCTTTTTATATGTCTTGATGATAACATGTACTAAATAAATATCCTTTAAATAGCTATAGGTGACTAGACATGTTAGACAATTCTTGAGGATACATTTGCTTATACCTTGAGCAATGAGCAGAAGGAGGATAAATGTGCTAAACAGCTCCATCAAAAAAATTTTCGTGTCACCACTCTGCCAAATACATAAGGAAAATAGAAGTGGGAATGAAAGAGAGTAGATGGCTTTCCAAATAATGGAGATCATTTTTTTTTCATAATTTCATGATTTATACTGCTTTTCTCATTTCAATAAGTGATTTGTTGAAGTTCTTCAACTGTGGTTGAAAAACAAGAAACCAAGTCTGTATTCATTTTAAGGGGCGAACGTGTGTAGAAATAAAGAGTAAAAACACCTGGCTTAAATATTCTAGACCAGGAGGGAGACTGCCTGTTGGAGGGAGAGCTGGCTGCCACACTTGGTTCCCTGGTTTGGGAAGTGAGACGTGAAAGTTGTGGTCAGGGTCTGGAGCTCCAGGAAGAAAGCCAGGCAAACTTCTACTTCTTTGGTTCTGCACATCTGCAAAAGAATGAAAATCTCAGCCCATATTTAAATTTAGGCCATTTCATTGAGTTTTTCTCATAGCATTTGTTACTTCTGAATTCAGAGGGTCAATGATCTCTTGCATTTTCCCTATTCACTGTTGCCATCACTTAACCCCTAAGCCAGAGAAAAAGGAATGCAGAAGATGGCTGATAGTAGTTGTGAGAAAATGTTGGATAATTTGGGGAAAATAAACAATTCCAAAAAAAGATTTTATTTATTTATTTCACAGAGAGCGATCACAAGTAGGCAGAGAGGCAGGCAGAGAAAGCGGGGGAAGCAGGCTCCGTGCTGAGCAGAAGCCCGAAGTGGGGCTTGATCCCAGGACCCGGAGATCATGACCTGAATGGAAGGCAGAGGCTTTAACCCACTGAGCCACCCAGGTGCCCCCCAAAAATATATTTTTTGAAAGAAGTTAAACTCTCATTGTACATATACCAAAGTTGGAGTGACATCTATATAATTCACAGTAGATTAGAATGCTATCTTTATCTCTTCTGAATTCATGTAAGTTGTGTGTATGTGGGGGTGTATTTTTCAGAATTTTTAAATCTCTAAAAAATAAATTTGAAGAAAGGACTGAGTTTCCTTTTGAGATAGTAAATTTCCCACTATTAAGAGAATTCAAGCATAGCCTGAATGAGTTCTTGGAGAGGGATTAAAAACAAAACAAAACAAACAAAACAAAACAAACTGGTGAAGGAACATGGGCATCCAAGTAATGGTCCTTTGGACATTGACATAAACTATTTGCAGTAATAATCGGCTCATTAAGTTTGTGTATACATGTAGTGGTAATGAGAAACAATTGCCAGGTGATTCATTTATTTATTTAACCTTCAGGTTGTAGGAATGGATGAAGATAGGTGTTTAAGTTTGTACTGGTCTGTGACATTTAGAATTTGGATATGCTTTAGTGTTATGAGCATAAGGAAACAAACTTGTCATTTGGCCTCATTAAAATAGAGCTCCAAGTAGGGACACTTGGGTGGCCCAGTTGGTTAAGCTGCCACCTCTTCACTTCAACTTGTGTCATGATCTCAGGGTCTTGGGATCAAGCCCCATGTTGGGGCTCTGTGCTCAGCAGGGACTTTGCTTCAGAACTCTGTCTCTCTCTCCCTCTGCCTCCCCCCACTCTTGCTCTCTCTCTCTCTAAAATAAATAAGTAAATCTATAAGTAACTAAATAACTAAAATAGAGTTCCATACCAAGAATATTATAGATTCCCACAGGATCCATCCTGAACTTCTCAGATCTGGGCAGACAAAAAGCTCAAGTACTCCTCTTGGAGAAGTGGAGAAGGTGGCCTGAGTGGAACTGGGGTGCATCAGCAAACTGGGGGGGGGGAGAGACTGTAACACCACATCTGATTTGGGAGAGGACCAATATGGCAAGGTCAACGGAAAACAGTAAAGTGGAACAAACAATCCTTTCTTTAGCTTAGTGCCAAAAGCACTGTTGTCATTGACTTTCAGAGAAAGTTATGATCTAGGGAAAGCCGGTTCATAATCATAAAATTTAGGATAGAAGTCCATCCTGGGTGTGAAGGTGTATGACTATTGACGGAAAAGGGGACTTTATGAAGTGTCAGAAATGTTCTATATTGTAATTTTGTTGGGGGTTACACAAGTGTATCCTCGTTTTAAAAAAAATCATGAACTTAAGTTTGGTGCCCTTTATGCACTTTGCTGTATGTATGTTATCCTTCAACTAAAAAAAAAAAAGAACACATATAGGGATCAATGTCTAATAATAGCTGGCAGAAGATATTAGATTCTCTCCCATCAATTTTACTGTTAGAAAGATTAGCAAATTACTCCAATTCTATCTTGTAAGCTCTATCTGCCATGACAAAATGCAGATTATTGAGTGTCTTGCAAGCGACTCTACATTGTGGACCCAGGTCTTTGGGTCCTTAGACCTCAAAGCAGGTCCAGAAGCAGTGATGCACTGGGGGCCCAGGGCAAATCATGTCAAAAGTCTGAGTGGAGTCTCATCCGGAAACTCTTGGGATCATCATTGTGACATCACCTGCTTCCTTTCCTGAGATTTCAGTTCATATTGGAACAGCTTTTAAAGACAGCTTCTGTTCAGTTTAGATCATCTTGGAAACTCCTGGCTTTCTCAAGCTTAAAATTTGGGACCAACATGTTCTTAAATTGTGTTTATTTATACTAAATCAGGGGACTTCAGGCCACACAAGTGGTTCTTCTAATGGCATCCAGTATTCAGACTGTGCCCTGCTTTAGTGGTGCTGATTAAACTGCCCACAAAATGTGTGAAATATCCAATTACTCTGTCTTCCCTGGGAAATAATAATTGCCAACATTGTTCATGGGCCAGAGGATTTTCATGATGTTATGAATAATGTCCTGCAACATATTTTAAGAAAACTGTTTACAAAAATGTTTTAGGTAAATAATGATGATAATCTGACTTGCCTCCTCAAACCAGATTTCTGATTCAAAAAGAAGCTTCGTTTTCATTTCCTTTAAATAGAATAGAGTCTCTAACAGATGTTTTGCCCGCTTCATGTGCTGAATAATTTGAGTAGGTTGCAGAGTATTAGTTTTCCACCTGAAGTTTTGCCTCTAAATTTAGTGGTGAATCTTTATCATTACTGAATATCACTTTTTTTTGGTAGATTAATCATATTTTGATCTTACTATTGCTTTCTAGTCACAAGTTTCTTCAAAGACTCAGACCACCAGATAAAGAAGGAACTCCTTTGAATTTCTATCTGGCTTTGAATTTCTATCTGCTCTTTTAAAAATGTATAAGTAGCTTATAAATATTTCACATACTCTGAAACTCTTTACCTTACAGGCTATGGTTGTTGCTCTAACTCTTATAAAGTGTTGAAATGTTTTGGATTAAATGTTGGTGTCAGTCTTAAATGAAAGAAAAGACTTGTCAAGATTTTTTTGGTTCACTTTCAAATATAAAAATGAGGCACTGATGTATTAAAATTCATGATTTTGTTGTTTCATGTTTACAATTTGTTTGAGCTTTCTCTGTGATACTTAGGGACTGGTGTACATTAAATGTTGAAGAAAAATGAAAAGATTATCTCCTTTGTTCCATATTAAATAGCATCCCAAAGTGTGTTTTGACAAAGAAAGCAAATAAGCATACGTGCTACTTTGAATGCTTCATTAAATTAATTTAGGATATTTTAAATTGGTGGACTCTATTATCCTATTTGTAATTAGGTTAAAAGGTTTCTGCCAATTATACTAATCATAATTCTTCATGCTAAAACTTTTTATTACAGGCTAGCATTTAATGGTTTGTTCTGATAATGGAATGAAACACATTATAATCTCATTTATAATAAATTTCACAAGTGTTTTTAGTGAGATTGAAACTTATTACTTTTAAAAACAACCATATCTCTTGTCTTTCGAGAAGTTATTTAAAGACAGAACTAATGATATTCATGCAGTTTTAGGAATTTGAGAGAAAAATTCCCAGCTCCCCACCCAACAAAGTCCCTAATTAATCTGCTTACTTAAATTAGTTATTTTCTGTTTGCTTTTTTATATATAATTTACTATCAAAGAATTTTGGAAGATTTTTGTTTCATAATTTAGTAATATTTACTTCTAGTCCATTAAATTTGTTAGAATTTACCAACAACACATATCGAAGTCTTTATAAGTGACTGCATCACAACAAATGGGAAATTTAAAAATACTGAACTGTACTTTAACACTTTTAACTTATGCGTGAAAAGTTTTATTCAAATCCCTTTAAACTTGGAATATCAACCTGTCCTTGTGTTTGATATTAAATATGCCCTTCTAAATTCTGCTATGCAACTTTTCTTATTAATTCACTAGATTTCTATTCATGATAACTAAAACATTGTTTATATCTTAACTTTTACATTTGATCAGATAGTATTTTTTTTAATTTAATGGAACATGCTCCTTGAAGTTAAAAATTCTAGTTTTCAAAAGTGTTAAGTGACAGGTTTTAAAGAATCGATCTCACTGATTGTAAAGTCCCTACAACTGAGTATTTTTAGTCATAAATAAGGTAAAATTTATTAACTAGCTATATTTACTCTTACCTTTAGAGGCCATGAAGATGTCTGAGTCACTTCTTCAAAGGCAGCCAGGTTAAAAGAAAAGGCTTTTCTTGTTGCAACAAGGAGAAAAAACACAGCATGCCAAAAACTTCAGAAGGTGTCTGTCTACTTCATGTCAGCTTACAAATAACAGAGGAATGGAGTGCCTCACTGTATCCAGAGCGATGTATTTTATCACTTCGGACAACAGGGGGAGACGAAGCTATCACCAAGGTAAAAGCTACTGAGACCATCATATTCTTGGTGGCTGAAGGAACAATTTGAAAATAATAAAAATAGGAAAGGAAAATATGCAATACTCATTTTAAGAGTCTTGTTTTCACACTTAGTTTTTTTTTTTATTTCTTGGAATGTATATCTATATACCCTTGCATTCACTATTATATCAGAAACAATATTTTCTAGTTTCTAGAAATCTTCTGTGCCAGAGTCTATGATACATTATTACTCTGTCCTCTGTATGTTTCTGACAGTTCTAAATACAATATTTCATATTTTGAAAATGTTTGAACTTTAATGTTATTTTTCTCTCAGGAGTTCTTCATGTTCTCTCCCCCAAAAGCAAAGAAGCAGGAAGAGACTTATTCCTTACTATTTATGTAATAAATAAACCTGTATTTTCATTTTTAATTGAATTTGATTAGAGACACTTGAAAATACAAACCTTCAATAACCTCACAAAGTTAATGGAAACATACAGGTGATATTTAAATACATTGTATACCCAGAGGGAAGAGAACGCATTGTCACCTTGACTAGACACCTCATCTTCCTAAATGCAGGTGACCAAGTGGCCATGGAGATTTTGCTTCCCAAGTCAATTGCCCTAGCTGGCATGATTTGCAAAGGTTGAACTTGCAAGATACACTGCATTATAAGCAACACTGTCTACTTCTAAAAATATTTAAATGACCTGATAAGCCATAGAGCATGATGAAAAGTCATAAAGTCAGCCTCACAGGTTGTTGACAGCCGTAAGCTTATGTTCTTATTTGGCAAAGAGATATTTCTTTTCATTATTGTTGTTGTTTGGAAGTCTTTGGGGCTGAAGAGCTGCCATTACCTGACTTGTCATCTTGCAGAAAAGGTGAATAAATATAATTAGTATTTTTTATTTTATGTATTTATTTGAGATAGAGACAGTGAGAGAGAGCAGGAGAGGGAAGAAGGTCAGAGGGAGAAGCAGACTCCCCATGGAGCTGGGAGCCTGATGTGGGACTCGATCCCAGGACTCCAGGATCATGACCTGAGCCGAAGGCAGTTGCTTAACCAACTGAGCCACCTAGGCGCTCTATAATTAGTATTTTTCAAAGATTTATTTATTTATTTATTTGAGAGAGAGAGAGAGAGAGAGAGTGTACAGTCAAGTAGACTCCCTGCTGAGCAGCCAATGAGGGGGTACCTCTCAAGACCCAGGAATCATGACCTGAGCCAAAATCAAGAGTTAGAGGCTTAACTGAGCCACCCAGGTGCCCCAATATGATTAGTGTTTTAATTAAGTTATATGTTTCCTAGATTTCTTACCATTTGTCAAGGGCATTTGAAGAAACTTTATTCCAAGAAACTAAGTTGTTTTAACAATATCCAACTTGGTATCTTAATTTATGGCCATAATGGACGAATGAACTTTGATTTTCCACATAGCAATAATTTTGAAATGAAAATCTGAGTGAATTAAACATGTACTTTGGCCTGTACAGGTCAACCATCCATGTATGTGGATATGGCCATATGACTGACTCCTGGAATCTTTCAATATTTAACCTGCAAGGGAGACCTTCCAGGCCACCTAACCTGGTGTAGTGTAGGAACTGCCCATTTCTTTCTTCATGGTTTCTCTCTCTGTCCTCCCAAAGATAGCACAGACACTGCTTTTTCTTTTCAAAGGCCCAGCAGATACCAACCTGAGGTTTCCCCTTTCCTCCATTCCTTTCTGTTTCCCAGCCTTTCTCAGAGAGAAGCTCACAAACCATCCTGATGGGCCTCTGGGACATTCAAGTGTCCTACCGCCCAGGACTCATGCAGCCAAGCGGTGTTGCTCTAAGAGCTGGCTTCACTTCCTCTCCTGCTGCCCTTGGTGCTGTCATTCCAACTCCAGCTGCATGGCGCCCTCAATCCCCCTCCCCCTCTTCCTGGCACCAGCTGCCTCCGCGCGCGGAAGCGCCCAGACCTCCCTTCAGCACCCAGAACTCTCACACCCACCTCTCTGCTCTGTGTGTTATGAAGCCCTGGACTGTTTCAAGCAGCATCAATACCTTTCCCTTTGCCTTTGGGCTGCAGCTTTCTGGGCTGCTGGTTTGATGCCACGAAATATAGCCAGTACAAGGTGGGCGTGTCCAACAGACAGAACCCGGGGCTTGAAGACAACACAGTGGGATTCGTACAAAAGGAGACTGAAAAATGAGTATCAGAAAACGTAAGTCAATGGGCCTGCCCTTTCGCAGGACAGAACCCCCTCCCGAGCCTCTGTTCTGCAGCTCAGCTGCTTGATATGCTCTTTTTCTCAGGATGTTCTGCCTTGCCTGTCCTTGTCCTTTCTAAAAGAAAGATCTCTATACCCACCCCCAACTTCAGCTCCAGCCAAAAGGAAATGGAAAAATATACAATTACCCCCTACCCATGGCCTTTCTGCGGGCCTATCACAGCTCTTCCCGAAGATCTGTTTATTCAATATTACATCCTTGTTTATGTTTCCCCATTATTTAATTATTTAATAGTTAGATACTTGACTCAAATTCTCATGTCTGAAGAGGCTCACCAAAATAGTGTCTCTCAGTACAAAGGGAGAGACCGCAAATTATTTAAATCTATCTAGTGGCAGAGAAGCTCCCTGTTACGACAAAAACAGGATTATGCTTCAGATAGCATCTGCTGGGGAAAGGATGGGAAATGGAGTAGGAAATAAGCCTACAGGTCTGGGGCAGGACCAAGGACCAAGTACCAAGAATCATTAGCTTTAGGAATATTTCGTGGTTATTTTGGTTTTACTATAAAATTATGTGTTCCTAAGAATTAAATATATACATATTTAAGAATATATGTATGTATATAATCATGTATATATACACACATATATAGGGAATGCGGGAATTATTTTTTATTAATTTAAATAAATATTATTGATTTATTGATGATTTAATTTAAATTATATTAAATATTCCAAAACACATTTTGTTCACTTGAAGTTATGTTTTCTAAAATTCATTATGATGCATAAAGTTACATTTGCTTTTAACCACTTCCTGTTCTTACTTTTTATGGACATAATGGATATATATTTTATTACATTTTGTATTACTGCACTTTTGGCCATTGTCCTTTTAATGGGAATTTAGATTGTTTCCATGATATAAGGTAACAGTTTTTATGGACATGTATGGCAGTCTTTTGAAGGTATATATCAAGAAATGAAAATGCTGGCTTATGGAGTATGAAGATTCTCATTTTTACTAAGTATCATTGCAGAATTTACCAAGTACTAAGCAAAGTTACTAAGTCTCTGAAGATCATTGGAGAATTGACCTCCAGTGTGCTTGTATCAATTTACATTCCCAACAGTAATGGGTAAGTGTTCCCATTTTCATACCCCTTCCAACACTGGTGTGGTTAGTAGTGTGGGGAATTAACTAGGACTCCAAAATATTGATTTATAAGAAAGCAGCATCCAGAAGTCTGAACTACATTATAACTAAGTAATGTAAACACTTTTGTATGTATTTAAATTACATACAAAAATTTTGTATGTAAATTTAAATTTAAATGTATTTAAATTAAATTCGGCTGTTCCTATCATACCATATCATGTAAGAATAATTAATAACAATTTTTGAATAACTGGTTATAAAAATAACATTTTAAATATAATCTTGGGGAATGTTCCTTTCCTAGGAATGTGTGCCTCCTACTTCAGTCGCCCTTTAGCTTTGCAAATCTTCTATCAAAGTGCATTTCTTTGCTAACTTATTCAAATCCGTCCTTTTGATGCAACGCTTTATTCATTCATTCAAGAAACATGTATTAACTTTTTACTATGTGCATAGCATTATAGAGTATACTCAGCTGTAATGATATGGCCCCCACTCTGGGGGAATGTGTATGCCAGTGTAGTGTCACAATACAGGATTGCAATATTCTTTTTATTTTTTAAAACTAAGAGTAAGTTACAAAGTCTTGAAAATAAAATGATGTAACTTACCCTCTCTCTGCAAAGTGAAACTAATTGGAATCAATAATGCATCCTTCAAGAGAGCAATTCCTTGTTTCATACACACGTCTAATTTCCCTTTCCTCTGTTTCTTTTAAAAAGGAAAATCATAACAATAAGATATTTTTTCTTAAATAATGAAAGGATAGTAAACTGGATCATGCCTCTTAACTGTTAATAAAAGATGGATTTCTAAAAAAAAAAAAAGATGGATTTCTTACCCCCTCTCATTCCGCATACTTAAAAAAGATATTGATCCAAAGGATTAGGAAAAAAGGAAAAGAATCCTGGATATCGAGAAGAATCTGTGAAACTAAGATAAAGCTGGTTCTGGAGCATATCTAGAGGATCCCCATTCACCAAGATTACATGGAAAAGACTCTCATTTAGAGTCCTGTGCACAGACCCCGCAGGACAAATGGCCTCCCATAAGCAGTAGATTGTCCAGCCCAAGGCAGAAGCCAAAGTTTAATTTGTGTATAAAAGTTCTTCCTAAATTTTCAGCCATATGTATTTTCTTTAGGTGGGACTAAGTTAAGCGGAATAGAGTTCTTTGAAGTATTCTGTGTTTATTGTGCTTTGTCTTCAGGCATTTGCCTGATCTCTTATGCATAATGCAAACTTTTAATAGCCCATAGTGGTATTTTCCTTTAAAGAGTCTAAAAGTAGGGGGAATTCTGACAGGTTCTTGCTCATTCCAGGGTGTATTACTAGAAAAAGAGATGGAAATTACAAGCAGAAAACTTGTACAAATATATGGCATATCAAGGGCTATTTATTTAGATGTTCTTCAGGAGGTATGTTTACGCATGTTATCAGAGAGAGAGAGAGGGAGGGAGGGAGAGAGTGAGAGAGAGCGAGAGCGAAATTGAAGCTACTAAGTAGACGGAGGAGAATTAAAATGTTAAAAGCCTTCAGAGACCTCAGTGCTCCCCACCAAAAGCTACTTCACCGTCTTGAAAATCTCTTGATTTCTACCATTATTTTACATATACTTACCTAGCGCCTTGCTCCTTGTGGTCACTTTGTCCTCCCAACATCTGCCTGCATGCCAGCCATCACCAAAATCCTGCACCGAAGCCTTCGGTTGCTGCAGCTGACAGCCCAGCAGTGCTCTGCATACAGCTGCCTCCCCTGACAGCAGCCATAACGCGCACAGCCAGTGCGGCTGCAATTCAGCGTCAGCTAGAGCACCCCAGCTGGGCTCCGCAGCACGTCTCCCAGCCGTGAAAATAAGCTCCGGCAAGCCTGGACCCCCCCAAGAGCACCTTTCCCAAGAAACTGTGATAATTATTATAACAAATATACATGAACCATATAGGCAAAGTCCAGTAGAGTTAATTTATGCTCCATCGTGCATGTGTAGTGTTTCCTTCGGCTGCTGTGTATAGGCTAGATCATCCAGAAAATGTCACCGCATTTAAATGCATGCTTGGCTAAGTGGTGGCTGGAAGAGTGGAGTGTGTTCCATGCAACATGGGGAATGTTGCTTGACTGCATGGGTGTGGAGAAGGAAGGCCTGTTTGGGTTCCTTGTGTCCATTCTTTTTGTTGGTGGTGGTGCCTAATGCAGGTCCTGACCCTTTGTGGGCATTTGTGAAATGTTAACTGCAAGAATGATGGAATCAAGGTCACCGTAGCATTGTTTCTTGTTTGGACTGTCTTCTTTCCATTATTTTGTCTACAAGCAAATGTAGGAACTGTGAAGAATGGATGAGAATTATGATCGTGCTCCTGACTTCAAGTTATAGTCGGTTGTGATTTGAATAAGATTTATACAAGTAAGCTCTGGTGTTTGGGGCATATCTGGAAATAACTCTGTGTTTGCCTAAAGTGAAGTATATTTATGCTTTGCGTCATTTTGTTTTTTCTTTTGAAATCTCCTTAGTCATGTTTTTCTCAAGTCACTAAGTAGATTCTACTGCAATAGAAATATATTTTGTCGATAGAAATATATTTTGAGCCACGTACGTAATTCAAACTTTTCTAGAACCTACATTAAAATTCACAAAGAAACAGGGGAAGTTCATTTAAATAATATATATTTTTTAACCAGCTATTTCAAACATAAAATTTCTCTAATTTCCAAGGGCTCAGTATCCCCATGTGGCTAGGGACTACTATATTGGCCATGAGATTCCGAGTGTCTTTTTCCAGCAAAAGACTTGGCTGGTGGCAGATGAAAGGTTGTTTATCAATCTTATGTGTTTTATAAAATATATATGTGCTTTAAAATAATTTTGAACTTCAATTTTTTACTTTATATATTTTTAAATAAAAGTAGTACATTGATATGAAAAACAAATTCAAGTTATACTAAAAATTAAAGTTTATCTTCTTTCTCACATCAGTTTGTTCTCCCCAAATAATTAGTGTGAACTCTTGTGTATGTATTTTCAGTTCAAAAAATATGCTTGTAATGTGAGAATACCCTTATATTTAGAATATGGCAATATATTTAGAATGTCTACCCCTATGAAATCTTATACAAACAGAACTAAACTGTGCTCAGCCTCATTATTAAAGAGAGAAGAATAGAATGTGATATTGTTACATACTTCTTAGAATGGCAAAAATTAAAAGGACTGACACTCCCAAGTGTTGCCCGACCTGGAGCAATGTTAACTTTTATGTGAGTGTGTGCTTTGCTACCATATGTTGGAAACGGTTTGACATTATTTAGTATGTTTGAAGAGACACATATTCAATAACCTAGCAATTCCATTTCTACGTATATACCCCAAAGAAACACTTGCTCATCTACAGTATGAGATATATGTAAGAATACTCATAGAAGCATCCATGGTTATAACCCCAAACTGGAAAAAAATCGTTAGTTGACAAACTGGCCCCCTAGCACAGAGGGCAAGGAGAGACCAAAGAAAGAGGCAGACCATTCCTGATTCGTAGGTGGTAGTTTGAAAAAGCAATGGGATTTACCTACTGGGATTTACAATGGGATTTACTACAAGACAAATAGATCCCTGCACCTTCTTGCCAGATTCTTAAATGTAAATAGAGGTTTTAACTGGGTTTAGTCACATATACCACCCATATGGTCAATATGACCATCCAATATGGTCAATACCTTACTCTTCAAGGTTGTGTTGTTGGGGCAGCAACTTGTGGGGAAGGCGAGCAGCATGCACATTCCAAGGACTGGGGGGTGGGGGGGGAGGATGAGGAACTTCTGTCAGGGACCAGTTTGAGGGTCCTCCAGAGATTACAGCCTGTTGATGACCTCCTTTAACACAACAAAATGTTCATTCCCAAAAAAACAAAACAAAACAAAAAAACCCTGGTAAATAGTTGCATACTTATATAATGAAATGCTACACATAAAGTGAATAAACTACAGCTATATGGATGCAATATGTGTATTTCTTTCAATTGTGACATTGAATGCGAGAAGCAAATCACAAAAAAAATGCTTATATAGGGTGATTCCACTTCTATAAAATTTGAAATAGGCTAAAACAAAGGCATACATGGATACTAAAACTGTACTTTAAAAAAATACAACAAATATCAGGTTTTTAGTTATCTTTAAGGAGGAAAGAAAAATATGTGAAAAATATGTACAAGAGGATCCTTAGGTCCTGGCAATTTTTAACTGGTGTGGTATTCAGACTGGTGCTGCCACTCTAGAGAGGAAGCTGGTGGTATTTGATTATATACTAAAGTACATCCTTCAGTGAAATTCTTCCACAGGTCTATAAAGGACACTCAGGACGGTGAAGAGTTGAAGGCAACTCAGGTGTCCACAACTGGGGCAATGGATAAGCAAAATATGATAGATACCTGCTGTGGAATAGCATACAGCTGTTAGAAGTACTTTATTAGATGTACACACATTAACCTGCATAGGTAGTGGCAAAGTGTTTAATTAAAAAAAAAAAAAAGAACAGAACAAAGTTTATTCAGTTGTTGGGGGATCTACTGATAATGCTTCTCTCTTCTCAATGATTTTAGACCTTGGATCTCTGTCACATTTTCCAATACGACTTCTATTTTATAGCTTGAAAAATAAAATATACACACAAATGATCCCCAAAATTTAATGCCTTTTTACCTTCCTCCAGTGATCTTGTTCCTATTCTATGTCAATCTACCTTAAAAGAAGATATATTTTTTATAGGTATATCTTAGCTATTTTTGTAACTACTAAATGCAGTCCTTCCATAATGTCAAATTCATGTATCCTATCCTCTATTTCTGGCTCATTCCCTCTGGTACTTCCGCTGAAACAAACTTTGGATGCACCAGTGCCTTCAATCCTACCCATCATTGGCTCCCTTTAATGTCCTCATTTTCTTGTTCACCCAGCCTAAATGTAGAACTTATAATTACATCCCTGAAAATACACATTTCTTATTTCATAATACTTAGCCAAAAAAAAAAATGCTGTTTAAGTCCACCTCTTCTACTCTAGGCCTGTACCTAACCACATATAAAGCATACAAAACAATGCTTATTAGTTTCACTTTATATTTATGATCTCAAAATCAAGTGGCTCTCCATGTTGCTGGATTATCATTTCATTGACCCTCTTGGATGACTATTTCACACCTTCTCTCAAACAAGCATCAATGCTTCCTATCCTATCCTATTCTCAGCTTATGATTGTGCATCCAGATCCACTGAGAAAATGGGAGCAATCAGAAGATGATTTTCAAAAATTCCCACTACCATAGGTAGTCACCTGCCAACAACACAACGTGCACATAGTCTGTCTTCCTCCATGTGGCCATACACAAGCATGCACTGCATATCAGCCTCTCTTGCAAACTCAAGAACACTTAACTAGTATTTTCCTCCTTTCTCTCTCTTATATCAAGTTTTTATTCTTCACATTAGTGTACAAACTGCCATAATGACTTCCATATTAAATTTTTCTTTTCTCAACCCTCTCCTTTACCAGCCATAGCTCATTTCTTTGCTCCTTTTCATAGCAAAATTCCTCAAAAAAATTTCTGTATTTGCAGCTTCTGATGTTTTACCTAGTATGTTCTCCCAAACCCACTCCACTCAGGCTTTGGCCTTAACCGTTCCACAAATAACTACCTTTGTTACGGTTAAAGATAATTTCTCTATTCTTAAACCCAGTGATTAATTTTTGGTGTTCCTTTTCTCCTTTTGCTTGACCTACTGGCAATGCTTGATGGAGTTGATCATACCCTCCTCATTTATACACTTTCCTCAAGAGGCTTTAGCTTTTTTTTATTATTATTTTTTTAACTGATCACTCCTCAGGTCTGTTTTGCTGGTGATAGCTCCTGTTTCAAATGTCTATTTTGGAGTACTCCAAATCTAAATGCTTAATCATTTTTTCTCTATTCACTCCTTGGTGATCTTGTCTAATCTCATGGCTTTAATATTTTATGTATGCTGATTACTCCAAAATATATTTCTAGCTCAGGCTATGCTTCTGACCTACCTACTTGTAAAACAACATGTCAAACTCAGGTTCAAACTGAACTCCTAATCTGCTTTACCCATCTAGTCCATGATAATCTTACCTCTCTAGTTAGGCTAAATCTTGTGGGTCATTCTTGATTCCTCTCTTTATCTTATACCTTTGCTTCATACAGGAAATCCTTTGACTTTTTCTTCAAAATATATCAAGAATCCAACCAATTCTTACCTACACTACTTCCGTCTTCGTCCAGCCATGATAATCTTATGACTGATTATTGCAGAAGTCTCATAAATGGACCCTGTTTCTACCCTTGTCTCCAATAGTTAATTCTCAATGCAACAGCAAGAATGACCATTTGAAAACATAGGATCAGATCACTCCTCTCCTCAAACCTTGGAATAAGCTAGATAGACCCTATACCATCTGATTGCTATTCTTACATCTGATCCTCTTCCCCTTATTTACTCTATTTTACTTACACTGGCTTCCTTGCTATTCCTAGACCATACCTGGGATTCTTTTACTTTAGTTTTGCTCAAAACATTGCCTCTAATTAGAATATTCTTCTGCAAGATATCTCCAGGTTAACGCCCTCATCTCATTTACATTTTTGCCTAAATATCACTTTTTAAACAAAGTCTCTACTGATTACCAGTATTTAATATTCCCGCACAAGCACCATCCCTTAGAAGTCCAGCAGTCTCTTTTCCTTTCTTGGCTTGAAAATTATAGATTCTATTTCTATTCTTTAAAGCCTAACTTTACATATTGGGTATGTGTATATAATAAAGTATAAAGTTATTTTCTATAACTGTGTATCTTAATAACATTTGGTCTTAGTTCTATATATAAAATGTTCAATGCTTAGCCCTTTATTAAAGCTTCACGATATCACGATGGGGGTGGCTATATGTGTCCTCATGTTGTGTTTTCAAAAAGGGCTCCTGGGATTGTGTTTTATGAATTCATGCATATTTGAAAATTTCTTTCTATTGTCTTTACACTTGCTTGACAGATTGGCTGGGTATAACATTCGTGAGTTATGCTTCATTTCCCCTTAGAACTTTGTAGGCTCTGCTTCTATTGTTTTTTTATTTGGTTGTCCAAAGACAATAGGTATTTCCTGCTTTGTAAATTCCTTGCTTTCCTTGCCTATGTGACTGAAGAATTCTTTCTTTAGCCTCACAGTTCACAAAGTTGACTATCACATGTTAGATGGTTATTTGTTTTGTAACACTAATATAAAAAGTATGTTATCTTTTGATACTTACATTCATATATTTTTTCATGTAAGGAGAATTTCTTTTAAAAATATTTTTTTCTGTTCCGTTAGCTGTGGTCTCCACTTCAGATACAAGAATTCTCTTAGGTTTCTTCATTATCACCTGCTCTGTGTCTATTACCTTCTTTCTAATTGTTTTAAGCACTTTGTTTTCTCTGCATTCACATTATTGTCTCAAGAATCAATTATTTTTCCTATTATTCATTTTGCTATATAACTTCTTTTAATCTAGTTACCTGAGTTATCTGTTAGTTTCAGATTATTTCTTTGTTCTGTAATGCTGTTTTTTGCTCCCTTGATTTGGTCCTTAGCTCTGCGTTTTCATTTCATTAAGCTATTTTACCATTGTAAACTTAGTATATTGATATCTTGGATCTGTGTTTTCTTTAAATTATTCTTTGGCAAAAGCAGTTAGAGATTTTTCTTTCTTAGGTGACTTTTTCTTTAAAAGTTGATTTTTTAAAAATTTCATTGCACTTACACCACCATTTCTTCCTCTCTCTCCTTCCACCAGTGTCTTCTTTCCTTTCTCCCTTTCTTTCCTCTCTCTCTCTCTCTCCCCTGCTTTATTCCTTTTCCCCCTCGTTTCAATAGCCTTTTGCGGTGCTAACATGCTTCTTTCTTTCATCCATCTCTGTCATGACCTCCTGATTCCTTTGATGCAGTGTGGATAAATCCTCCATGATTTTCCTTTCCAACTTGATATGAAATTCACAGAGCTTCAGTTCAACATCTCAGTATTTTGTAATCTATTACTTTTATGAAGCATATGATCATGAAAGTCAAGAGGAGAAGTCAGCCTAGAATCTGTGATATCTTATTCCCAGGATTTGGTCTCTGGGTTCCTTTTTCCATTTTTGTGAAATACTTTGTATCAAGTTGAAGTGTTCTAAGTTGCTATGTATCCTGTTTCTGTTCTGTGGTGGATAACCTTCCATAGGAGGTAAAGCGGGATCCTCCAGCCCTTCTTTGCTCCTGAGATGATTTGGCAGATTAGTTCTCTTGTCACTTCCTCCAGCAGCCATTGCCATATGCTCCCAAAGCAATGAGACAGAAATACAGTTGGAAACTTGCTTTTGCCCACAAGATTTCCAGAATGATTAGCGAACTGCCTGTGGGCATTAGAGTTTAAGGGATTGGGGCACTGCATGGTAAAGGTAATTAAGAGATTGCAGTTAAGGTGCCTAGACACATGGCTTTTGGTGTAGCCATTTCACTAGGCTTCATTACCCTCTCCTAGACAATCCGCCTTGCTTTTTAATTCTTTGTCTTTGACTGCCTTGCCTCCTGGCTGGAAACAACTCTGGGAAATGGAATTCATTTTATTTTTCCTTTGACATCCTTCTCACTAGGGAAATCTAAATGAAGAGTCTTAAATATTTTTCTTATTTCTTATGAGACTCTGATGTGGTAGGGAGGGGCTACGTTAACTTTTTGTTTACATTTTTTCCTACCCTGACTAAGCAGCTCTTCAATTTGCCCTTCAAATTGGGAGAAAATATTTTAAAATCATGGGATTCAAGGTACAGAAAGAGATCTTAAAACCATAGTTTCCTAACCAGTAACCTTGGTAGTTTTCAATTTCTGTGTTATTTTTGATAGTAAGTACTAATTTTTATTTGGCAAGAAGAAAAGCAAGTTG
>CM052799.1:90661285-90684680 GCA_028533885.1 Nasua narica
AATGGGTTCCTGCCTTGTTTGAGTAAAAATTTAGAATGAGGAACCTGACAGGACTCCATGCATGGTGTCTTTTATTTACAGTGTCACAATGATCAGTAAAAAGGAGCTACTATGAATTCACATTTCTTAGCATCACCAGGGTCACGTAGATGGAATCCAGAAAGTGGAGCTGTCTCATCAACATGCTGTAGGTCCCCAGCCTCAAGAATCTGAAAATTCTTTCAAAGACCATTTTCTTTCTTTCTTTTTTTTAAGATTTAAAGATTTTATTTATTTATTTGACATAGAGAGAGAGAGATCACAAGTAGGCAGAGCGACAGTCAGAGGGAGAGGGAGAAGCAGACTCCTCAGTGAGCAGGGAGCCACCCAGGTGTCCTGTCCCCAGTTTTTTCTTTTTTTAAAGAAGAAATCTTTGTGGTCATTGTTTCTATAGTAAGAATCATTTTGTTGTGTTTCCCCAACCAGGGATATAAATTTTCTGTAGAAAATGTTTTTTGAGGGGTGCCTGGGTGGCTCAGTCGGTTAAATGTCGGCCTTTGGCTCAGGTCATGATCCCAGGATCCTGGAATTGAGCCCCAGATCCTCTGGCTTCCTGTTCAGCAGGGAGTCGGCTTCTCTCTCTCCCTCTGCAGCTCCCTCTGCTCTTCCCCTGCCCTCTCTATGTCAAATAAATAAAATCTTTAAAAAAATTGGAGCCATCACTAGGGTCCTGTTTCATTTGAAAAAGGAATATTTGAAGGAAGAAAACAGGAAGGAAGGAAATTCACACGCCTTTAACATCTTTTGCATTAGATGCTGTGGGACGGAATTAAATATATATATTTAATTTAATCACTACAAATTGGTAAGGCAAGTAATTTTTCCTTTATTTTAAAACTGCTGTGTGTGTTTTCTACAAAATTTGGTTCCAATCTTGTTCTATGATTGCTGTTCAGTTGAAGGCAATTTTGATACATAACATACCCGAAGCTAGGAGAGGAGAGAAATGTGAGAAGGTAATGGACTACCTAGATCAGTGCATTTCAATATGTTTCTTGGGAAATCCTCATGTTCCGAGAACAGGCCTCTGGGATTTCTGAGGTATGAAGGGCAGGGTTAAGATTTGGGGGCTTGTGTGAGGCCCGGTGGGGAAACTTCAGATTCCTTCTTTTTTTCCAAACAGAGAAAATTGATGTGATCTGCTTTCAAAATTTTCTTTAAAAAAAAAAAAACTGGCCTAGAAATTCTAAAAATTGTATGATAAGCATCTTAGTATTCATTCAAAATCACCTCTAACATGTTAGTGGCATAAACCTTTCAGACTATATAACAGTTAAGTAGAAATGAAGCAATAATCAGTTTGCTCTTCACATAAAAAACGGTATTGCTTATTTTGCTCCACAAAAGTTCATTAACTCATTTTAAGCCAGACACTTCATTAAACAAACATGTGCTCATATACAAGCAGTTCTTTCAGAAAGTGAAAGTGAGAAACCCTGAGTAGAATATGACCTCCCAGGGTAGAGATTCTTTTCACGTTCTTTCTTAAGACCTGCCCATTTGTCTATTCTTTTGGGGCTCTCTTTTTGATCTTTGTCTTACATTTACCAAGAGAACAGCTTTGAGGAATTTGTTGAATTAATAAGCAACAATAATCTGTCCATTTATTGTATGAATTCTGCATTTTGATGACAATGCTGAGTCTAGAAGGGATCTGTAATTTTGCCCAGGCACATGGAGATGTGCATTCTACCTACTCAGTTACACAGGCAGCCTTAAGTGACCCTGCCACCAAGACATCTTGAAAGAGTGAGGGAAAAAGAATTTGAAATAGATTTTTTTCTCATAGGATCATCTTTATTCCATGCATTTTTAAATTGAAATGTAATTGACATATAACACTGTATAAGCTTGAAATGTACAACGTGTTGATTTAGTACAATTATAGATTGCAGTATGATTGCCACCAAAGCTTTAAGGTAACATCCCTATTACGTCCCATAGTTATTTCTCCTTTGTGATGGGGATCATTAAGATCAATCTCTTAGCAATGTGGAAGATAATGCTACAGTATCGTTGACTCTAATGCATCACTGTGCATGAGCTCTCCAGGCTTCATTATCTACCAGTTCCACGTTTGTACCTTTAAACAGCATCTGCTCAATTCTCTCACCCCATAGCTTTTGGTAGCCACCATCCTACTTTGTTTTTTGAGTTCAACTTTTTAAAATTCCACCTATAAGTGAAATCATACAATATTCATCTTCCTCTGACTTCTTTCACTTAGCATAATGGCCTCAAGGTCCATCCAGTTTGTCCCAAATGGCAGGATTTTCACTTTTTATTTTTGTCTATAAGTAAAATGGGTTTACCAAAGTAGGAGACCCTAGGGCCTCTCACAGAAGAAGCTCTCCCTTTTGTTAGGGTGTCAGGAAAGAAAAGTAGATAATCTACCACTTTAAACAGAGAAAAAAAGCTACATTTGAGAGTTTTCGGTTTTAAAAATTGTTATGTTTAGTAAAAAAAAGGGGGGCAGATAACAAAAGTTTTCACCTAATTTATTCTCTGGCTGATTTAATCCATTTATATTTGCATACATTAGCATACAAGAGAACTCACTGAATGAAACCAATTATTTAAGTTGAGGCAAACAATAATGGCGAGGAAAGAATGGGGGAAATTGTAGTAGATTTTAACTGTAAATATTTATAGGTAAGGGAATTAAAGAGAGGGCTTATATGTTATCTCTGTTTAATTTTTTCCCCTCATATTTTTTATTCTTTATAACTAGGAAGAATCTGAGAACTATTACATTGACCTTTCTAAGTTGCTTTTCAGAAGGCTAATTAAGCTAAAAAAAAAAAAAAATGGAACGCTAATGCCAGAGTTGTAAGGGGTCTCCAGGGCTTAGGTGCTTCATCTCCTTACCCTCAGGCACATTTCACAAGTAATTTGGACAGATAAACCTAGAGGAAAGGTGATTCCACAAACCTTTCCTAGTAATTCATTGTAATGTTTAATTGACCTGCCCTTACCGGCAGGAAGTTCTTACATCTGTGTGAAATGCTTTGTGCAGGCACTTAAATATCACATGAAAGAAAATCTGAAGCGGTATTTGTTCCATTCATGTCTGAGTCAGTTACAACCAGAGCCTTTGTCGCCTTCATTGGAATAGAAGCTTCCTGAAATATGTCAATATTTGCCTTCTCCACTTCCTCCCCTACCCACTATCACCATTCTTTACTTACACAAGGGCAATCTGGCTTCTGTTTCCTAATTCAAAGACCTATCACTTCTCTGAAGTAACTGTTTCCAAGGTAACACATAACCCTCTGGTTTCCAAACCTAAAAATGCTTTCGAATTTACTCGTTTGACCTCTCTTGGCACTTGACTGGGTCGACAGTTCCTTTATTTCAAAACACTTTCCTTCTTTGACTTATTGGACCTTATGTCCTCCTGGTTTTGCTTTTACATTTCTGGGGATTTTCTGTATTTACCTATCTTTTAATTTTAATGTTACTTATGCTCCCTCCCATCCTTGATCTTTCTCTCTCTCTTTTTTTTTTTTCTCACCCTATACTCTCTCCTTGAACAATTTTATCCACATGTTGGTTTTAGTCTCTGTCAACTCCAAATCCATATTAGTTCATACATCTCTTCTGGTCTTCAGATTTCTACAACAAATTTTATAAAAGTGTATTGATTAGTCAAAAAGCTCTGATGTTCCGTAAATTGTACAGCACACACTATCACCACCACCTCAATGAAAAAATCAGATTTTCAACACAAAATCTCCATTATGTGCCATTCTATTGGCCAGTCTTCACGTTGGACATAAGACTTAGAATCAAGTAAAATACACATGGCCTCTGGAAGCCTAGGTCCAGAGACCCGGCTCTCTCTTGGTTTTTCCTGTTAAGGGCTACTGTGCCATCCTGTCCTTCCCTATCATGGCTCATCCCACATTGTGCCATATCTTCCTGTTTCCTCATGTACATCTCTCACTTACAGTGGCAAAAGGACAGGACCTCCTTCTGTCCTGTTTATGTCTCTTTCTAAATGCATATTTGTTGACTTAAATGAATGAATTTTCCCAAATGCTGTATATCCACGTAAGTATATAAATTTAATGTAAAAAGAAAATTCTTATTTGCCTTCCAGGGTTTCATTTTTGTACTTGTGTGATTATTTTTCTAGCAGGTCAAGAACATTCTATTTATTTTTTTAATCAACCTTTAAAATACAATAGTCAGTTATTTTACGAGCAAAAGGAGTTCACTTAGGAACAGCAGAAGAATTGCAATTGGGAACAAGCAAGATATGACAAACCATAGCCAAGTCCGAAGAGACAAAGGGAAGGACAGGTTTTATTATATTTTAGGAGGAAATGGGAAGGGTTATTTTGAACAAAAAGTCAGTGGAGAAGAACAAGGGTTTGAGGTTGTGGAGGTTTCTCGTTGGCTGTAACTGGTGGTTAATATGTTGTTGTCAGGGCTGGGAGAGATCCTTCTTTTTCTTAACAGCATATGAAATTACTGTGCAAAGTGTCCTTCCTTGTCAAGATAAGGATTCTCTTCCCTCTTGCTTGTTACGTAGGCTGCAACTAGTGGTCTGTGTGTGAGAACACCCCCTTCACGGCTTCTCCGCTCCATTTTAAATGAGGTTTCCTTTAGGCATTTTCCCACTTTCAAAGCATGCATTGATATTTATGAACAAAATAGACTCATGTAAAATACAGGTGGCTTTTAGTCACTGTATGGCCTCTGAGACCAAAGAAATGTATTTATAGAAATATAACCTCAGATGTTAAAGGACTACCAACTTAAGAAAGCATCTAGAATTTATTTTTTGATACCATTCCAGGTAAGTTATGAAATAAGTCACAATTTAATTGAATCTGTAAAAAATTCTTACCATGTATTTTTATCGAGCCTGTTTTTGTAATGAAAAAAACTTCTCTACTGATATTAGCCGATGCATTACAGTGAAAAATCTCAATCATAATTTCTAAGATGTTTACTTATGTGAAGGCAACTGTGTTCTGTAAAGTCTTTGACATTGTGTACAAATGTTGGTATATGTACGTAACTTAATTATATGGGTTAGGCTCTGTAGCTTTTGTCAGAATCTCAACAGAGAAGTCTGTTTTTTTCCAAAATGTTAAGAACTGCAATGACATACTCTTTGTTCTATATTATATCTGGAAATTATTAGTTAAGAAAGAAGAATTTTTCAGGGAAGATACCAAATGAATACCTTAAACCAAAAAACCCCATCTTTTTGTTTTTGAGATTTACATTACACAGAAATGCAAGCTCTCTTGATGCTGACCCTACAAGGGCATTTCTATTTGTATCTGAATAGATTCATTTCCAAAATTGGAGAGTAGCCCATGTTCCATTACCATGTAGCTCACAACATGCTTGAGATTGCTAATTAGGGTGCAAATTGTGGTAGTATTTCTGGTGACCTGGACATGTGTTCAGTAGAAACAGAAATGAGCCCCTCAACTCTTTTCACATAGGCCAGAAAACATCTGCCAGATGGTTATAGCTTTCAGTAACTATTAAACTGGATCACATTTGAACAAATGACTTAGATATATAGTGTTTGAAAGCTTATTCTGAATTTTCTAACATATCCATGGAGATTAGTCTTAATGAAAAACTACATTAATCTACCTCATGTATTGTGATTAGCCTAAAATGGATAATTCCCCCTCACTTTTGCCAAAGTCAGCCCAAAAATGCCTTTATCCACTTTCATATAATGTTAACAAAACATCTGGGAGATTTACTGAGATAAGGATATCTATTAGGACATCAAAATTAATTTCAATTCCCTGAGGTATCTTATTTTAATTAACAAAACCATGATCCTGTTCTATTAATTAGCATGCTGAAGAATAAGTTTGAGATGAATTTAATTCTAGAAAAGCATTTATCTTCTAAAATAATAAAAAGAGCATTAACTATCTCAATCTAATTTGTTTTATACTTTTAATAACAGTCTTGAAATTCCATCCAGAAGAGTAATATAACTAATATTCATTATTTTTAATTTAAACCTTCATTTTGGGTGTGCATATTTCTTACAAGCCACATTATTAGTGGTACCATAGTTCTAACATTGTATCATTTAAAGATTATTAATGTGAGCACAAGTTCATTTAATATGTTGTATTATTAAACCTTCTGTTGGGTGTAAAGCCCACATTTATTTCACTCCTAGTGTTTTTCCTCGCTAACTTATGAAAGTGTCTGAGGATGCCAGAGTACAACTGGGAACAAGGCACATAGAATTTGTGAATAACTCCTATTCTGCCCAAACATGTAATTTCTGTGTAATCATACATTTTACTCTCGATTCCTGTTATTGATATATCCTTGTATTTTAAATACAGCTAAAACATTTTAGATAAAATTAAATTAACAGATTAGATTAATAGTGCATCTGGTACCATATTAAGATCACCACTATAATGGAGCATGCTGAACAATTTCACACCTTGTCTCATGTCAAGTCACAAATGATAGCTTTAGGTGGTGTAAGATTAGGGGAACTGGATTGTAAAACCCTAACTGGCCTCTTTCTGAAACTCCTCGTAGAACTTTTTCACTTACATATCCGTTTTGTTGCAAACAGGCTTGTATTTGAAGACATCATAGAACGGTTTTCAAATAGAATACTGGAAAATAGAGTGTATGTGCTTAGTATCAGAATACAAGAAAAAAACTCCAATATTTTGTATATGATTACTGTTTTTCAGTCTTTCATACTTATAACCTAAACCATAAAGAATCAGATAATAAATATTTTAGGCTTTCTGGGCCAAGAGGCAAAACTGAGAATATTATGGAAGCTAGTATATAGCAAGTGAGAAAACAGAATTACACAAAGCTTATTGATGACATTCAAAACATAATAATTGAAGACAATTTTTGACAATACAAGTCTACTAATGAGAAGAATGGAATTCTTCTTTAGAAATAATACTTCACTTAATTGGGATTCAAATTAGTGTTTCCTATCATTAAAATTAATTGCAAGTATTTATCTGTCAATGCTGATCTGTAATGAGATATTATGTTCTTCATCTTTGAAAATGTTTTTTCACAGAGATAGGTCTGCCAAATATTGATATTAACCCATAAGCATATGGAAGACACAGAATCCTCTTAGATTCTTCTCTAGATATTTGCCTCTTAGCATGTCATTGCATTTGATTATTCATTTCTAGTTGAAGTTTGAAGGGAATCTTTTCACTTACAGAGCTAAATGAACTTTGAGATATGGAAATTTCCTTTGAACTTGGACTATTGGAACTTCGTTTGAGCTTGCAATGTGTATCTCATGCAAAACTATGGTAATAAAGGTATTTCTTTTTATCTTAACTTCTGGCAATGTATGAAGTATATAAAACAGCTTGACATTACTTGTTATTCAAACAATATTAGTTGTCATCAAAATTACTTTCATGCAGTATAAATTTTGCATGTAAGTACCGCTATTAGTACTTATAATTTTACCTTGTAATTTTAGGTCACATTAATGAAATACTATTAAGCCTATAGCAAAGAGTTATTTCCAGCTCTGTTCAGTATTCAGAAGTAGTGGGGTTTTTTTAAGAGATTTTTTAAAAGATTTTATTTTTTTAAAGATTTTTTTAAAAGATTTTTTTAAAAGATCTGTTTTTTAAAGATTTAAAAAATATATTATTTACTTTTTTATTTTAGAGAGAGCATGGAAGCTCACACGAACAGAAGGAGAGGCAGAGAAGGAGGGACGGGGACAAGCAGACTGCACACTGAGTGCAGACTGGCCACAGGATTCAGTTTCTGGACCCTGAGATCATGACCTGAGCTGAATCAAGGGTCGGATGCTTAAGCAACTGAGCCATCCAGGCACCCTGAGGGTGGTTCTTCTTGATAATAGAAGTTTTCATCTTGGCTGTAAGCTCAAGAGAATCACAAGGAAATGTCCCTTTCAAGCTATATAATTGCCCCGTGGTAGAGCAAGTCAGTGTAGTCAGTTTCTATTTTTGACACACATTCACAGAATTGATCATGATCACATCCATGAAAGCCAATGAAGATCAGGGTTGGCACTACTGTTATTGGCTTATCTAATATAAAGTCATTTATTCTTTATGTACTTACAGTGTCAGTGTGTTAGTTTGGGTATACACCAGTGTGGGATTAGATGTACAAGAGATGTACTAGAGAAAACCTGAGAGGCACAAATAGGAAGGGGCTGGAGAAGGTGGGGAGAACCTTCAGACTTTAATGCAGTTTTCACTCCTGTCAGGGAGGAAAGGAATGAAGGGAAGATTTGCACTGCAGTTTGAAGAAAGTTTCAGCTAACCAAGCAGGGGTACTTGAGGCAAATTCACCCATCATGGGAGACCCATCACGGGAGACCCTTCTGTTCCGTCTATGACTGGAACCAGTCCACCACTAGTTCCACACAGATTTACTTCTTCATACGTATTTGGGGAGAATCTCCTCCATGGTTCTCTGAGTCTGTCTTCCTGAGGGAAAACTTGAAAGAGTGAAATTTGTGTGATGAACTATAGCCCCAGACACTGCAGTTGATCTTAGGCTACAACTGGTACTTACTCACCCCTTTCCTCCTACACAATCCATTCCAAATCACCTTACCATATTTTGATTACTTATATAGTGTTGTGATCCAAACTTCATTTCTGAGAGTTTGAAGGCTCAATGATCATACCTTCTGCGGGCCTGAATTGCTGCATATATCTGGTCAACGGAGCAAGGGAGTACCAGGAATTGCCCAAATGGAAAACTTGGGTTTCACATGTGTTCCTCTTTTCCCCATTGTGGAAAAGCAGCCCTACCTTCTCCTGCCACTCAGAGTCACTTACCCTGTTAGTATGGTAGCTTCCATTCTTGTCTGCTGGTGCCCCGACATAAGGGGTTCTGATGGACAAGTGCCTTGTTGGCAGCTGTAGCTTATAATATAATGGTATTCTTGCCAAGTCCATTGGGAAGAGTACATTAGTTTTTGGGTTTCAGGACCTCCACTCCTGCACAGACCAGTCGTAGGGATGGAAAGCACAAAATTCCCATTGGATCACTGGAAGTAAGAGCACATAGTGTGACTCTTGCTTTTGCATTTTGGTTTTTGAGTCTATTTTTATCACTGGAAACACAATGACATGTTAAGACCTCTGATTTAATGCGTATGATACATACATACAGGATGGTATTCCATTCTTTGGGAGAATTGCCTTTGAACTGGTACTGAAGTTAAACTTTTAAAACTATTCCAGCATTCTATGAGGGTGGCTGCTTCTAGATGGTTTGGTATGTGATGTGATTATTGGATTCCATGGTACTGGGCTCATCCCATATCTCTTTCACTGCAAAGTAGGTCCCCTGGTCTGATGTCATGCCATATGAAATCCATAAATTCAAAGATATTGGTGCTTACTGAAACCATGCAGGTAAGAATGCCAAACTCATACCCAGAAGAGGCACCTGTCTCTCTCAGAGGAATGGACTGCTGGTCTTTCCAGCACGGAAGGACCAAGGTATTTAATATGCCTCCAAGTGGTCTATTGGTCTCTTCATGTAGGAGAGTTGTATTGTTGTTAAGAACTGTGAAGAATCTATTTGAAAGCTAAATTAGCCTCCCATAATTTCATAGACTTTTAAAAAAGATTTTATTTATTTGGCAGACAGAGAGCACAAGCAGGGAGAGCAGCAGAGGGAGATGGAAAAGCAGACTTCCAACTGAGCAGAAAGCGCAACATGGGGCTCGTTTCAGGACCCGGTGATCATGACCTGAGCCAAAGGCAGACTGAGCCCCCAGGCGTCCCACAGTTTCATAGATTTTGGCTTAACCAACTGAGCCACCACGCTGCCCCATAGTTTCATAGATTTTGGGAGAACACATGAGAATCTTAGATCAGGGACAATAGACAGTTTAATATGTATAGTGGTAACAGTTGTCAGAGTATCATCATTTTTGTGTTGGCTTTCCCAGTCCTAATTCCAAAAGGGGTTTGAAAGAAGAAAACAGAGGCAGTGAGTTAAACTACGGGACAAAACCCCCAAACTTAGGGAACTGGGTTTTAGAGGATTGGTTTTAGAGTGATTTAATAGCACCTAGCATATGGTCAGGACTCAAAATAGAGATTATTATTAGTAGTAGTAGTATAAAGGTTTTACTTCATATACCAGGGATCCCAGTAAGATTTACTATTTGTTGCTGGAATATCAAAATGTAACTGTTACTTTTTTTTGTAGAAAGTGAATTTATACATTTTCACAAGGCAAAAGAAGGCAAACACAAAAACAAACCAAAAAGGAAACAAAACATCCTCTATAGATTATTCTTTATTATTCTAGATTATTCAAGATAAAATCACTTGAATAAAAAAAGAAAGCAAAGAACCGAGCTTTTGCCTGGAAAGAGTACATATTTTCTTTTAAAATATGATAG
Organism: Nasua narica; assembly: GCA_028533885.1. NCBI lineage: Eukaryota > Metazoa > Chordata > Mammalia > Carnivora > Procyonidae > Nasua > Nasua narica. The sequence continues at coordinate 90,671,736 of CM052799.1, forward strand.
AGCTTTTATGAAGTTCAGTATTTGGTAACTCATGGTAAATCTGAAATTTACCATGACAGAGAACCTATATTTATTGATAATTTTACTTTGGAGGCTACAGTGTAAATCCATACAACTGCAAAATGAAGATGACTAGGTAAGTCTAAAAAGAGGAACTTCTGAGGAAAAAAGCAGTATTACTTTTTAATTATGTAAGTTATAATTGTATTATTAGTCCTAATGTGTGGTACCATAGAAGAGCAAATGATATGGTTTCAAAAAAGCTTTACAGATTCTGAAAAAGTTAAATGACCTTCAGGATTCTCATTGACCAGCCTTTGTTTACATATAAAAATTACTTTGCATTTTCTTAAATAATTTATAATCTATATGGGATTTTTAAACATATTCTAAATATGGTAAGTAAATATAAGCACTGGGGCAATATAATATCAAAATTTAATTCTTGGAAACCTATTTTGAAGTATCTTGCAAAATTTAGTTAGCTATATCAATCTGCTCTCCTAGGAAATTATCTCAAATTATAGGCTTCAGGGTAAGCAAAGGCCATACTTCATAAATAGAAATGATTTTCCTAAGAGAGCACTGCTTTTGCGATTCTTGCAATAGTCATCTTCCTGGGCCCCTCTTCTTCAATTCACGCAGTCTTAAGTCAAACAAAACCCATTTATGGCAGTCCTCTGCTTGAAAAGTTATGGACATCCTTAAAAAAAAAACAAAACAAAATAAAACTCCAAAATTCTTACAAAACCTCACATGTTCCAAGCCTCACAAGTTCTGTTTCTTGCTAGAGTATCCTTAAAATCCATTTACTATTTGTGATAGAAAAAATAATGGCGGGAAATAACCAAATACCTACTAATCAGAAATTGGTGTATTCACAGAATGGAATACTATCGAGCTGTAGAATTTCTGTCTTTCTCTCTCTCTCTCCACATGGTATGTGTGTGTATTATCTATGCATATATCATGTATATCACATAAATGTATGTGTATATCTATAGATGTATTCATCTACCTATCTATCTAATCAAGATGTAACAAGGCAGAAGACATAGGATGGCCTCTAGACTACACTGAATATACTTTGTTCTATATATCTGACTTTTCTACTAATTATATTATTTCCATAACTATAAAGCTAACTTAAATTGAAAAATTCAACCCCTAAAAAGTCAAATTCAAAATGCAATAAATGAATCTGTTATTTTTTGGTAGTATAACCACAGAATAGAAAGGTCGTTCTTTCCTGATGATTTAGACTCTCCTTTAGCTTCTCGGTCCTAGAATAGTTCAGAGTTTTCTACTGGAGCCTTTGAAATCAATTCATGCCCCACCACCTGGGGATCTCCTTGGGTCAGTGTAGCCTATAGGAATACACACATGCTTGCTTGCACTCAAAATTCATATGCTCAGAGGACCCCTGCTTGATTTCTTATGTTCACTGATCTCTAATCAAGAGCTAGGCACAGGCTTCAGTACTAGGGGAACTCCAGATCAAGTTCTCCAGGTAGTTGGGGTGAATCTCTCCCACTTGTTTTGTGCTTAAGAAATGTATTTTTCCTATCCTCACAGGGCTGGGAGATTGCATGGCCCTCTGGCCATTCTCTCCAAAAATCTATTCTCTCCCAGTCATTCTTGAATGTTCTCACTGCATCTTATATACCCTTGTATGGGTGATTGGCTAAGGTGTCTGACTATTTTGTGGATGTTGCTTAGCAATTTCAGCATAGCTTCTCTGATCCCTATTTTAAACACAGGCAGAATTATCCTCTTTTGCTGACAGCTTTGGCGCTTCCGTTGAAAGCAAAAGTTTAAGTGATATAGGCCTAAGGCTCTGGAAACATTTCTATAGTAGTCACTGAGACTGGACCACAGAACTTTGACAAACCGCTGGATTGCCAGCTTTGGGCTACTCAGGTACCTTTAAGAATAAATACTTAATAGAGTACTTAATGCTGCTTGAAGATAAAGACATATGTTCTTTTTGCAAAGTATCAGTGAAAGATAAATATAAATTTCATCAGAATCGCATGAAGAATTTACTTCTTGCATGTGAAGTTCCCACACATCCTAGCGTCAAGAAAATAGGAAGAGATGGAAAATACCTGATCTTGAACTAAACCGTATGAGAAATAAGTATATAATGTCTATAATGGTAACAAAAAGTCAAGAAACTAATGTCGAAGCATGCAAATTAAAGATGCAAGTAAATTACCAAAAAAGAAAATAAGGAAGTAAAAAATTGGAATTTATTCTCACTGGGGATTAAGAAATGGTAAAAGGAGAGTCCTCTGATTATACAGAGAGGAAAGTAATTTAACTGGTAGTATCGGTTTCCTCCTCTCTTTCTAATATTCTGCATAGTTTTTTTTTTCTACTGTGAAATGCTAAACATTAGCATCATCTTACTCTTAAATTTACATAATGAAATAAACTTAAAACTATTGGGAAAAATAAATTAATATATGGATCTGCTCTAAGTATAATCATGATTGTTAATAGGTAAATATTTTGATTAGAAATTCTGGTTAACTATTTATGAGCAACTATTGTATGAAGAAATAGTAGATGCAATGGAGGAAATAAAAAGGAGCTAAAAAAATATGAGCAGTGCTCATTACATGCAAATGTTTGAACTAGCTAGACCTCAAACACTTTATGGTGCCCTGCAAAACCCATGTTTACCACAAGTAGATTCTTTTTTTTTTTTTTGGAGAGAGCAAGTGAGCAAGTGCAAGCAGGGGCTAGGAATGGGGAGGGGCAGAAGGAGGAGAGAGGGAATAGTAAACATGCTCCACACCTAGTGCAGAGCCCAACACAGGGCTTGATCTCAAAACCCTGTGATCATGACCTTAGCCAAAATCAAGAATCTGACGCTTAATGACTGAGCCACCCAGGCAAAGCCCAAGAAGACTCTATGATCTTCACATATCCTCTTAATGACTCACCTCGTTTGATACAATTTAGAGTGATGCACAATTAAGTTTAACTGGAAAGAATAATTAACTTAACATTTAAATTATTGGAAAAACACTTGTATATCAATAAATACATACATATGCATATGTAGAATAGAATTAAATATAGTTGCTACTTTGAAAGTTGAATATTTCCTTCATGTCTACTCATCAAATCAGGTGTATGTTTTTCTCTTTCTATATTGTAAAAGCATATGCTCAGGATTTGAAAGCTACTTTTTATTGAGGAGCAAATCCTTTAAAGGGGAGTCCTTTGAAGCACCTGGGTGGCTCAGTGGGTTAAGCCTCTGCCTTCGGCTCAGGTCATGATCTCAGGGTCCTGATAAGCCTCTGCCTTTGTCTCACGTCTTGATCTCAGGGTCCTGGGATCAAGCCCCGCATCAGGCTCTCTGCTCAGCAGGGAGCCTGCTTCCCCCCTCTCTCTGCCTCCCTCTCTGCCTACTTGTGATCTCTCTCTCTGTCAAATAAATTAAAAAAAAAAATTCTTAAAAATAAAAAAAAGGGTAGTCCTTTTTTAAACAAAACATATTAAAGGTATTGACTCAGAATTGATAAGATGGCAAATATCAGGTAATTTAGGCTAGATGGTGTATCTATTTAATGGGGGAGTTGAAATTGCAGTCAGCCTCCCAGCATCTGTACGTCCCTCACATGCAGTGCAGCTGCTATGTAGTTTGTTCAGCTGTCTAAATTCAAGACATCCGAGGCAATTATGAAAATCCAACTTCTCTTGTCAGTGTTCAAGAAGTCAGGCATAAGCCAGCCAGTGCTTTGCATTTCCTTGGTGACAGTGACTGGTTTAGGAACAGATGTGTAACCTAAGTGGCCCAATGAGTCCAATACAATGGAATTTTGTTTTGTTTTTAGGGCAGAAGTGTTTGTCTTCCTCTTGAGCTGATCATGGACAAGGAAATATTTGGTTTTGACAGGTAATGGTTAACCCTCTTAAAACTACAAGGCTAGAAGCTGCTTTAGGTTGCATCTGTTGTTGGCAGAATATAGAGACCAAAGGAGTTGGTCCTTAATGACATAATAGAATAGACAGATTATTCAACTCTGGGTTGCTTGCCATGTGGGCCAATAGGTATCCTTTTTGTTTGGGCAATTATAAATTGACTTTGGGGATCTCTAATTAGGGTCAAAGTTCGGTTCTCTAATATGAAATAGCTGACACAGAACACTTAGCTAATATTGTTTGCTTGCTTCTGCTTTTCATCATTTTCATATAATACATTGAAGAGAACTATAAATATTCATAATTTAAAAATTAAGGGGGAACTTTCATCATTGAGCCACCTAGTGGTTAGAAGCATGTGTTACGGAGACAAAAATTATGGATTTTGAGATTTCACAATTTTATGAATAACATTTAGGAGAAAATTTTATTTGTGGAATATATAGGTTATATAAAATACAAATTATATTTTGTATAATTAAAATTATTTCAAAGTACATTCGTAATTCTAGTAAATAATGAACAATAAGACCCAATGTTTATATATGTGTGCTTCTTACTTTCAAATGAACAAAATTCCCTGTACAAATTTTTTATGATCCTTTCCCCACCTTCTCCCTACCGCAGATTTCCATACAAAAACTTAACCTTAGCTTCTTTACATCTTATTTATCCTGCATGTAGATTAGGGTTATTGATATTTCCATAGATCACTAATCTATGGAACAAGGCTAGCCAAGCATCCTAAAATTCTTATTTTGCATGTGAATTAAAAGAAAATTACTAATAACATAAATTTTCTTCATGAAATAAGTTTCTTTTTAGCAGTAGTTTGCAACATGAGTGGTAACTAGAAAATATACTATTATTTCACAAATATAAATATTGGTCCTCTATTATGTTTCAATCACTGTACCATATTTGTTCCATCAGTTTTTCTGGGAGTACAGATTTTGGGATCATGAGGATAAGTAGGCTCAGAGCACAAAGTTTTTTATAAATAATTCAGCATGTCTTCTTTTAGCTTTGCTTTATATGTGTGTGTGTATATATATTACATATATATATTTATATATGTATATTTCACTGTGATATTCACAGTAGCCTAAATTACTTGATATATGGCAAATCATAACTATCCCATGTCTAATGATTTCCTTTTAATGCATTACTACCCTCTTTAACCATTATTGTTATATAAATTGTCATTTAGTCTTAATTATACTTATTTTTTACATTCATTGTTTCCACTTCATGTTTGAGTGATAAAACATATATGTTTTTAAGGTCAAAATGTGGCTATTGGTCAGTTTTGGGAATATGGTGGTTGGTTCATTCTTCTCATAGAAATGTTAATTTTGTTAAAAGACATGCTATTTTTTTTGCCTCTTTCTAATGACTCAGGGTACCCGTCTGTGGAAGGATTGTGTTTCTACTCTCTGAGCACAGAATACAAGAATGTTAGTTAATTTCTATGAGTATTGTATCTTTGATTTGGCTTATATGTTAATGAACAGGGAAGTTACTACCCATTATCATCTCATAGATCAGTGCATGAACAACTAGTACATATGTTAGGGCACCTTAGAATATGAATTAAGTTCCACTGCATATAAAAGTTAAGTATGGGACTTGACGGTAGTATATCACTTGCTTTTATCTTTATCACAGTATTTAATCAAATATTACCTCTTGGTTCTTTTAAGTGTTGTGGACCTAATCGTTTAATTATCAATAATGTCATAGACAATTGAAGATTCTCTTAGAAACCACTCTGGACCCAGCTGTCAGGAGAAGTGGAATGTCTTATTTCCCCACTATAGGTGTTTCCACTAAAGCATAATCAGATTCCCTCCAACCCTTGGGCTGTTTGCAGTTTGGATGCCAGGAACAGCTGTGGAGTCCAGAAGGCTTTTGTAGGATTCTCCCACCAGGGAAGGATTTCAGGGAGTAGTTGAGCAGGGATATAGATTTGGAATAGATTAGGGAAGTAGGGCTGCTCTAAAATAATCTTCTGTAATATGTAACTGTTTCAAGAGGAAGAAAATCAGCAAATCCTTCACATGTTGAAATTTAAATTTAATAGAATATTTTAAAAGTAAAATAAAGTCTACGTTTCATGTAAACCAGATTATATGTGGGAATTGACATAGCCACAAAATAAAATTAGTATCTCCATACTTAAATGGAAATAGTGGGTAGGATTTTAGATAATATTTCCTTTACTATAGGGACAGTAAAGTAGTACTATAAAAATAACAAAGTGCCATAGAGGAAGTGGGCCTTTATTTATTCCCTATTTTAAGCACTTTCTTTAAATCAAGGGGATTTCCACTGTCAAATGCTGGCTTATTTGCATTTATATGGTGAAATGTTGCCATCATGTGGCCAGTCTGTCTATCACATCTTTCTCTTTTCTCTGGGTTAGCCTGAATTTTTGGCTATTTTTGTATGATGCTTGAGTATTTGGAGGGTCTGTTAGGGTGTCTGTTAGGGCCATTATTACAATGAAATGACAAATATTTAAGCATACTAATTTAAAATAGACTTAAAATAAATTTACTGTTATTCTCGCGCAATGGGATTTTAATATGTATCTTCTGAACCTCTTAGAAGTCCCCTTTCTGTGGGCAGATTAATCAAGTTATGAATCCTAAACTGTTTGGAAGTGTTCTCTTAAGAGTCCAGGTGACACCCACCCCCCATGTTTGTAGTTGCTTTGAATGTCACCACACGTTACCAAAATGTCCATTTATTTGTATATAATTCGGAAACTGTTTCAAATGCATATCCCATTTTAAACAATAGGGGGCATTATGATGTCATGTTTTTGGTTTTCTCTGTTACGGCAAGTATTTTATTTCATAGCAAAAATCCTGGATTTTCTTCTTGATTTAAAGAATACTTCTTTAAATCCAAAAGAATATTTGTTTTATTTTGACAGTACTGGTATTGAATATGAGCCTCATTATGTATCCTTAATGGGTACCTAATTCCTTAAAAGAAAATACTATACCAATTTATCACTATTTCAGTAAATGCATACATTTCTAAATTGCTATAAAAATCCAAACCAACTTATATATAATCCAGATATAATAGCTTTAAAACAAACTTTTCTTGCTTGCTTATTAAATTGAGAAATGTTGGCATTTTCAAGGGCTCCTAAATCAATGTTTCATTGTGTATTATCATAAATGCAAACTTTTCTTTTGATTAGCTTTAAGTTAAAAATCATGGAACTAGGGGTGCCTGGGTGGCTCAGTTAAACGTCTGCCTTCGGCTCAGGCCATGAGTTTAGAGTCTTGGGATCGAACCCCGCATCAGGCTCTCTGCTCAGCAGGGAACTTACTTCCCCTTCTCTCTCTGCCTGCCTCTCTGCCTACTTGTGATTTCTCTCTGTCTAATAAATAAATAACATCTTAAAAAAAAATCGTGGAACTATGGAGACGTCTGGGTGATTCAGTCAGTTAAGTGTCTGCCTTCGGCTCAGGTTATGATTCCAGGATCCCGGAATGAGCTCTGAGTCTTCTTCCTGCTCAGCAAGGAGTCTGCTTCTTCCTCTCCCTCTGCCCTTCATTTCTGCTCGTGCTCTCTCTCTCTTTCTCAAATAAATAAATAAAATATATTTTAAAAATTCGTGAAACTATGTTCTTAGTATTACAGAAGTTTGAAATCTTTAGACACTAGGGTGAAAACTGTTAAGACACAAATATTCAAAATTATTAATTTTGTGAAGTTAGAGTACTTTAAATGTATAGCATTTGAATATTTTATCTTTTCAAATTTTACATGGATTTAAGTTTCAGATAGGATATAGCATAAGCCGGGATTTAGTAGATTAAATATTTAAGGTTAAAACCAGAAGTTTTAGATGGAACAAAATATGTTTCTCAATGGGAAGCATCTCTTTCATGTTTCATGAAGCAGAGAGAAGGAAACTGAAGATAAGACAACTTCAAAGGTCATTTCTGTCTCCATCCAAAACTGTATAACAGTTGTCAATGCTTTTTAAAGAGGTTTTATTGAAATTATATATATGCATATATATGTATGTATGTATATATATATACACATACAATACACACATGCAATGCAAGTATTGCATTACTATATTCTCTTTATCTCTTTATAAAAACTTAAAACATTAAATAATAGTCTGTCAACTTCTAATTTGCTTTCCCAATCTCAGTTGGCTACATCAGATAAACTTAACTATCATTATGAATTTGTTGTATATACTGAATTTTTAGTCATTCTGATAAAGGTCACTGTGATACATTTGTTTTTGCATACTTCTAGGCATTAGAACAAAATCTTTATAACTTTTTTTTTTTAAATCACATGCTCCTATCTAGAATTTAGCCATTGTGGGAGTATTTCAGCAAGTTCAACAAATGCCTGCCCCTCAAAGAGCCTGTCACCAGTGCACCAATGAGTGTTTCTTACTTGGGACTACTATCAGTAACTATTAATTAGAGTAGTATTCTGCAGAGTTTTTCAACCCTTTACGAACGTTTAGCATCCTCAGCCCCTGCCTATTAAACACCATGATAGAAAACCCTAGTCACAGAAACCACTGAAAATGCCTCCACATGTTTCCAAATGTTCCCTAGAACATTTAACCCCTTGCAAATGACACCTGCCCCTGGAGGGATGACTAAGCAATATGCATAGTAGGTAATGAAAACTCTCTGGCTGGGAAACTTAGACAAAGAAACAATGTAGCAGGTTAGATTTAGAAAAAAATGAATTGGGACTGACTATAAACAGATTTTAATTATAGTCTACATTGTTTCACTTCTCTGTCAGCTTGTTGGTCTGCTTACTGATAATACTAGAATGTGGAGAGACCAAAAACAAGAAAGCCAACTAAGGAAGCTAGAGTATATATCCATTGTTTTGTCAATCAATAGCATTCATTTTTCTTTTGATAACAGAGCTTCAAGTGCCCTCCAGACTTCAGAGGTGTGGTGCCGAATATGGTGTCACTAGCTGCATATGGCATTAAACACTGAAACTGAGGTTAGTGCAAGGGAGGAACTGAATTTATAATTGAATTATGTTGGAAGTGTAAAATATGCACTGAATTTTGAAAATGTACTCTAAAAAAAGAATGGAAAATATTTTAATAATTTTTAAACTGTGATAAGATGGTGAAATAATGTTTTGGATATATTGGATTAAAGTATTTTGTATCTTATATTGACTTCATCTATACAATATATAATGTATATAATATACATAATATATAATATATTGACTTCTTCTATTTCTTTTTACTTTTTAAAATGTGACTAATAGAAGATACACAATTATATATGTAGTTTACTGATTCCTATCAGACAGTGCTGCTCCAGAAAGAATCATCTATTTTTCATTGTGGGCCCATGCATTGGACATTTTTTTCCAGTTTATTTATTTTTTAGTAATCTCTACTCCCAAGTAGGGCTCAAACTCACCACAAGATCAAGATTTGCATGCTCAGGGGGCACCTGGGTGGCTCAGTGGATTAAAGCCTGTGCCTTCAGCTCAGGTCATGATCTCAGGGTCCTGGGATTGAGCCCCACAGCCTGCTTCTCCCTCTCCCTCTGCCTGGCTCTCTGCCTACTTGTGATTTCTCTCTCTCTCTCTTTGTCAAATAATTAAATAAAATATTTTTAAAAAAAAGATTTGCATGCTCTTCCAACTGAGCCAGCTAAGCACCATAGTTCTGACATTTTTGATTCCTTCACAGCTTTGAAGCTATGCAAATGGTGTAGCCCTGGCCAATGAGTAAACACTGTGTCGCATCTCTTTGGGGATGGTTACATGGCCTAATTTCAACCAAAGAGAGTGATTTTACAGGATTGTAGCTCAAACTTCTGGGAAAGAATAGTTTTCTTCTTATGAACTTGGAACTGTTGCTTCAAAGTCTAGAACTGGTAGAGGCCATATTACCATCTTGAAAAAACTGCCAGGTTGGACATGAAGCCAACATGACTGCAGAGCCAAGAAGTAGAGAGAGATGGACCGCTAAAACTAGATCTACCTCAGGACTTCTTAGCTACTTTGGGCACTAAAGTACTTTGAGCTCAAGCTTGTTTGGATTTTCTGCTACTTAAAAAAAAAAAAATATATATATATATATATATATATATATATATATATATATATATATATATATATATATATATATTTGAGAGAGAGAGAGAGATCTGGAGCATGTGAGTGGGATTGGGAGCAGAAGGAGAGGGAGAGAGAGAATCTCAAGCAGATTTTACGATTTTACTCTGGGCATGAGCCCAACAGAGCCCTCAATCTCATGATCCTGAGATCATGACCTGAGCCGAAACCTCGAGTCAGGCGCTTAACGGACTGAACCACCCAGGTGCTCCAGGTTTTCTGCTACTTTAAAAACAAAGATTCCTTATGCGTAAGAGGCAGAAGACACTTAAGGCAGTGACAGCAGGAATGGAGAACATCAAACCTATGACACATTGCTGTGAATATGGCTCTCGTTTGACTTAAAGAATTAAAAGGCGTAGAGATAGGGAAAAGTTAAGAACATCAGCCTCATCAACTGATTCTATCAAGTGGCAAATGTAAGTTTTATTAGCATGTGATATTGAAATTACTTTGAAATTTAGTCTTTTCTAATGCTATACTAAATTCAAATCCTCAATTACCTGGTTGGCAGCATTTAGAAGTGACTCTTAGTTTACCATGTGACCTTCTATTTGGTCTTTATTTAAAATGCTAGTGTATAATTAGTGAGATTGGGAATTCTGAAATATATATTTTTAGGCTCCAAACTGGTGATAGATAACAAGTAACATACACGCAAATGTTACAGCTTTATATCATCAACCAACCACCCAATTCTGCTTCTCTTATAAAAGAGATTCATACATTCATGGCTCAGTCACTGTGTGCGACTATAAATGATGAGCTCAGCGTCAAGTGAAACATTTCTCTTTTCAGTCAAGGGCCTTCTGATAGTCACAAACTTTTAGAAAGTGTTGTACTTTTATTTATGGCAAATCATATTTTTTGATATATTCTAAGTTTCAATTAAAATCTCCATTTCTCAATAATCTTGAAATATTTCAGATTTTAAAGGTTTATTAAACTCTAGATTTTTAAAATCTATTTTTTAGGTCATAAAGGTGACATGGAAAAAATATTGAATAACTGTGCTTTAGTTTTTACATCTGTCCTCTGATTTACTTATGATATTGAAAGACTTTTCCAAAAGGTTTGCTTCCCTACCTGCCACCTTGATAGGCTTCAACAGAGCTGATCACTGGAAAAAAAGGTAGAAAAAGTTGACACATTTTTTTAGTTAATGAAAGTTAACTACAGTAAAATAAGCTTTCTTATTATGATAGAAATTTCTCAGAGGGCCCCCCAAATAATAATAATAATAATAAAAATAAAAGAAATAAGTTTCCCAGGGATTATTGGTTATATTCAATTCAAATGTAAGTGATTGAACAAGTAGAGAGTTCGGTGCTTTTGACACCAACAAAAACATTACCTTGTGGAAGAAAGATAGGTCTTTCTAACTGTATAATAGTGGAAGGATACTTGCATAATTACAGGGCTCCACTGACAGCTGCTTACCATGGCCCCCCATCATACACTGCAGGTGGTAGTTTACCCATGTGCGTTCCCTTCATTTGAATGGAACACAGTAGGGGGTGGCCCTTATGAATCTCATATAACTGTAGACATTTTAAGCAACTATCATTGAAGTTTTTTTTATTTTAATATTGTATAAAAGTATGACTTATTATTTTTAACTAGACTTCCCTATTCGACAGAGTCTTTTAAATACTATGCCTACAATTTTTGTCTCCTTACTTTTTTCTCTGAAATTACTTTATTGTTTTCATATTCCCAGGCATAAGTGAAAGGTAACAACGGGAACAAAATGATAATGTTCGATAAAGTCTTTTTTTAAAAAATTTTATTTACTTATTTTGACAGAGAGAGAGAGAGAGAGATCACAAGTAGGCAGAGAGGCAGGCAGAGGGAGAGGGGGAAGCAGGCTCCCTACTGAGCAGAGACCCCGATGGGGGGCTTGATCCCAGGACCCTGAGATCATGACCTGAGCCAAAGGCAGAGGCTTTAACCCACTGAGCCACCCAGGTGCCCCTAAAGTCTTGTCTTTTTGTTAATATTCCTAAGTGTAATAAGTATAGTAGCATAAAAAAAAAACCTACATATCAAACATACCCTGAGTTCACAGGGCTTGAATTTATAAATTTCCTTTAATTTTTTTTTTATTTTTTTTCATGTAAATTTCCTTTATTACTAAAGAGAACCATGCAAGGAAACTGAAAGAATGAATTAATTAAATGAATGAATGCATTAGGAAAGAACATTTTCTCTACAAACAGATGTTTTTCTTCAAATATTGAATGACCTATCACCATTCTTGGAATTCTGTTTTCTGAGAGACACTAAGTATATATGTGATTTTAGTAATATCTTAGACAATAATATCTTAGATTTTAATAAAGGGAAATGTACAATTATATATATATAAAAGAGGGTCACATTAACATTAATTATTACATATTTTCTTTTTTTTTAAATTTTTTATTAACATATAATGTATTATTTACCCCAGGGTACAGGTCTGTGAATCATCAGGCTTACACATTTCACAGCATTTGCCATAGCACATACCCTCCCCAATGTCCATATCCCTATCCCACCCCCAACCTCCCAGAAACCCTTAGTTTGTTTCGGGAGTTTAGGAGTCTCTTATGGTTTGTCTCCTTCCCCATCCCATCTTGTTTCATTTCTCTTCCCCACCCCCTCCATAACCCCCTGCCCTGCCTCTCAAATTCTTCATATCAGAGCGATCATGTGATAATTGTCTTTCTCTGACTGACTTATTTCGCTTAGCATAATACCCTCTAGTTCCATCCACGTCGTTGCAAATGGCAAGATTTCGTTTCTCTTGATGGCTGCATAGTATTCCATTGAATATATATACCACCTCTTCTTTATCCATTC
>CM052799.1:90685180-90720023 GCA_028533885.1 Nasua narica
CATATCTTCTGCCCATTTCTTGATTGGATTATTTGTTCTTTGAGTGTTGAGTTTGAGAAGTTCTTTATAGATTTTGGATACTAACCCTTTATCTGATATGTCATTTGTGAATATCTTCTCCCATTCTGTCAGTTGTCTTTTGGTTCTGTTGACAGTTTCCTTTGCTGTGCAAAAGCTTTTGATCTTGATGAAGTCCCAGCGCTTCATTTTTGCCCTAGCTTCCCTTGCCTTTGGAGATGTTTGTAGGAAGAAGTTGCTGCGGCTGAGGTCGAAGAAGTTGTTGCCTGTGTTCTCCTCCAGGATTTTGATGGATTCTTGTCTCACATTGAGGTCTTTGATCCATTTTGAGTCTATAAAATTGCCTTTAATAATAAAATTATTTGCAAGTTTTTTTCAAAAGTCATTTAATAATATCCATGTATCTGGAATTTCCTGGCTCTAATCTCAACTAGCTAGAAGAGACCAAGACCAGGAAATAAACAAAATGGTTCCTGTACAACTATAGTTGTTGGCTTAAGACTTCAAGGTCAAACTTGCACCTGGTCTTCAAGAGAGGTCTTTCACTTTCCTTCCTTCCTTCCTTCCTTCCTTCCTTCCTTCCTTCCTTCCTTCCTTCCTTCCTTCCTTCCTTCCTTCTGAGATTTAATTAATTTATTTATTTGAGAGAGTGAGAGAGGCATGCTTGCACATGTGAGGTGGGAGGGTGGGACATGGAACAGAGAGGGAGGGAGAAGGACAAGCAGACTCCCCACTGACCCCAGAGCCTGACTGGAGCTCCACCCCAGGACCCCAAGACTATCATCTGAGTTGAACCCCAGAGGCTGTTGCTCAACCAACTAAGCCACCCAGGTGCCCCCAGTCCTTCATTTTGATCAGAAGTTCTTTCTTCTTACTTAGCACAACATTCTTACAAACAAACAAACATAAGCAAACAATTGAGTAGCTTTAGTTCCTAATACAGAGCCAATTAAAAACATCAAAGGAGAAAAGATAGGGGAATAAAGGTTTATTTTGGTCACTTACAGACTCAAATCACATTTCAACTGCTTTCTTTTGGCTTCCTGTAATTGCCAGGCTTGGAGTTAATCACCTCATTCTCTCAGCTCCCAGAACACTTTTTTTATTAGGAAGAGAGAAAGAGCACCCTTGTGTACGTGTGTGGGTTGGGGAGGGGCAGAGGAAGAGGGGGAGAGAGAATCTTTTTTTTTTTTTTTTAAGATTTTATTTATTTATTCAACACAGAGAGAGAGAGATCACAAGTAGGCAGAGATGCAGGTAGAGAGAGGGGGAGAAGGAGGCTCCCCGCAGAGCAGAGAGCCCGATGCGGGGCTCAATCCCAGGACCCCGAGACCATGACCTGAGCCGAAGGCAGAGGCTTTAACCCACTGAGCCACCCAGGCGCCCCGGGAGAGAGAATCTTAAGCATGGAGTCTGTTAGGGGTCTCTATCCCAGGACTTGAGATCGTGAGCTGAGCAGAAATCAAGTCAGCCACTTAACTGACTGAGCAACCCAGGCGGCCTGCTTCCAGATCACTTTTAAAAATAAATTGACATCATGATCAGGGTTGATTGTAAAAATAATTAACGACTGGTACAGGATGTGGGGTGCCTCTCCCTTTGCCCCACCCACGCTCACGCTCTCTAAAGTAAATAAATACTTAAAACAAACAAACAAACGTGCTGGCCAAGTGCGAAGTCTGAGCTTATCTATGCTGGCCATTAATATTTTAGCTATTGAATCCTGTAGAATTCCAAGGTGTCCCAGAGCCTTGGCTGCTGAGTTTACTGGGAAGTCCTCAAGAACAATGGCAGTGGTTATTTGCTGAGCGATATGGAAGTATATATAACTTCAAAAACCAAAGGATGAATGGGTGCAGAGCCTGTTTCTAATTCATTTTAACAACCCCAGCTGGCAGAAAACATGAGATGTTAGTAACTCAAATAAGTAGCCTTTGGATTTAATGTGTTTTAAAACATTTTATCAGAATATTTAACAACAATTTGGATTCATATCAGTATGTATTTTACTAAAGTTCTGCCTCTGTAATTCCCCTAAAGTAGGAGACAATGCATGTCACCAATATCCATAGAGTGGAGAGAAGAGAACATGATAGCCAGGAGACTTAGTATGGCCAAGCAAACTTTGGATTACCAGTTCCATTCACCAGCCACTAGTTCTTGCAGATAAACAGAGATGCCAAAGAGATGGAAATGTGCTGATTAAAGTAAAAAACAACAACAACAGTATTTAACAGATGTGGTGTCCTGTTAGGAATTAAATAAGACATTTTGAAATTTGGGGGGTTTTATTCTTTGCTCTTTGGATAATGCTTGTATTTTCTTTTTTGTCAAAATTCAGTTTTCTTTTCATTTAACTTATGTCTTCCTGCCTGTTGGTGTCCTATTTAGCAGAAGAGATGGATGAAAGTATTTGGAAGAAAATAAGATGTGAGTGAAGAAAAAAAACCCAGTTACATCAAAGCCTACAGAATGCCCAAGTTATGGGTTTATTTTTGTCTACTTTTTATGATCAGTGCAGATAGTAGCATCCAAATAGTAACAGGACACAAGTAATATCATGAAACGAAAGAGAATTATTTTGCCTAATTTTGCAAGAAACTGAATTGTACCATGAGACATGTATTTAGGTACTTAGAACTGAGTGTGAGATGGATATACTGAACATTTACATTTTAATTATAATCATGGTAGGTAAAGTCCTTTTCATTGTATATTACATTAAGTTAATGAACTTGGTGAGCAGAACTTGAACGAATCATCAGTTTCACTCCAATCATTATAAAAGGTAGGGCTCATTAATGTGGATTTCTATTTTACTTTATTTAAAGGAAGAGCAAAAAGTTTACTTCCACTATCTGCTCAGCTTATTTCTTCACCACATAAGTGGTCATCTCCAAGTTACAAACCACAGTAAGCATGCAGTTTGGCATTTTATTATCTCCATTTCTGATCTTATTCAGATCTGACTGCTCTTTAGAAAATTATGAAAAGTTTCGCTTTCTCTCCCTCTGTTTTTTCCTCTTTGCTTCTTTCCTTCCATAGTCTCATTGAGGCATAATTGATATGTAATGAATTGCACATATTTAATGTGAAAAATTTGATGTTTTGACATATACATGTATACATATACACATACACACACACCCCCAGGAAACTGAAGCAAAATGAATATACCCATCGCCTGATGAAGTTTTCTTGTATCCCTTTGTCACACTTCCTTCACACCCCTCCCCAACCCCCATCTCCAAGCAACCACTGATCTACTATGAAAGTATTCTTTATTCTGATAGTTTAACATTATAGGTTCCAATTATTATAAGGAAACTGAATGTCCAGTTAAAGATGTTTAGTGTACAGGTGGATCAGATTTATACAGTAAGCAGAATATACTTCAACCAAGTGCAAGTAAACTAAACAAATCCAAAATAGAATAAATATACTCCTTTCGTATTGATAGTAGCCATTTGACAACTATGGAAAACGAATGTTCTATATTAACTGTTTTCAAGTAACTACTCAGAAGCAGATTCTGGCACCTTGTATTTTCCCAAGGTAAATAGACCATTAGTAAATCAAAATTCCCACACTTACATGAAGACATATATTTGTGCATCAGTGCATAATGGATAGAAAAGCTAAAGTAAATATTTACCCTCTGAACTCTGGGTCTGAAATTTGTTGTTATTTTTTTTTTTAATTTTATTTATTTATTTGACAGAGAGAGAGATCACAAGTAGACAGAGAATCAGGCAGAGAGAGAGAGGGGGAAGCAGGCTCCTCGCTGAGCAGAGAGCCCGATGCGGGGCTCGATCCCAGGACCCCGAGATCATGACCTGAGCCAAAGGCAGAGGCCTTAACCCACTAAGCCACCCAGGTGCCCCTGAAATTTGTTGTTATTAAATGTTAAGGAATTCACATTAGGTGGTATGAACTAGTCATTATTTTTAAACTTTTTTTTTCTCTTCTTCTCCTTACTCTGATTTTGGCCAGAAGCTGAAAAACAAGTACTTTATGGTGATATTATAGTCACTGTATGCTTTCTAGTGAAGAGACAAAGGGCTGAGCCAGCCTATTTCTGTCCTAGGCATGGGAGTGAGGAATAAAGATTTGTGTGGGTCTCTGTGTGTCGGTGTTTCTGAAGAAATAGAATAGAAATAGAATTCCATTGCTCATGGTCTTATGTTTCTATATCAGCAAAATAACAATAATAGATACAAAGTTGTGTTAAGGCAGAGAGAACATGCATAGAAGAATCCTGGTACATAATATGTAGTACTCAAAGTATGTTAGTTCTTGTTATTACTTAAAAACCTTTATATTTTAAGGCTATTTGAATCAAAATGTATACATACCTCTCATCCCCAACCTACTTGCCCTTTAGAAAATGGTTATTGATTTTTGAACTCTGGAAGCTATAGCTGTATCTGGCCAAGAAAATATCCTGGATTGGCAGGCTATTGAGTTAGCTGCCTGGAAACAGCCATGAGAGGGGTCACTTCTGATTAGAACTGACATCTAAGACTTTTAAAAATGAGTTTCTTCCCAGCCTGCTCATGTACTCCACTTTATTGTTTATAGAATTGCAAGCCCTGTTACTTAAAATAGCACAGACACTACATTTACTTTCTGCTGACAATTAATACAATTAAGAATAATTAAAAGTTCAGGCACTACTAATTCCCTCATAAAGTATCCTTGAAGTGGATACATCTATGAGGGTTTAAATGATGCTAATCTCACACAGTGTGGTGGCAGTGCCCCATCCTTGAATTATTTGTCTTTCGTGAGGTGGTAAGGACAGAAATTTCATGAGGTGGTAAGGACAGGCAAGTACATGATTTAGGATTTGACAAAAGTATTTTTCTGGTGGGGACGGGGAGGGGGGATTCCCTTGGTCCTTCCCTACAGTAATTCACAGAGCACTGATTTAAGATAAAATCTTTGTGCATAACCAGGTAACAAGCTATGTGGTCTAACTTGTGGAGATGGAGGCTTCCCCAAATCTGTCTTCAAGCTCCTGTCATGAAATCTGATTTTAGAATAACTATTTTATTTCTTAGAATCATCAGATTTAAAGATCAGAGTTTAAGATTCTTTTTAATAGTACAGATACTTCTGAGAAGAGATAGGAACTCATATTTACTAAACAACTACAATCTGAGTTATTTTTATATTCATTATTATAATTCTACAAAATGCTGGCCCAATGCCCTAAAAGAGTTCAGTTACGATGAAGGCCAACTTAGTGTCAGGGTGAGCAAATGTCAGCAGAAGATAGTAATGGTGTGTGTGTGTGTGTGTGTGTGTGTGTGTGTGTGTGTGTGTGTGTGGCAGGGGGCCCTTAGAGAATTCAAAATCAAACTTAGAGAGGAGAGGCTTCCTGGTTTTGTGTGTAACTCCTCAGAGGTTCTGTTTATTTGACCACTTTGAGGTCACATGGGGTAGCATAACTTTGGACATAATCTTGCTGATACGGACATGTCCGCCAGTCCAACGGAGAAGGTGAGAACTGAGGAGAGGCTGCATATTTAGTCTAATGCTTGGTGCAGAGTTTGCCTTCCCCTCCACTGACCTTCACCCGTCTTCATTCGGTAAAGCTTCCCATCCTGGCTTACTCTGTGATCTTCTCATTTCCTGCATGTTTTAGGGAGGGCGGTCTCTGTGTGGAAATGTCCTGAGATATCAGACTAAAAGGAAGTCATGGATTCTGAACTAGCTATTTTAGTTCAAATATTACATATTTCCTATTTTTCTCTTGAGAATGTTTTCTTGACTTTCTGGCAGAATTCAAGATGAATAGGGAAAACAAACAGACCTCAAGATTCTCTAAACAAGAGTTTCTCCTACTAGGATTTTAAAATATTTTCAAGTTTCTTCTCATCTGTTTTATGAATTTAGACATTCTAGCCAGGTCAGAACATTCTTTTAAAATTCCTCTTCTAGTAATTTGTGATTGCAGTAGTCCCTATTAAGTTGGCTTGATAGGAATATTTTAACATTTTAATATTGAGTCTTAATAGAATGTCTGGTACAAAGGTCAAGGCATCTGACTTGGAATCAGAATGAAGGTAACCTGGTTGTAACATTGTTACGACAATGTAACCTAGTTGTTTACATTGACCATGGGAGGAGGTTTTATGTATCCTCTGTTACTGAGATGTTCAGTGACAGGAACAGGCCAAGTGGCCTATTCTCAGTACCATGACTGAATATTCCATTTATTCTCGTTTAATCCAAAAAGAGTTAAAATTCAACTCCATAGGTCTATTCAGAAAAGTCCTTTAATGGAAGATTCTGGAGGATTCTGGAATAAAAATATTTATTAAGGAGAGTAGGTCACTGGATTACATAAAGCACAACAGCTTTTAAAAACAGCTTTCTAATGAAAGTAAGTTGGACCAGTACTGATAATTTGGGGTAGTGCATCCTAAGTTCATTCTCATTTGGAAATAAAGAAACAAGCACTCTTTGAGGTATAGGCCCTTTGGTCATGAACTCATGGGCTCTAAAGCCATATATCACTTCTAGACTAGAGAGATTAAAACTGCAGTAAGTTGAAATGGAATTTTCTCTAATTAAAAGGCTAATAAGCTCGGTGTCATAGAGTAACTTAAGAAAGAAAAGCTTAAGAGAACTCATAATTAAAATGAGTGTCTAAAAATTATGATAAGCATGAAAATCTCCAACCTTGTCTTATGCTTTCAGTTCTTGAACTCAGACATGATTTGCTCTCCTTCTATTTCCTTACCCTACCTCCAGGCCCGTTTTGCCAGGTACGTTCATGTATGAAGTGTGTTGACCTCTTATTATGCAGATAATAGGCTAAAATAAAATAACACGCATTCTCATTTAATCCTTACAGTATTCCCGTAATGTACAAGAGAGCTTTGCTCCTTATTTTACTGGATGGAGAATTTCAAGCCGATATTCTGATTTACCTCCACAAATGAGGAACAAGAAATCCCGATGGTCGTGTCTACGTTAATCATTTATGTATCACCTACATGATAGTACATCTGGCATCAGCAAGTGACTGTAGCATGGCTGGTGGTGGCGAGTACACAGCTGAGCTGTGCACCCCCATCTCCCTGTGCACCCCCATGCTCCCCAGGTGTGAGCAGACGACTGAGCTCTGCTGGAGGAAGTAGGAGAGGATGGATGGTGTGCCATTTTCATGCCAAGGCTTTTAGGAAGTGGGCAATCTACACTCCATGTTCTTTTCCAGTTTTTCCAACAGGGTGAAGATTACAGCAAAGACTTTCAAGATACTGGAACCACAAGGTAGAAGAAGCCTTTGTTGCCGAGGAGAAAATCTGTCCACAGACCAAGGAGCTCCTGCAACACTTCCTCTTGTGTGTGACTCTGGTACCATTTGAATTTATTTGTTAAAGCAGGAGTCTTAGAGTAATGCCTGCTTAGTTTCATTGTTTCCTTGCTTCCTTTCTTCAAACTTTATAATATGTTCTGTTAGGACCTCTTAACTCTCTTCCTGTTGATGTAACATCAAAGAGAGGTTTCTATTTGTTATTAGAGTAGATGTTGCTCTTATTATCTTCCTTCTGCAAATCTTTCCATAAGTTATGACACATGCTAATTATACTGATTATAAAATAATGCTAATTTATGGCTATCCCCATCTTTTTTTTTAAAAAAGATTTTGTTTATTTATTTGATAGAGAGAGAGAGAGAGATCACAAGTAGGTAGAGAGGCAGGGAAGAGAGAGAGGGGGGGAAGCAGGTTCTCTGCTGAGCAGAGAGCCCAATGTGGGGCTCGATCCCAGGACCCTGAGATCATGACCTGAACTGAAGGCAGAGCTTTAACCCACTGAGCCACCCAGGCGTCCCTGGCTATCCCAATCTTGAAAAAAGAGATGAAAAGCTTACTATGTCTTAACCATTTTGTTGAAAGTTTGCTGATAGCCTTTTCAGTACATATCATTAAGAATGCAAAATGGAGATTCAGACTAAGACACATATTTTGTAAATATACTGTATGTGTAAATGGTTAGTTTACTACTTGGTCATTTAGAGAAAATGTGCTTTTCACCAATTCCAAGCTATGAAATAAACACTATGTATGAGTAAATTGGGATTTTATTCCTTAAGTGACACTAGTTGTATGACCTTGACCAAATCCCTTACTTTCAGTTGAACTTAGCTTCAAAAATATGGAAACATTTGATAACACTGAGTTATCTCTGTATCTAAAAATGGCCTTGGTGTCCTCCATGTTTTAATTCATTTAATCTTTACTACAACACTATGAGATAATACTACTTTGGCCCCATTTTACAAGAGGGAAACAGAAGGACAATGTATTAGAATTATTTGACAATAATCACTGAGCTAATTGGTAGCAAAACGGAGCTTTGAACTGTCAGCAAGTCTCCTGAGTAAATACTATTAATCAGTTTACTAGTGCTTCTCAAGCAGGCATGCATCAGAATTATCTGGAAAGCTGTTATAAAACACAGATTTCTGGGTCTACCCTCAGAGTTTCTGATGTAGTAGGTCTAGGGTCGTACCTGAGAATTCGCACTTTTGACCAGTTCCCAAGTGATGCTGCAACTGCGGGTCCAGGTGCCACAGGGTGAGAAGCACTCTCAGAATTTTGTATTTAAAGACATAAGTGAAGCTTAGGGTTCCTGGGTGACTCAGTTAGTTAAATGTGCCACTCTTGATTTTGGCTCGGGTCATGATCTCAGGGTCATAAGATCGAGCTCTGCATCAGGCGCTGCACTGTGTGAAACCTGCTTAAGATTCTCTCTCTCCCTCTCCCTTTGCAGCTCCCCTTCTCTTAAAAAAAGCAAAAGTTGAAGGTCCATCAGAATAATTTCTTATCTTTTTCTTATTTGAGCCAAAAGGTATAGTAATTATGTGATAATTCATTTTCTTAGCTGTCTGATTACCATTTGAATCATACTAGTACTTTTACATTTTATGTTCATCTTTGAAAACACTTTAATTCTGGTTTATATGCTAATTTATGTGGTCAGTTTTTAATACTTGCCACCTTTTTCTATTTTTTAAGGTTTTCTTGGGGAAAAAAATCACTTTTCCCCCCCACAGTTTATACTGTACAGCTATCTGGCAAGAAATTCTATTTATAGTATTTGAATTACATTGTGAATATTGTGTTTAGTTTTCCTTGGATGTTCATTATAAAATCAAAGGTTAATTTTTGAGGAGTTTAAAAGGAAGTATAGAAAGTAGAGATAGCAATACCACAAAAGTGTGAGAAAAAATGTGAAAGAATAAAGAGAATCTATAGAGTATAGAGGAACATATTTTAAAAATATAAATGTACATAAATTTAAAAATCAGTCATATATACATGTATACATCCATATAGGTGTATATGCACACATATGTAAAGATTTAGGGCACAACGTGCTTTCATGTATAGAAGCTGCCATGTAAATTGTAGAACATTTTATATTGGGTATTTTTCATCAATTACATTATAAATTTTAGTTTATTTTCCACTGAGAAACTTTGATCCATAGTGCCTTAGGGTACAAATGAGTAACTCTATATAGAAACTGATGAAATAGGGACATTAAAGCTTGTTGATTTTTCTCATGTTAAGAGTTTCTGTCTTAAGCATCCAAGAAGAATGTCTACTTAGGATCATTTGCCTTCCAAAGCATCTGTGGCTTTGGAATCATGTGCAGGGAGAGAAATTCTCAAATAGGAGAAGGATGTGGTTTGGAATGGCCAAGAAAGAAAAAAGAATTAAAAAGTAAAATAAGTGAAAGGACCATGTCCTAATTAAAACCACTTTTCTATCTTTCAGAATCCCCCAAATGCACATAGATGAAAGCAGGGCTGCTTGTTTTATTAGTTGCCTACCCAATCAATACCATCCTGGAAGCAACAACTGTATAAACACAAAGCCTCCAGCAAAGGCTTTGTAGAGCCACCTGCACTCTGATCTAAACTGAACCAGAGTGACATTTCAAACATTCTCATGAGAAGTTTTCTACTTTCTCAGGATACAACATTCCACATTCCCCTGAGTTTATTGAAATATGTTCAGCAGCATTTTCTTATTCTAGTATGTCTAGTACAGTATTTTCTAATCATAGCTGGAAAAAAGTTTCAGCCCTGATACTGAACATATGAAGTTCAGATATAATGCTGTACTTTTTCCAAACAATTTGTAAGGAATTGCATCTGTTCCTATGATTACTATTGCATGTGTTCCTAATCAGTATCATTATTTCTCTATTTTTTTTTCCACATTAGGATACTGACTAACAAGTTGTATTTTGTTATAACATTTATCTTCTTGTGTACTACCAGAGTCCTTCAAAATAGGTACGATATAAATTCAAACCAAAGTGTGCTTAAAATAATTAGTCCAAATTTCTAGAGTATTTTCTTTAAACAAATCTAAAGCATTATCTGCTTATTATTTCCAAATAGCTTAGCATGATTGGAACTTTTACTGAAAATCTATTTATAGCTTTAAAAATAAAATAGCTAACAATTAATAACACTTTTTCTTTGCCAAATATTGTAGCAAGATTTTATTCACTGACTTACTTAATGACTAACAGAGCAGATTAAGTATTGTCATGATTTTATGAGGAAAGTTAGAAATATGAAGCAACCTTCCTCAAATCCTACAGTCAGTAGGTTTCTGAGCTAGAACTTGAATCCAATTCTTGCTGTACTATAGCACAAATTTGAATAGGATTTTTTTATACTCACTGCTAATTTCAATAGCTACACATTAACAGTTGAGTTGATGGTCTATATATTGAATTTTGGCCTTTTTTGCTTAAGACAAATTGTGTGGTATTTATCTATTTATAGTAATTTAAAAAAATCCACAGCCATTAATTAAAATAAAATCAACTAAAAATAAAATTTAAAGGAAATCCAGCCATCAACTAAAATAAAATACTGCAGTAATTGCATATATTTAAGCGTTTTAATCTCCATAACTATCCTTGTGTATGAGGCTGCTAAGTTTTTTGTTAAATATAAAATAAAATATCTCAATTAGAAATATATTTTAGTTATTATCTTAATAAAACTTATTATAGTTTTACTTGTATATTAGTGAAGTTGATATGTATTGAAGAAAATATTAGTTATTTGCATTTGCTGGGTATCAGATTAATTCATTGATTATTAATCCATTAATGATGAATAGATTAACTGATGTATTAATTCATTTATAAGTATAGGAAACATGGCAAAAAACATGATAGATACAAACGTCTCTTCCATAGAGTTTATATTCTAGCAGAGGACATATGTATGAAAGCAACCACCTAGAGAAATAATTATTTAATTATAATTGGATGTTAACAAGTAGAAGTGCAGAAAGTTTAGAAAGCATTGAACCCCATACCCGACCTGGGCTGGAGGAGGGGTCTGTAAAACTTCTGAAGGAATGATAGTAAGCTAAAATATGGATGATAAGAAGAATTTAGTTGGTAAAGGGAGAAGAATAAAAAAGAGCAGAAAAAGTGTTATCCTATTTAATTCTCTTCACAAATGTGTACCTGTATTATTATTAACATCATGAAAGGACCCAGTTTTGTGGGAGAGACAAGAAGCTCATAAAATTCAGGGGAAGGATTTTTCTTTTTCTTAAGCTTCTTAAGAAAAAGACAAGAAGATCTTATTTTTATAAAGTCTTACAGAAATAAAGGACTTTTTGACCACATTCTGAAGGCCCTCCGCAGGGCCTCAAAAGGAGTCCATTGGTGAGGGGTGCTGAGGCTTAACCTTCATTATCTTATGGTAATTTTACCTTACGTGACTGCCTCATTTTATAGATGAGGAAACATAAGGCAGCAAGTGATTAAATAGGTATTCCAGTATAGGTCTTTCTGATTCCCAAACAATTGTCTCTAACAACTCTCATATATCATATCATATCATATCATATCATATCATATCATATCATATATCATATCATATATATTAAATAGGTATTCCAGTATAGGTCTTTCTGATTCCCAAACAATTGTTTCTAACAACTCTATCATACTTTGTCAGACACTTCATTAGCAATACCAGAAATTATATGAGAAGCTTAGGCATGGCAGTGGACAGATTTTAATCAATTTCTGCATTCACTTCAGCATAACTCAAACAAATGGAGTAAAATATGTATGTTAAACTCAGGAAGTTTTAAAAAGTTTGTGTCCTTGACTATAACAAGTTTTACATAAGAGTGAGAAGTGGTAAAAAGGGCTCTGGATGAGGGATGCATTGGGGAAGGGTGGGGGTTGGAGGAGGCTTTGAGAGAGGAATCTTGCCGGAAGGACATGAACGGTTTCCTTGAATTCACAGAAACAAAGAAACACCTTTCATCCTGAACAATTCTTTGGTAATATGGATCCAAGGAGAATAATTAGAAATTATCCTACCCTTTCTTTGGGAAGCTATTGATGATTGAAATAAGACAGATCATGAACCATGTGAAAATACACTTCTTCACCTTCAGTCTACCTTAAAAACACTAAATAGGAATCTGTGTATGGTTACTGATAATACCCAATTTATACATGAGTATTTCAAGAATTCTTTCAAACAGTACAGTGTACTTTTTATTTCTTCTATCCAGTCTTCAATTCACTTTACCTGTTTGCTGGTGACTGAACTTCTTTTAACTAGGCACAAAGGTCATCATTTCACTAATTGAAAGAGAGGCTCAAAAGTCAATGCTAGAATGCTAATTCATAAAATATTTTAGCTAGAGCTCATTTACCTTAATCAGAGATAGTTGATTCTTTCTGGATTGAATCAATCTTGAAGAATGTTTCAAGGAAAAGGACCAAACTTGCCTGACCCTGAAGATTGAAGCAGGACAAGGACTCAGAAAGATGAATACAATACAACGAAATCTCACCTTCCATGATTCGCAATCATACCAGGAGTTTTTCATGTTCGTTTACACACTGTGTACACAAACATACTATGTGTAGATTTTTTAAAAAAGATTTTATTTATTTATTTGACACAGAGAGATCACAAGTAGGCAGAGAGGCAGGCGAGAGAGAGGGGGGAAGCAGGCTCCCTGCTGGGCAGAGAGCTGGATACGGGACTCGATATCAGGACCCTGAGATCAAGGCCCTAGCCGAAGGCAGAGGCTTTAACCCACTGAGCCACCCAGGCGCCCCTATTTGTAGATATTTTTGTCAGCATGACAATAGATTTGAGTTGTTAGGTGAAAATCTTTTGAGTCTCACAAATACAGGTAGGCTGATATAGGTTCTTTATGGAGCCTTCCCTCTCCCCCCCCCCTTATTTTTATTTTTATTCATTTTAAATATTTTATTTATTTGAGAGAGAGAGAGAGAGAGAAAGATTGGGAGAGGCAGAGAGAATCTGAAGCAGACTCTGTGCTGAACAGAGTCCGAAGCAAGGCTCGATCCCACAACCATGGGATCGTGATCTGAGCAGCAACCAAGAGTTGGACACTTAATCGACTGAGCTACCCAGGTGCTCCTCTCTCCCCCCTTTTAAAGTAGTCCATCGTACTTAGACAAAACTTATCCTCAGATGATATATTTGAAAAAAAGTCACCTTCATATTCAGTATGATGAGAAAATCTAATTCAAAATAAATAAAGATGAATCCACACTTACTAAGTGCTAGTAAATTTAAAGAACACCACAGAAAATGGGAAGATTAAAATCCCAGAGAGAAAAGAGAACTCACTACAGAAGAATAGCAATTAAAATGAAGGATGATTTATCAGCAGCAACTTTGGAAGCTAGAACACAGAAGAATATATCTTCAAAGAACTGAGAGAAAATAACCATCAATCTCGATTTCCAGCAAAAACATCTTTCAAGATATTTTCAGAAAAATCAAAGATATTTTTAGAAAATCAAGATTTTTTTTAAAGATTTTATTTATTTATTTGACAGAGAGATCACAAGTAGGCAGAGAGGCAGGCAGAGAGAGAGGAGGAAGCAGGCTCCCTGCTGAGCAGAGAGCCCTGATGCAGGGCTCCATCCCAGGACCTGAAATCATGACCTGAGCTGAAGGCAGAGGCTTTAACCCACTGAGCCACCCAGGCGCCCTTATTCTCCCATTCTTGTGTACACCTTGTTTTTTTTTTTTGCCTTTAAAACAGAAAAATGCTCTTAATAAATGTGTATAGCTTGATTATTTTTCACAAATTGAAAATAGCGCCCAGAACATAATAATACCAGCACCCCAGAGGCCTTCTTCATGCTCTGTTTGAGAAACAATTGCCCTAATCTGTCAATTTTCCTAACTTATAACACCATACAGTTACTGCATTTACTTTCATTTTTATTTTTATTTTTTAACTTTTTTCTAAGCTGAACTGTATCCAGCTTTATCGAAGCTACTTATCGTAAACCATCATGGTATTTCAGGCAGGACATGAGCAGTTAGTTGTTAACAGTATACAACAACTTTCAAACTCCCTTCTTCAATCAATGGGCTCTCAAAGTTAGAAAGCCGTCATAAAACCTAATGAAGTCTTCAGATGATGGTCTGAACAGGGAAAGTTTAGAGTGAGGTTTGACAGTTAACATTTGGCATATTGTTTAACAGCTTTTCACATGCCGACCCTGACCTTCAGGAAATGAAATGGAAATAGCAATTATCAATCTGAAGATCCCACAAGCTACAAAAGGAGCTCTTTTGAGGGATGCCATCTCCATGGTGACACTGCAAAATCCAGATTGCCTGACATACTGGGGACCATTTTTGGAGGTCAACTTCCAACAGGTCTTGTCTTAAGGGAGTCAAGTCTATGTTGAAGGCAGAGTTGGAGAAAAGGATATAAAATAATGAATTTTAGTTTATCCACACCATAAGACATCTGTGCCAAAGTGGCTGATGTGTTTCAACATCAAAGAATTTCTCCTCCTGGGTACCAAGAGGAAGTTTCTCAAAACTGGAAGAGAAAGGTGTTTTTCCACACTGTATCAATCTAGCTTCAGAGATACTCTATTAGTGACATTTGCCCTTTCCCCCAAACAACAATGAAGTGTCTTGTGTGCTAATGTCATAGCTTTAAAAAAAAGTAAAACAAAATTCTGCATTTAAAAAATATATTTTATTTATTTATGGGGGGGACAAAAGAGGGAGAGGGGCAAACAGACTCTATGCTAAGCATAGAGCTCGAGGTGAGGCTCATTTCAGGACCCTGAGATCATGATGTAAGCCGAAACCAAGAGTCTGGCGTTTACCTGACTGAGCCACCCAGCCACCCCCAAATTCTACATTTTTATTAAATTGATAAAAAAAATAGATTTTCCAACTGTACTATCACCAGAAGTACAGTTAACAAAAATACATACACTTCATTTGGCATCTCCTACTTTTGGTTTTAGAAATGGAGTTATTCTTTTATGTTTGCCTTTGCTTGACTAAATTGTGGTGAGATATATACATTTTAAAATCCACCAAGTGTCATTTAAATAAGATACAATGTGGCCCTTGCCGCTAGTCTTCCACCAACAGTGTTCTCATCAAGTCATACATACTCCCACATTGCTCAATTCATTAGTCAAATATCACCCTACCTGACCCCCTGATCTTTCTTTTATTTTGTATGTGTTCTTCTTCATTTTCATGCCAGAATACTTCTGTCTTGAAGTTTTCCTCCTTCCTTCTGCCTCTCTCTTTTTTGCTGGTTCCTTCTCTTCTTAAATTTACCTCAATGTTGGTGTGTCCCAGCATTCATTTCTTGGTCTTCTTCTTTTCCCTCCAACATCAACTCACTTCCCTGTTGATTTCATGGTTCTAAAAAAACACTAGAGTGATATTGACTCCCAAATTATATCTCTGGCCCAGATTTCCCCCCTGAAATCCAGATATGTATATGCAATGATGTACTCAACAGCTCTACTCGGATGCCCAGTAGATATGCTAAACCCAATAGCTACAAAATTGAGTTCTAATTTTATTCTCCACAACCTGATCCACCTAAAACCCTTTCCATCTCATTTGTTAGCAGCTTCATTCTTCAGGTGCTTCAAGTCAAATACTTGGAATTATCTTTGACTCTTTCCTTTGTCTCACAGCACATCGAATCTTTCAGCAAATTTGTTCCCTTTTTAAAAAACATGTGGAGGAACACAGACTATTTCTTTTACCATTATTTTTTAATTAACATCCAGTGTTATATGGGTTTCAGGTAAACAATATAGTGATTCAACAATTCTATACATTTCTCAGTGCTCATCACAATATTAAATATTTTTCACCAATTTCACTCATTCCCTCACACACCTTTCCTCTGGTAACCATCAGTTTGTTCTCTATTGTTAAGGGTCTGTTTTTTGTTTGTTTCTTTTTTTCTTTTTTCTTTGTTTTGTTTCTTAAATTCCACATGTCAGTGAAATCTTATGGTATTTGTCTTTCTCTGATTTATTTCATTTAGTGTTACACCCTCGCAGTCCATCCACGTTGTCACAAATGGCATGATTTCATTTTTTATGGCTGAGTAATATTCTACTGTATACACATGCCACATTTTCTTTATCCATTCATCTGTCCATGGGTACTTAGGCTGCTTCTATAATTTGGCTATTGTAAATAATGCCACAATAAACTTAGAGGGGCATTTATTCTTTAAAATTAATGCTTTTGTATTCTCTGGGTAAATACTTAGTAGTAGAACTACTGGATCATAAGTAATTCTATTTTTAATTTTTTGAGGAACCTCCACTTGTTCTCCACAGTGGCTGCACCAGTTTGCACTCCCATCAATAGTGAACAAGGGTTCCTCTTTCTCCATGTCTTCCCCAATACCTGTTGCTTCTTGTGTTTTAGATTTTAGTCATTCTGACAAGTGAGGTGACATTTCACTGTAGTTTTGACTTGTATTTCCCTGATGATCAGTGATGTTGAATACTTTCATGTATGTGTGGGCTATCTGCATATCTTCTTTGGAGAAATGTCTGTTCATGTCTTCTGCCCATTTCTTTAACTGGTTATTTGTTTATTTGGTATTGAGTTGTAGAAGTTCTTTATATACTTTGTATATTAACCCTTTATCAGATATGTCATTTGCCAATATCTTCTGCCATTCAGTAGGTTGTCTTTTAGTTTTGTTGATTGTTTTATTTCTTGTGCAGAAGTTTTTTATTTTGACATAGTCCCAATATTTTTGCTTTTGTTTTCCGTACCTCAGGAGGCATATTTAGAAAAACGTTGCTATAGCTGATGTCAGAGAAATTATTGCCTGTTCTTTCTTCTAGGATTTTAATGGATTCAGGTCTCATTTTTAGGTCTTTAAATGATTTGGGGTTTGTTTTTGTGTGTGGTGTGAGAAAGTGGTCCAGTTAAGATTTTGCATGTTGCTGTCCAGTTTTCCCAACACCATTTGTTGAAGAGACTGTCTTTTTCCCACTGCATATTCTTCCTCCTTTGTTAAAAAGTTAATTGACTATACAAGCTTTGGTTTATTTCTGGGCTCTCTATTCTGCTCATTGATCTAGGTGTCTATATCTATACTAGTACTATACTGTTTTGATTTCTACAGCTTTGTAGTAGATCTTGAAATCTGGGATTGTGATGCCTCCAGTTTTGTTCTTCTTTTTAAAGATTGCTTGGCTGTTTGGGGTATTTTGTGATTTCATATAATTTTAGGATTATTTGTTCTAGTTCTGTGAAAGATGCTATTAGATTTTTGATAGATATTGCATTAAATCTGTGGAATGCTTTGGATAGTATGGACATTTTAAAAATATTTGTTCTCCCAATCCATGAACATGGAATATCTTTCCATTTGTTTGTGTTGTCTTCAATTTCCTTTATCAGTGTTTTATAGATTTCAGAGTACAGGTCTTTCACATCTTTGGTTAAGTTTATTCTTAAATATTTTATTATTTTTGATATAATTGTTAATGGGTTTGCTTTCTTATTTCTCTTCCTGCTGGCTGGTTCAGATATGCAAATGGGGAGGAGGGGCAAGATGGCAGAGAAGTAGGAGACCCTGTTTCAACTGATCCCCTAAAGTGAGCTAAATATCTACTAGAACACTCTGAACACCCATGAAGTCAGCCTGAGATGTAAGATTGTTCACTTCTGGATCTCTACAGGAGCAGAAGGCAGCAGTGGAGAGGTAAAGCAGAGTGGGACACTTGGATTGATTTCAGAGGATAAGCAGAAGTGGGAGGGAGCCACCAGAAGTGACCCAAGGAAAGTAATACACCAAACGAAAGTGCCCTGTGGTTGGGGACCAGCATTAACATAGAGTCTGGTTAAAAACACTCAAAAAGAGCAAAAGATCTTAAAGAGCAACTAGTGGAACTGGGTGGTCACAGGCATGGGCCTAAGCCCACATTCCCAGGAAAGACACCACCACGGGCGACCACCCCCGTTTGAGAGACACCGGAGGGGGTCCAGTCCATGGTCCATGAGCCTGAGGCTTTCCACTGATTGCACCACTGCTCAGGCTGGGCACACTCCCACAAGTGCCTAAGAGAGCTTGGTGTGGTCCCCAGCAGGTGGTCTCTAGGACCTCGGGTGGTCCTTGTCCCACTGCGGGGTCTGAGCGATCCCAGCCCATGCCTGAGAGAACACACCCAATCTCAGGCAGGAATCTGAGCTCACCTAGTGTGGGCTGGGATCCCGGAGAGCAGTCCAGGCAATGGCAGCCACTGGAAGCGAGTTTCCCAAATATCGTTCGTGGTTTTAGTGGCACAGTGGTGAAAGGTGAGTGAGGGCCTCAGGGGACCACTGGGATGGTGGCTGGGATGTGCACTGCCTGTGGGAGACTGTGGTGTGCAGTGCAGTTTGCAGAGGGGGAGTCTGTGTGTTCTGGACCACCCAGAGGGGAGCAGACTGAGACTTCTCTAGGAGGCGGAGGTCTGGGTACAGGCAAATTCTTTGCTCAGACCCTCGGAAAAGCAGCAAAAAGCCACAAAAGAACAAAAACCTCCAGAGAGCAAAAGCCTGAAAAACCGGTTTCCACAGAGCCCAGCCCGTAGTTGCCTTGCCAGCAGGGCAACTCAACCCAAGCAAGATTGACTGGAAAACAATGCGGTAGCCCCACCCCCCCAGAAGACAAGCCAAAAGCAAGAGAACAATATCCACAGGGTCCCCATAAAACTATAAAACTCCAACATCAGGGGATAGCAATATATTAAGCTCCCAATATTGCCCTAAAACCTGTTTATACAGATACAAGTTTTTTCTTTTCTTTTCTTTTTTCGATTTGTTCTCATGATTCATGGTCTTCTAATTCTTTTTAAACTACTTGCCATTACAACTAGAGGCTTAATACAACAATACACCCAAGAAGATTCAAAATAACCTTCCTCACTCACATCGAGGATGTATAACCACCCCCCCATCTTATTCTTCTGTCAGTGTTTTTATGTATTTGTTTTTGTTCTAGTATTATAGAAATCTTATTCTTGGGGTACATTCTGGCTGGGTTATTTTATTTCTTGTCATTTACTTTTGTTGGTCTTCGTTCATGTTTGTTTATATACCTTATAAATCTTATTTTGGGGGCTCATTTTGGCTGGGATTTCTTTTTTTTTTTTCTCTTTCTCTCTCTCTCTTTTCTTCCTTTTTTCTTTCTTTTTGGTGGTGAATTCCAATTGCCCTGAAACTTTCCAGCGTGCAACTTGCCTGGATCGTGGTTGATCTACTCAGCTATACATCCCCTTAACCACTTCTCATCAGAATGACTAGGAGGAGGAACACCCAACAGAGGAAAAACCCAGACTGCCCTTTACCTCAGAACTATTGGATATGGACATAAACAGTATGTCAGAAAGGGAATTCAGGGTAACAATTATCCAGGCAATGGCTAGGTTGGAGAAAAACAATGATAACATAGAATCTCTAAGGGTGGAACTGAGAGCCAATATGGCTGATGTTAAAAATGCTATCAATGAGATCCAATCTAATCTAAATAGTCTAACAGCTAAGGTAACTGAGATAGAGGACATAATTAGTGATCTAGAGGACAAAGTGATAGAGAAGAAAGGTCAGGAGGAGGGCTGGAACAAACTGCTTAGAAACCATGAGAACAGACTTAGGGAAATAAATGATACCATGTAACATTCCCAAATCAGAATTATTGGAATCCCTGAGGGAGTGGAGAAAGACAGAAGACTAGAACATGTCACTGAACAAGTTCTGGATGAAAATTTCCCCAATCTGGGGTAATGGAACAAGTATTCATGTCCTAGAGGCAGAAAGGACACACCCCCCCAAGATCAATGAGTCTAGAAAAACATATAGACACATCATTGTGAGATTTGTGAATTATAATTTTAGACAAGAGGTCCTGAGGGCAGCTAGGGGGAAGAGATTCCTTATGTACAGAGGAAGACCTATTTGAATAACATTAGACCTGTCCACAGAAACCTGGCAAGCCAGAAAGGGCTGGCATGAGATATTCAGGGCACTAAATGAGAAGAACATGCAGCCAAGAATACTTTATCCAGCAAGGGTGACATTAAAAATGGAGAGATAAAGAACTTCCAAGACTGGCAAGGCTTAAAAGAGTATGTGACCACCAAACTGGCACTACAAGAAATATCAAGGGGGGTTCTATAAAAGAAGGAACCCAAGAGCAACATAGAACAGAAACTTACAATCTATAGAAACAAGGACTGCACAAGCAACATGATGTCAATAAAAACTTACCTTTCAATAATCATTCTCAAGATGAACGGCCTAAATGCTCCCATAAAATGGCAAAGGGTTGCAGACTGGATAAAACGACAGGACCCACCCATATGCTGTCTATGAGAGAAAAAACCTAAAGATACATCCAGACTGAAAGTGAAGTGATGGAGAACCATCTTTCATGCCAATGGGCCTCAAAAGAAAACTAGGGTAGTGATTCTCATAGAAGGTAAATTAGAGTTTAAGCTAAAGACTATAGTCAGAGATATAGAAGGACACTACATCATTCTCAAAGTGTCTGTCCTCCAAGAAGATCTAACAATTGTAAATATTTATGCCCCAATATAGGTGCAGCCAACTATATAAGCCAACTATTAATCAAAATAGTCATATTGATATGAATACATTAATTGTAGGAGATCTTAACATGCCACTCTCAGTAACAGACAGATCATCCAAACAGAAAATCAATAAAGAAACAAGAGCTTTGAATGACACATTGGACTAAATGGACCTCATAGATATATACAGAACATTCCACCCTAAAACAATGGAATACTCATTCTTCTCGAGCACACATGGAACTTTCTCCAGAACAGACCACATACTGGGTCACAAATCAGGACTCAACTGATACCAAAAGATTGAGATGATTCCCTGCATATTATCAGACCACAGTGCTTTGAAACGAACTCGACCACAAGAAAAATTTTGGAAGGAATTCACACACTTGGTGAAGGAGGCTAAAGACCAACCTGCTCAAGAATGTTTGGATCAACCAGGAAATCAAAGAAGAACTTAAACAATTCATGGAAACCAGTGAGGATGAAGACACATCAATCCAAAACCTGTGGGATACAGCAAAGGCAGTCCTAAAGGGGAAATACGTAGCCATCCAAGCCTCACTCAAAAAAACTGAAAAATCCCGAATACACCAGCTTTCTTTACACTTTAAAGAACTGGAAAAACAACAACAAATTAAGCCAACCCCATGCACAAGAAGGGAAATAATCAAGATTAGAGTAGAGATCAATGAGTTAGAAACTAGAGAAACAGTAGAACGCATCAATGAAACCAGACATTGGTTTTTTGAAAGAATGATTAAGATCGATAAACCACTTGCCAAAATAATCCAAAAGAAAAGAGAAATTATAAATTATGAATTCACAAAATCATGAATGAAAGGGGAGTGATCACAACTAACCCCAAGGAAATAGAAAAAAATCATCAGAAATTATTAACAGCTATATGCCAATAAGTTAAGCAACTTAGGAGAAATGGATGCGTTCCTGGAAACCTATAAACCTATAAACCTATAAACTTCCAAGATTGAAACAGGAAGAAATTGACAACCTGAATAGAACAATATTTAGTAATGAAATTGAAGCAGTGATCAAAAACCTCACAAAAAACAAGAACCCAGGACCTGACGGATTCCCTGGGGAATTCTAACAAACATTCAAAGAAGAAATAATAACTATTCTCCTGAAACTGCTTCAAAAAAATAGAAACAGTAGGAAATTTCCAAACTCTTTCTATGAAGCCAACATTACCCTGATCCCCAAGCCAGGCAAAGACCCCATCAAAAAGGAGAATTTCAGACCAAGATCCCTGATGAATATAGATGCTAAGATTCTCAACAAGATTCTAGCTAATAGGATCCAACAGCACATTAAAAAGATTATTCACCATAACCAGGTGGGATTTATCCCTTCGATGTAAGAGTGGTTCAACATTCACAAATCAATCAATGCAGTAAAACAAATCAATAAGAGAGAAGAACCACAAGGTCCTCTCAATTGATGCAGAAAAAGCATTCGACAAAATACAGCATCTGTTCCTGATTGAAACTCTTCAAAGTATATGGGTAGAAGGAATATTCCTCAACTTCATAAAATCTATCTGTGAAAAGCCCACAGTGAATGTCATTCTCAATGTGGAAAAGCTGACAACCTTCCCTTTGAGATCAGAAGCACAAGGTTGCCCACTCTTGCCACTCTTGTTCAACACAGTACTAGAAGTCCTAGCAACAGCAATCAGACAACAAAAAGAAATAAAAGGTATTAAAATTGGTAAAGAATAAGTGAAACTCTCTCTCTTCACAGATGACATGATACTTTATATGGAAAACCCCAAAGACTCCACCCTCAACTACTAGAACTCCAACTACTAGAAAACCCAACAACTCCACCCCAACTCCACCTCAAACTACTAGAACTCATACAGCAATTCCATAATGTGGCAGAATACAAAATCAATGTACAGAAATCAGTTGCTTTCTTATACACTAAAAACAAAAATATGCAAAAGGAAATTAGAGAATCGATCCCATTTACTACAGCACCAAGAACCATAAGATACCTGGGAATAAACTTAACCAAAGAAGTAAAGGATCTATACTCGAGGAACTACAGAACACTCATGAAAGAAATTGAAGAAGGCACAAAAAGGTGGAAAAACATTCCATGCTCATGGATTGGAAGAATAAACATTGTTAAAATGTCTATACTGCCCAGAGCAATCTATACTTTCAATACCATTCTGATCAAAATTCCACCAGCATTTTTCAAAGGGCTGGAACAAACAATTCTGAAATTTCTATGGAACCAGAAAAGACCCTGAGTTGCTAAGGAAATGTTGAAGAAGAAAAACAGAGCTGGGGACTTCATGTTGCCTGATTTCAAGCTTTACTACAAAGCTGTGACCACCAAGACAGCATGGTGCTGGCATGAAAACAGACACATAGACCAGTGGAGCAGAATAGAGAGCCCAGAGATGGACCCGCAACTCTATGGTCAAATCATCTTTGACAAAGCAGGAAAAAATATCCAGTGGAAAAAAGACAGTCTCTTCAATAAATGGTGCTGGGAAAATTGGGCAGCTATATATAGAAGAATGAAACTTGATCATTCTCTTACACCATACACAAAGATAAACTCAAAATGGATGAAATATCTCAACGTGAGGCAGGAATCTATCAAAATCCTAGAGGAGAACATAGGCAGTAACCTCTTCGACATCAGCCACAGCAACTTCTTTCAGGACATGTCTCCAAAGGCAAAGGAAACAAAAGTGAAAATGAACTTTTGGGACTTAATCAAGATAAAAAGCTTCTGCACAGCAAAGGAAACAGTCAACAAAACAAAGAGGCAACCTACGGAATGGGAGAAGATATTCGCAAATGACACTACTGATATCTAAGACCTATAAAGAACTCTTCAAACTCAACACTCAAAAAACAGATAATCACTCAAAAAAATGGGCAGAAGACATGAACAGACACTTCTCCAAAGACATACAAATGGCTAACAGACACATGAAAAAATGTTCATCATCTTTAGTCATCAGGGAGATTCATATCAAAACCACAGAGATACCACCTTACACCATTTAAAATGGCCAAAATCAACAAGACAGTAAACAACAAATGTTGGAAAGGATGTGGAGAAAGGGGAACCCTCTTCCACTGTTGGTGGGAATGCAAGTTGGTGCAACCACTTTGGAAAACAGTGTGGAGATTCCTTAAGAAATTAAAAATAGAGCTACGCTATGGCCTTGTGATTGCACTACTGGGTATTTACCCCAAAGATACAGATGTAGTGGAAAGAAGGGCCGTATGTACCCCAATATTTATAACAGCAATGGCTATAATAGCCAAACTGTGGAAAGAGCCAAGATGCCCTTCAACAGATGAATGGATAAAGAAGATATGGCCCATATATACAATGGAATATTATGCCTCCATCAGAAAGGATGAGTACCCAACTTTTGTATCAACATGGACAAGATTGGAAGAGATTATGCTGAGTGAAATAAATGAAGCAGAGAGAGTCAGTTATCATATGGTTTCATTTATTTGTGGAGCATAAGGAAAAACATGGAGGACATTGGGAGAAGGAAAGGAAGGGTGAATGGGGGAAATCAGAGGGGGAGATGAACCATGAGAGACTGTGGATTCTTAGAAACAAACTGATGGTTTTGGAGGGGAGGGGGTGGAGGGTTGGGTGAGCCTGGTGGTGGGTATTGAGGAGGGCACGTATTGCATGGAGCATTGGGTGTGGTACATGAACAATGAATCTTGGAACACTGAAAAAATAAAAGAAAAAAAAAAAAGAAATGCAAAGGGTTTCTGTCTATTGATTTTGTATCCTGCACCTTTTTTGATTACTGATTAAATTATTTCCTGATAATTAGTGTGTTCAGATTTTTTATGTCTTTTTAATTCGGTTTTAGGAGATTATATGTTTTTAGGAATTTATCCATTTTTTGCACTATCCAATTTCTTGACATATAATTTTTCATAATTTTCTCTTATAATCTTTTCTATTTCTGTGGTGTTGGTTCTCCTCCTGGATTTCTGGTTGTGTTTGAGTCCTCTCTCTTTATCAGTCTGGCTAAAGGCTTATCAATTTTGTTAAACTTTTTAAAGAACCAGATCCTGGTTTCATTAATTTGTTCTATTGATTTTTTTAAATTTATAATTTGCTATATTTGCTCTAATCTTTATTATTTCCTTTGTTGACTGGTTTCGAGTTAGTCTGTTGTTCTTTTTCTAGCTCCATCATGTTGTTTATATGAGATTTTTCTTGCCTTTTTTTTTTTAAAGATTTTTTATTTACTTATTAGAGAGAGAGACTGAGAATGAGAGGAGAGAAGGTCAGAGGGAGAAGCAGACTTCCCGCAGAGCCGGGAGTCCGATATGGGACTCGATCCCGGGACTCCGGGATCATGACCTGAGCCGAAGGCAGTTGCTTAACCAACTGAGCCACCCAGGCGCCCTTTCTTGCCTTTTGAAGTAGGCTTATTTTGCTATAAACTTTCCTCTTTGAACTGCTTTTGCTACATCCCAAAGATTTTGAACCATTGTGTTTTCATTTCCATTTGTTTCCAGGCATTTTTTTAATTTCCTCTTTGATTTCATGTTTGACCCTGTCATTGTTTAGTAGCATGTTATTAGGTGTTTACAAACTTGGGATTTTATATCTGACTATTGAATTGACTTTTAAGATTATAAAATGTCCCTTCTAATCTCCAATAATACTCTTTGCCTTAAAGTCTTTTTCTGATATTTTTTAAAAAATATTTTATTTATTTATTTGAGAGAGAGAGAGAGAGAGAGAGAGAGAACATGCGATGGGAGAGGTCAGAGGGAGAAGCGGGCTCCCTGCTCAGCAGGGGGAGATGTGGGACTCGATCCTGGGACTCCAGGATCATGACCTGAGCCAAAGGCAGTGGCTTAACCAACTGAGCCACCCAGGTGCCCTTTTTCTGATATTTTATAGGCTTTTTTTTTTGGAGAGGGTTCAAAACCTTTACACTCACCATTTCTGTGATTTTATTTTTAAAGTGTATCTCTTGTAAGAAAAATATGTGTTTTTATAGACTTTTCTTGTGAGTAGCTCCTCCATTCACATTTTGTGTAATTTCTTTTCTAATTGGGTTTAAATCTACTTACTGTTTTTTTTTATTGTTTTTTTCCTCCTTCCTGTCTCATTTTAAATAAAACTTGTTTTTTTAAAAAAACTTGTTTTTTAAAAATTATGTCATTTTCCCCTCCATGAGCTTGTTAATCATATTATCTTTTATTCTTTTTTGTGATTTTTCTAGAGCTGCACTGTTCAATACAGTAAATGCTAGACACATGTGGCAATTTAAATTAAATAATGTTAAAATTTCAGTTCCTCCATCACACTTGCCACAATTCATGTGCTCAATAAGTCACATGTGGCTAATGACTGTAAAATAGGACAGCACAGATTATGAAACACGTCTATTATTGCAGAAGTTCTATGCAGTAGTGCTGTACTAGGGATTTCAGCATGCATTCTAGACTCATTACAGTTTACCTTAAATTAGTACTATTTCCATTTCCTGGATAATGCAAGAACATTACAAAACTTTGACTCTATCTAATCCCTTCCTGCTTTTGAGATGTTGTTCCATAAAATTGAATTATTTCAATATTTTATTCACATGTGGCTTTGAATCGTAAACAGTCAATGCTTATTTAGAGTTTCTCAAATATCTTTTCTGGTGTTCTTTATTCCTTTCTATATGATTGTGCTTTTTTTTCTGGAATAATATCTTTTCTGCCTGAAGAATTCCCATTAGTATTACTTTTATTTCAGAACTCCTGGTAATAATATTTTCAGTTTATTCTTGACTGAAAATATCTTTATGTTTCTTTTTTTCTGAGGGTTGGTGAAGTATAACTTCTAATTCGTCAATTATTTTCTTATAGCACCTAGAATTATTGCTATATTGTCTTCTGGTTTTCATTTCTTCTATTGAAAAATTGGTTGTCACTATTTTACTTTTTAAAAATCTGTTTTTTCCCCAAATATGTTTATTTTATTTTTTCAGTGTTACAAGATTGATTGTTCATGCACCACACTCAGTGCTCCATGCAATACGTGCCCTACTCAATACCCACCACCAGGCTTGCCCAACCCACCCACCCCCGCCCCTCCAAAACCCTCAGTTTGTTGCTCAGAGTCCACAGTCTCTCATGGTTCATCGCCCCCTCCGTAAAAATCTGTTTTTATAGTTTTTTCCTCCCTTCTCCTGAATTTTCAGCACTTTTACTATAATACCCTTCGGTGGCATTTTTTGTAGATATTTTCCTGGTGTTTGCTGATATCTTGAATCTCAGGCATGATGTTTATTTTCACAATTGGGAAATTCTCAGCCATATTTTTTTCAAATATATCTTTGCCCCATTCTCTCTTTCCTCTTCTTTTGTGACTTCATCTAAATATAATTCTATTTTCTATTTCCCATATAGGTTTTCTTCTCTTTCTGTTTCTAAATTTCCATCCTCTTTTCTTTCCATGCTTCATTCTATACATTTTCTACTGATATATCTCTATCATGACTAATCTGTTAAGTCCATTATTGGAAATTTTACTATTGATGTCTTTTTTCAGTTTTATAATCTCAATTTAATATTTTTAATAGTGTTAATTAAAATTAATTAAAATTAATATTTTTTAATCACAACACAGATGTGTTGTGATTAAATTGGGCTTAAAGCCTAAATGTGTTCCTATCCTGCTTCTGCAAGTCAAGGAAAGAAGGAGTTAGTGTGTCTAACAGAACTACATTCTCTGCCACATTTTCCTTTCCTATTGAAGATGATAATCTCTATGTCTGGTAAAATGTTTTAACTAATATATTGAAATGTTGCTTGATGCTACAGGAGGGAGACATTAAAATAGCAATGCGTATTTTTTAATCTACTCTCGGTCTGCTAACATTCAACATTGGGAGCTGTATCACTACGGGCAATTACAAAAACTGCTTTTAACTGCCCAATTCTAAAGATATGACTGTCATTTCTGCTATTTTGCCCAGACTAAATGACCTCAATTCAGAATATTCTGGTGTTCTCTTGACGTTCCTAAGACTAGAGTTGTTCTTTTTTTAGAGTAAGATTTATTGAGGTATAATTTACATGCCATATAATCCACTCATTTTAGTGTCCAGTTCCATGAGTTTTGACAAGTCCACATCACTGTGTAACTGTCACTAAAATCAAGATATGGAATAGCTCCACCACATACAAAAAATCCTTATGTTTATTCGTAGTCAACTTTTTCTCTCACCTCCAGCTCCTGGAAAACATTGACCTATTTTTCTGTCCTTATAGTTTTACCTTTTAGATAATGTCATAAAAATGGAGTCATACGTTATATAGACTTTTGAATCTGCTTCTTTCATTTAGCACAATGCATTTGATATTCATCTATGTTGCTGGGGTATTAATAGTTTGTTCCTTTTAGCCTAAAGTTTAAATGATATAATCAGCAACTGTCTCTTATTCAAACTCTTTTAAAGCTGATTTATAAGTTGGTAGTATATAAATACCTACTTTCAAATCCCTGAGTATAACATCTGTCTGTTTCATTGGAAATTCACAAAGAGAATAAAAATTTAGGAAAAGCAATAAATTAAACTAATTAAGCAATCCAAATTTGAAGAATCTAAATATGTTCATTCTTTACCTTTTCAAGTTAAAAATAATGCCTTATAGGTTTAGACTGTGAATATAAAATCCATAACAAGCATCTGAATCTGCCAGGAATATTTGTATTCTCTGCATGCTTTCAGGAAAAGTTTAACTTAGATGATTGAAAATTAAACATTTATCTGAGTAATTGTTGCTCTAAATATCAAAGGAATTAAACATTCACTATTCTTTACAAAGTATTGCTGTCATTTTATTCCTCAATCTCAGATTGTCTGGTTATAAGAATATACAATCTGTCATATGACAATATTTTATTTAATTTAAATTTGACCTTCCCTTTTAGTGTAACAAATAGACAGTAAAGTTTCAACTGTAATACCGTTAATGTATCTTTTTTCCAATCGTGTTTTATTTTTATTG
This sequence comes from Nasua narica, assembly GCA_028533885.1. Lineage (NCBI taxonomy): Eukaryota > Metazoa > Chordata > Mammalia > Carnivora > Procyonidae > Nasua > Nasua narica. Next base: position 90,714,195 of record CM052799.1, read on the forward strand.
ATCCCATCACATCAAGTATATGATATTGAGGTATATTTCATCCCTACTAATTGTAACAGGGCTATTCAAATGCTTTAACCAGAGTGTGTCTGCACATTATATTTGAACTGAAAAAATGCACTGTCTTATGTTTTAATGGAATTTCAGGATTTTTTATATGCTTTCTGTGTTGTGGAATTATGCAATTATAAATTTTTTTTTCTCCTCAGAAGCAAGATTTTATCATTTGAGTGAAGAACTCAAAGAGCTCAAGTAGAGAATGATAGGATATTTTAAAGGGAAATCTGTATATAAGAATTCTTCTACCACGATGAGATATACCGAAAAACAAAACCCTTTGAGTGGTCCCATTGCACAGTAGTTATAACACCATTTTGCAAAAGCATCTTTCCCTTTTTGTCCCCTTGCTGACAAGCCTTGTGTATTTTTTTTGTATGCAAGTGAATGGCAGTTTATTGTGTCCCAGAGGACAGGGTATTAATGATCATTTGCTTCCTGCTGTGGGGCCTGTCATAATTTTGTAGGCAGAAGAGTGACAGAAGTAACGGCCAATCAGTATGCTAATACTGCCCGAGAATGGGTAGTTAGTCCATTTTAACCAAAGGTTTTTTTTTTTTTTTTTTTTTTTTGCCAAATCCTTAGGTAATTTTCATTAAAAAATGCAATTTTTGATAGCATTGTAAATTGCTACATGGAGCCAGTTGAAGAAACCATATATTTCTTTTGTGTGGCAGTCAGACTTCTGTCTCAGCAGGTGCCTTCCAGGAAAAAAAGAAAGACTTCTAATGTGAAAGCCCATTTTGGTCAGCAAGAATCAATCACTAAAACATTCAGCAATTTGTTATATCAATATCTTAACGTGGAGAATTCTTTGCAGCATACAAAAATTAAATCTAGCCTCTGACAAGTAAATAGAAAGCAGAATCTTTAAAAAAATAGTTGAAAGCTAAATGCAAAAAATCCTGCAGATTTATACAGGGTGATGTCATTCATTTTCCTACTTATTGTTCTGTTTCTTCAATTTTAATGACATTTTTTAAAGAAAAAGATATGCCTAAAGATGCTTGCTCTCAATGATAGCATATAAATGGTCAAATATTTTAGTAGCCATTTTATAGTATAAAACCTATAGTGAATATACTCGTGACTAGGGAAAAGAAAGAGTTTCTTAGAATGATTTCTGAGTGTTGGCACAGCACGTGAACACATGATTACAGAGGGGATTAGTGGATTAAGGTATAGACAGTTGGTGGCCTTAAGGCTACAGATAAAAAGAGCTCCACTCTCTCTCCATGAAATCACATTTTATTCTTAACCCACATACAAACAATGCCAGCTATGTAAACTAATAAACAGAATTATTTTGAGAACACCATTTTCACTTAAATATGTTCATCATAGAAAACAAAACAATAATAAAAAACAATAACAATTTCACATATGCATATATCTGCATGAAATACAAGGTAATATAATTTAACATCACAAATATGTTTGAGAAGCTCTGATTTACCCCTGGGGCTGGAGAAAGAGTTCTTTTCTATATATTAAGGTTTGAGCTTAGTTGTTTCAAAATACAAACTTATTAGACTATAGTGATGATCAATGCTATTGCCAGAAAAATGTATAATATATTTTAATAAAAATTAAGTAGATATTAGATCAAATGCAATTTTAGTTTTTGGAAAACAGAGAAACCTTGTTTGCTGCCTGCTGGTTTTTTTATATATGCAAATCTTTATACATTACAGAACAACCTAGCTGCCTTCTACAATCCCATAAACATTTTGCTGTTTTATGAGATGTTTGTAATAAATGTGATTGATGATTTTTTTTCACAATTGCCTATTAGAAATACACTATTTTGTGATTAAATACTTAGAGATAACTCAATTCCAAGTCATGAGATTACAGGCTATGAATTGACATGGGTGCCAAAATACATGTTTAATCTACTATTTTAAATTTACTTGTATGTTTATTTTAGATAGTATTTTTCCTAGTTCACAGAGATTTTGCATTTCAATCAATTGCAAACCTATCTAAAAAAAATAGTGTGGCTTGGGGCAGGGAAATAGCTTTAAGCTGCACACACATATAGTCACAAGGGTGAATAGCTATAATTATATTGGAGTGCATCCAAGAAATCAGCTATTCTGTTTACACTTACTGCCTCTTCAAATTTATGTGCACCTCAAGCAAATATACTGTAAATTGATTTTAATACTAAAAATTGTTGACCTTGGTATTATAGTTTATTGGCTATTTTTCATGTTGTTGTTATCTTCCAAAAATCTAACATTTAAATAAACATTGATAATAATTTTTTATAATTTCAAACTATAGCTTTCCTCTTTAAGATTTAAAAAGCCCATTGACTTACTGTGGTAAAAGTCAACTCATGAACATATAAAAATGAAGTCTTGTTCTAAAATCCTTTAAAATTAGAATGCTCTACTGCAGGCTACAATTAGAACAGACGGCTGAGGAGGTCTGTGGATTTAGGCAGGAAGCAGAGCTGGGCCCCTGCCTTAGCATCCACTCTAGGTTGGACCTACAAGAGAGTGGATAAAGACGAACTCTGGACTATTCTTGTTTTAGGTGATGGAAAAAGAAACGTCATATTTACCCAAGTTTTTGCCAAAGTCCAATTTTACCATTTAGGCCTGTGAAGCATTTCGATTTCAATTTACCTTGAAAGAGGGACATTATTCTGGACCATGTTTAAGCCCAACAACAACTTCGGAATTTTCCTTTGGGTTACACTCTTTTGAATTTCATACACTTAGCATAACAAGGCAGGCCTAAAAATGTCTCCTGTCTTTGGTTTGTGATCCAACCCAGAAACCAAACTGGAAGCCTGAGGAAAGGAAGCATGGGGCAAGAAACAAGACAGGTGATAGTCTATGCAGAAAGACTTCTGGGGCTCATCACGATTCATCTTTCAACAGCTGTGGACACTGGGTTTGGACACCATAGCCATAATTAGTAATTTTTTTCCCGTTTAAAAAGATATAATTGACATATGACATAGTATAAGTTTAAGATATACGATGTGATGACTTGATTACATATATAGGAATGTTTGCCACTATAAGGTTAGTTAGCACTTCCTCTACCTCACATAATTACCATTTTGTTATCGTCGTTGTCATGGTGAGAACGTGAAATCTTTACCCTCATAGCAACTTTCACACATACAATTCAGTATGGCAGTAATAAATTTTACTTCCCCACGGATTCAGCTGTTTTGCATAAATCTTTCTTTTGAATTACTGAGTAGGAATCCCAGTAGCAGCAGCAGCAGCAGCAGCAGCAGCAGATATTTGCAAAAGATTTCATGTAAATATCTCTCCATTTCTTTTCAAGTAACAGAAGATCGTGCCCTTTGCTTCTCTATTTACTAAGAGGATGTCCTTATATACTATCCTGGAACAAGAGCTACCAGACAGTGTACATGTCCTTCCCTCACCATAATCATTTATTCAAGATAATGTAATATTAAGGGCATCAACTTTGCTTGGATTTGAAGACCGTTCAGCCATTAACAAGCTGAGTAACCTGGGCAAATTACTTACCCTCTCTTGGCATCAGTATCTTCATTTTCGATTCAGTAAAATAGTTGAATCTACAATACAGGATTATTTTGAAGATTAAAGGAGCAATGCGTATCTCGAATTTTAAATAATATCTTTTACATATTATGTGCTACATAAGCATTTGCTATTAATAGTACTAAAATCCATTTATCCAGTCACTCATTTAGTCACTATCCAACTTTCTAGTGTATTATTAATTCATTCTGGCACTAGGCTCAGCACCGCAGAGGATTCTGCAATGCATCAACAGGGTGGCTTATGTCACCGAAGAATCAATTGTCTGATAGGAGAGTTAATACAAGTGCCAATCTGCAACACATGATTAAAAGTGGTAGCTACTTAGACAATATTGTGAGTGTTTAGAGGAAGAAAAATAAACTATAATTTATTATGTCATAATGTCAGGCTCTATGCTGGACACTTTACATACATTACCCCATTAATCCAGATCCTGGATGGGATGAAAAAGATTTTATGCAGTAAATGATGTTTAATGAGTCAAAAAGAACGGGTTGGTTTTGAATTTAAAGAGAAAGGAGAAAATCATTTCACTTGGAGAAGGGTGGATACACCGTAACACATAGGCCAGGACAGGGCAAAGACAAAACAGCTCTGTTGGGTGAGAACAGAACTTTCAAGGAAAGGAATAGCGGCTGTGCCGTCACCCATGGGTTATAGAGTAATGTAAAGGAGACATTCCAATGTACCAGCAGTGTAGATTAGATTAGTAGAATAGAACATGTGACAGTAAATACCCAAATTATAATAATACAGATTTTTTAATATAATGTGTTTGATTATAAATATTTTTTGCCAAACTAAGTGTTGAGAAGGCAGTTAATAACTTTATCATTTTTATCAAAGTCTGGTTTTTAAAAAAGTTTTTATTTGGTTCTTGTTGGAAGACCATGAATGTTTCACATTTCTGCCTTGTTTGGGTCCTCTGAGCAAAGGCGTTTATGGCTAATTTAAGAATAGTTGAACGAGGAGATATTCCCGGATAGTAAAGTTTATAGACATTTGTCCTCCAGACTTGGTCCAGGGTAGGAAAAGTAGAGACATCTCCTCATCCCCAGAAAATATTGCCAGTATTACAGAGTGAAGATAACATTCATCTTTCCCTGGGGGTTGGGAGTTGAGAAAATCATTAGCAGACCTATATATGATCAATTTCTTAAGTTTAGGGTTCCTCTTCTATAATGCTCCCCATTGCATGTGCAAGTACCCTCTGGCTTCTAATACATTATCCTTTAGGGATTGTGGCTTGGGAAACAAACACAAAATGTTGCTCTGGCTGCTACTTTTGCTTTCAGTAATAAGTGTTTGTCTCTGACCCATAGGTTTTATGTTTTCTGTATATGAAATATGTTAGCTTGCCATACACTTATACACACACACACACATATATAGTGAAATATATATATACACACACACACACACACGTGTGTGTGTGTGTGTGTGTGTGTGTATAGTTAGTTAGTTAGTTAGTTTATAAGTAGGGTACATTTTCAGACTCTACAATTTCTGATCCTAACAGTTCTTGTGACAGAGACTATGTCACATATTGTCTCAATCCATCTTCCCTCCCTAGCACTCAGCTAATCTGTGTTTTCTATCCTTTTGTATAGAGATTTGGTCTTGTAGTGAAGTATTACCAGTAGAAGGTACAGCAGAAATGCTATACCATTTCTGGGTTAAGAAAGTTAAAAACAGATAAGTCTTATCTATGCACTTTCTCTTTTTCTTCCTGCAGACTCTGGAAACTTTGTTGAAGATGGAACCATCTCAGGATGAAAGGGATCTGTGTCCTGACTGACCCTGTGGTGGGTACCATACCCCCTCTGACAACCATGTTGGACTGTGATATGGTCAAACAGTAAGTGTCAAGCTGCTAAAATCTTCAAATTGTTTGTTATGGAAGTTAATCTCCTCTGACTTTAAAGATCTGATTTTTAAAAATCTCATTGGTCTCCTTTGCAGAATATTAGAGAAAAATTCATTAGTCTGTCAGCTGGTAAATGAAGAGAAAGGGCCACACATATATATTGCTTTTATGTAACAAGTGTACTTTAGGGTAACTAAATAGTTAATGAAGAAAAATTCCCCTTTTTACATGCAATTTACTAATGCTAGCCTTAGAATATTTAATGATATTAATGAATTATAGTTAATTTTTTAGATATATTGTAATATATTTAAAAATAGTCCTAATGCAGGTTGCCTGCGTGTC
>CM052799.1:90720523-91001878 GCA_028533885.1 Nasua narica
TTCTAGCATTTAGAGCCTCCATTTTTGTTTGAACTTCATTAATAGCTTTTTTGATTTCATCTTGGTTAGATTTTATTTCTTTTATTTCTCCTGAAAGGGATTTTATTTCTCCCTATTGAAACTAGAACTCAATCACAAGAGGAAAGTTGGAAAGAACTCAAATATATGGAGGCTAAAGAGCATCCTACTAAAGAATGAATGGGTTAACCAGGAAATTAAAGAAGAATTAAAAAAATTCATGGAAACAAATGAAAATGAAAACACAACTGTTCAGAATCTCTGGGACACAGCAAAGGCAGTCCTGAAAGGAAAATATATAGCAATACAAGCCTTTCTCAAGAAACAAGAAAGATCTCAAATACATAACCTAAAGAAATAAAAGGGATTTTTATTTCTTTAATTTCTTTAAGAGATTAAAGAAAGGGATTCTTTAATCTCTTCCATGCTTTTTTCGAGCCCAGCTAGCAATTTGATAACTGTCATTTTGAACTCTATTTCCAACATATTACTGATGTCTGTACTAAGTAAGTCTCTAGCCGTCGGTACTGTCTCTTGTTCTTTTTTTTGTGGTGGGTTTTTCCGCCTTGTCATTTTATCGAGCTAAGAATAGATGAGTGAGAGAGAAAAGTACTCTGGAGTTCTTCAGTTCTCACTGATTGATGAACTTGGTCTTGGCTGGATATTCCCGCTGATCTTCTGGGGAGGGGCCTTTACAATTTGATTCTAAGATGTCTTTGCCTGAGGCGGAATTACCCCACCCTTGCCCAGGGAGGGGCCAAGCAATTCACTCAGGTTTGCTCTTGGGAGTCTTTGTTCCCTTAGCGCTTTCCGTACCGCCCTGGAGGCCAGGAATGCAAATGGCGGCTCTCAGTCTCCGCCGGAGGAGCCGAGCACTGGAGTCCCCGCTCCTCAGCGCGCCCTCAGAAGAAAGCAGTCAATCACTCCCGTCTCCTGGGTCTGCACAAGCTCCAAGCTCAGCCACTGGTGGCAGCGTGCCTCTATCTCTACCTCTATCTCCGGAGTCTCCAAACCCAGCAGATTCCTGCTGAGCGCTGCCACGCAGCTCCTCCCCAAGGAGGAAGGAGGCGGTCTCTCCGGAATGCCTGATGTGGTCCCCGCTTGAAGGGCCGCGGCCACAGTGTAGGGTAAGCCCCAGCTGAAAACGCACCGCGCGGCTCTTTCTCTGCCGTCGGCTTCTCCGCCCCATATCTGGGAGCTCTGCCTCACACAGACACCCCCAGTCTTTTTATGATCTCACAGTTCCTGAAACACTCTGTTCCCGCGAGGGCCAGACCTCCGGCCTAGCCTCTGGAGCAATGTCCCTCAGCGGAGCAGACTAAAAGTTCTGATTTTGTGCTCCGCGGCTCTGCGGCTGCAGGGAGCCGGCCTCTCCCCCCCCACCCACCGTGGTCTCTCTTCCCGTCGCTTTGGAATCACTTTTTCAAACGTCCTACCTTTCAGAAAGTGGTCGATTTTCTGCTCCTAGAATTGCTCTTCTTTCTCTCTTCTCTCTCCTGTTGAGTATGCTGGCTTTTAGAATGATTTAATAACTATCTAGATGAACTTCTGGGATCCAACTCTATCCCAACCTCCTACTTCTCCGCCATCTTGCTCCTTGGAATCTAATTTGCATTTTCTTAATGACATCTGACATAGAACATCTTTCCATATACTTATTTGCTATCTGTATATCTTCTGTGGTGAGATTATAAAAATTAGATCTTTTTTTTCTTATTGTTGAATTTTAAGAGTTCTTTTTTTTTTTTTAAAGATTTTATTTATTTATTTGTCAGAGAGAGAGAGAGAAAGAGAGAGAGAGAGCACAAGCAGGCAGAATGGCAGGCAGAGGCAGAGGGAGAAGCAGGCTCCCCGCTGAGCAAGAAGCCCGATGTGGGACTCGATCCCAGAACCCTGAGATCATGACCCGAGCCAAAGGCAGCAGCTTAACCAACCGAGCCACCCAGGCGTCCCTTAAGAGTTCTTTATATGTTTTGGATAACAGTGCTTTATCAGAAAATTTTTGGCAAATATTTTCTCCCAGTCTGTGGCTTGTCTTATTCTCTTCACATTGTCTTTCACAGAGTAGAAGTTTTTTGGTTTTTTTTTGGGTTTTGTTTTGTTTTTAAAGATTTATTGATTTATTTGAGAGAGAGAGAGAGCGAGCACTAGCGGGAGAGGGAGAGAGAATCTGAGGCAGACTCTACACTGAGCATGGAGCCTGATGCAGGGCTCAATCTCATGACCCTGAGATCCCAAATTAAGCCAAAACCAACAGTTGGACCCTTAACCAATTGCCCCACTCAGGCACCCTCAGAAGTTTTAGGTTTTAATGAATTCCAATTTCTTTCATGCATTTTGTTCTTGGTGTTATATCTTAAAAGCCATTACCAGGGTCATCTAGGCCTTCTCCTGTGTTATTTTCTAGGAGTTTTATAGTTTTGGGTTTTACATTAGGTCTATGATCCATTTTGAGTTAATTTTTTGAGGGGTGTAAGGTCTATGTCTAGATTCATTTTTTTCCTTGTGTCTCATTGTTCCAGTGCCATTTGTTGAAAAGAATATTCTTGCTTAATTGTAGTGTTTTTTCTTCTTTGTCAAAGAATAGTTGACTATTAATGTGGGTCAATTTCTGGGCTTTTGATTCTGATTAATTCATCTATTTGTGTATTTTTTGCCAATACCACGCTATCTTGATTACTGTAGCATTGTTGTAAGTCTTGAAATCAAGCAGTATCTGTCCTCCAACATTGTTCTTTTCCTTTAATATTGTTTTAGCTATTCTGAGTCTGCTTTTAAACATAAACTTTTTGTCTATATCCACAAAGTAATGTGCTGGATTTTGATTGGGATTGCACTGAATGTATAGACAAGTTAGGAAGAACTAACGTCTTGACAACATTGAGTCTTCCTATCCCTAAAGGTGGAGAGTATCTCTATTTATTTAGATCTTCTTAGATATTGGTCATCAGATTTTTATAGTTTTCCTCATATAGATATTGTACATACTTTTAAGGTTTATATCTATCTCATCTCTGGGGGTGCTAATATAATTGGTATTGTTTTAAATTTCAAATTCTACTTATTCATTGCTGATATGTAGGAAAGTGATTTGCTTTTGTATTTTAATCTTGTATTCTGTAACCTTCGTATAATAACTGATTAGTTTCAGGAGTTTTTTGGTCAGTTTTTTCAGGTTTTCTACTTAGATGATGATGTCATCTGCAAACAAAAACAGTTTATTTCTTGTTTCCCATTCTGTACACTTTTTATTTCCTTTTGTTGTCTTATTGAATTAGCTAGAACTTCCAGAACGAAGTAGTAAAAAGGGACACCCTTGCCTTGTACCTCATCTTAGTAGAAAAGCTTTGAGTTCTCATCATTAAGAACATTTGGATGAGGGGCGCCTGGGTGGCTCAGTGGGTTAAAGCCTCTGATTTCAGTTCAGGTCAGGATCTCAGGGTCCTGGGATCAAGCCCTGCATCGGGCTCTCTGCTTAGCAGGGAGCCTGCTTTCCCCTCTCTCTCTGCCTGCCTCCCTGCTTACTTGTGATCTCTCTCCCTCTGTCAAATAAATAAAGTCTTAAAAAAAAAAAGAATATTTGGATAAAAAAAAGAGTGTTTATATGTTAGCTTTAGGATTTTGTAGATATTCTTTATCAAATTGGGGAAATTTCCCTCTATTCCTAGTATACTGAGAATTTTTATTATTAATAGGTATTGGAATTTTGTCAAATGCTTTTTCTGCATCTATTGATACGATCGTGTAATTTTTCTTTTTTAGCTTGTTGATGTAATGGATTATAATGATTGATTTCTAAATGTTGAAATGTCTTTGAATACTTGGGATAAATTCCAGTTGGTGATGGTGTATAATACTTTTATATATTGTTGGGCTCAATTTGCTAACATTTTGTTGAGGATTTTAGATCTGTGTTCTCAAAGATTGATCTGTAGTTTTCTTTTCTTGTAATGTCTTTGTCTGGCTTTGTTATTGGGGTAATAATGATGGCCTCATCAAATGAGTTAGGAATATTCCCTCTACTTTTACTTTTATTGTTGCTTCCCAAGAAAAACCTATTGTTCAATTTTTGAGTGCAAAAGGTTTTTGTATATTCATATATTCTTGTTCATTTGACTTGTTAGGTTATTATTAAGAGGTGTCCTTCTTTATCGCTAATAAACAAGGTCAATATCTGACTTTAAAGTTTACTTTGATATTATAGTAACTACATTTGTAGGTATGCGTTTATTACAATAGCTACATCTTTGGGTCTTTTGTGTTTTGGGGGGTACCCTTTAATTTTAAACTTTTTTGTTTCATTATATTGAGTGTGTCTCTTATAATAGCATTTGTTTTTTTTTAAAGCTCAATCTGACAACCTTAGTCTTTTACTTGGAGTGTTTACATTTAATGTAATTAGGTACATAATTGGGCTTAATTACATCTACTGCCTGATGATTTTTTGTTTGACCTATATGTTCAATTTCTTTTTTTTGCTTGCCTTCTTCAGAGTTACTGAAATATACATATATTATCATTTCGTTTTTTGCCTTCTGTTAAATTATCAGTTACATATCATTTTTCTACTCTTTTTGTAGCTATCTCTCCTAAGTTACAGCATGTGTCCTTGTCTCATGAGCATGTAAAACAAATTACTATTTTTACTATTTCCTAATATTGCTAGAGTCTAACAATCTTTTAACACATTTTATCTTCTTCCTATCTTTTGTGTTATTGTGTCATACATGTTTATTATGTAGTTTTATAGACCAGATCTTTATCTTTTAGTGCTATGTAGTGTCAGAATTTGGAAAATATATTTAAATGGAGATTGATCCCTACACTTCCTTCCCTGAAATGTCTTAATTTTCTTTATTTTTTTTTAAGATTTATTTATTTATTTGAGAGAGAGAGAGAAAGTCAGTGGGGGTAGGGCAGAAGGAAAGAATCTCAAGCAGACTCCCTCTGAGCATGAAGCTGGATGTGGGGCTCAGCATGGGGCTTGATATCACAGTTTTGAGATCATGACCTGAGCCAAAATCAAGAATCAGTCACCCAACAGACGGAGCCACTCAAACACTTTGAAATGTCTTTATTTTTTAGTACATTTTTTAGGCTTTTGTTGTGACTTCACCCATGACAAAGTCAGTAAATGACTCATGGAGAAAATCTGTCTTGTGTCAAGTTTCCAATTTATCACACCAGTGCCTTGAAATTTTAAGAGTTTTGCTGTTTTTTTCTCCTTTAGATTATTTTACTACATCACAAAACATTCCCACCAGAAATTTAACTCTGGATTCATTAAAAGGCCTACAGAACCAGAGAACCTCTGGGTGTGGACAGTTACCCAAGAACCTATTGATAAACAAGATGACATCAATGCCAAACAGTTACTTAGTTTTTTCCCAAGACCTTCAGATCAAGCTCCCTGTTCAGAATACTGTAACTTTTCTTGTTCATATATTTTTCTCTCATCTCTTGATATAATCTTTCTTTTGTAACAAACAGTTTAAATGACTAACCTGGTCCTTTTTGGCTTACATTTGGGTGAATATGAAATAGTCTAATGTTTCTTGAGATGTGTGTAATTATCCTCACAATTCTTGCCTTCTTCTACTGTTTAATATTTAGATCCTTTGATGTTATTACACAGCCATTACCCCTGACGAGCATTTAGCTGGTATTACTTCAAAATGAAAACAAAGTCTCACATCACAGTTCTTGGAGTTGAGGTTTAAAGAAAATATTTGTAAAATAGTCCTATTGTGGGAAATGGTATAAATCTAGGCTGAATAAAGCAGAAGCATGTAAGGAAGCCAATAGCAACTATCACACTGAGAGAATACTTCTATTTCACCGGAAAAACTGCAAGATTTATTGGGAAACTCATCAATAACTATAAGTGCATTTCCTGATAATTAGATTATTTAAAGGCAAATGTTCCTCTCAACAGCTTTCAGTCAATTAGCATGTCCAAGAAAAAAAAAGACTATGGAATATAGTGTATAGAGTATCTGTAGATTTAGCTTTCATAAACACTTTTTTTGTTTGGGGAGACAATCTTTATATGATTAATCTTCAGATATGAGTACATAAATATTGGTCATGTTCTAACTAATGTCTTGAAAATATTCTTTGAAATTTATTTAATTTTTAGACTTTCTTTATTGAATATAAATGGAGAGAACAAGAAACAAGTCTTGTTAAATATCCTACCCCTAGCGTGTAGTCATTCTTAGGACATGATACATGCTCTGTAAATATTTGTCAAATAAGTGAATGCAGATATTAATTAACAAGCAATATGATTTCAGAAAACTCACTTAAATTTTTCTGGTGTGAACAATCAGACAGAGAATTGACTTGGTATTTTGTAATTGCTTGTCTGCTCATGAAAAGCATATATTTTATGATCCACACACAGGAAATTTCAGTTTTTAAAGAAATTTCAGTTTTTCAAATCCAAACTTTTCAACACTCATATGAATATCATTTTCTCTACTGTACCTTCAGGATTTAACTTACAAAAATTGATTTAAAGACAATTTACATGGACACAAAGCTGGCTCAGTCAGTAGAATATGAGACTCTTGATCTTAGGGTTATGAGATCGAGCCCCACTTCAGGTGGAGAGATTACTTAAAAATAAAATCTTAGAAAAAAAGACAATTTACATATGATAATATTTAATTATAAGCCATATTTAATTATAAACACATTCCTAATGACTGGCTATTGTAGTTCCTGACATATAGGAGATGCTAATGTGAATAAGTTATATTTTTATTGGTAAAAACTAACCACCGCTTCCCCACTCCACCATGAGTTTTTGGTTACTTGAGGGCCAAAACTTACCCTTTTTCTCCAAAAAGAATAATTCATGAAGTCAAGTGCACAAATTTTGAACATAACAAATACTTATAGGAGTTTGCATTTATAATTATTATAATTATTATGATATCTATTATAATAAGGAAATATGGAGCATCTAGAATATATTGGCTGTTCTAACACAAAATTAGTAAAATCGATATTTATGCATCTATATAGTAGATTGATAGAATTGCTTGAACATAACTAATTCTTGAAAGAAAATCTACTATTAGTTGGTAACTTTTTAAACATAAATGCTTGCAGTTAAAGAATTGAAACCTCTGTGTACTGGGGTACCGCACAAATGTCAGACCTGAAATATTTCTAGTATTCCACAATGGATATAAACAACAATCAATAATATAAACACAGCATCAGTGAAGAGAACAAAGAAATCCAAACCCTCTAGGTTGGGCTGAGTAGAAATTATACTTCTAATTTAATGCTGATGAGATTTAGAATACAAAGTCATCGAAATAGGCTGGCATGTCTTCTGGGTTTTTTTTTAATGTGTTGTGGAAAAAATAGTTCTGAAACAATATAAATTCACATTAACAATTTAATTAAACTCTGCAATGCATTCCCTAATCTTATGGAGCTAAGAGATTTAGACTTCATGCAGAGGATGATCTATTAGTGTAAGTCTAGGTTTATAGACCTATGTGAAAAATATTAATAACCAACTCATTTTTCCTATGTATTTGTAGCTGTTAACTAGGAAAATATACATATGAAGGCAGAATCAAATATATTTCACATTTCTTGTTTCATATAATTTTTGCTTAATTAAGAAAATTCTAGCAGATATGTTCATGATAACATTCTCAGGTTTTAAATTAATGTCCTCAAAATCAATATTTATCTTAACGGTTTCCACATGAATGATAGTCTAACCCTTATGCCACCTTCATATTTTTTTTCTTAATAAAAGACAAGAATATCTTTCTCCTTATAAAAATCTTTATCTGGGTTATGTTGGTCACAGAATATCTCCTTTTTTTCTTTGGTTCATGCTTCATCACAACATTTTGAATTTATAGAATGAAAGTCATTAATTAAATGTGTAGGGATGAAATTTTGGGGAAGACTGGCTCTATCAAATAGCTATTCAGGAAATAGTAAATGATACAGTTTGGCGTATAAAAAGTATCCACTCATTTCATCTCTGTGAAAATTCGTAATACCTGTGATGACAGCCCAACTAACAGAATCCTGCTTCTTTGTGCAAATAATAGCTAAACCCAGGGGGTTAGGTGCAGTTGATGCCACTGGGGTTCTGCACGGACCATTCTGACCATTCTCAGGGATTTCCACACGTTTAATATTACATTAAATAGCCACTTGATAATTTTATTGACTATGAATCTGATGTCTTTTTTTAGGCAAGGTACTTTTGGTGGATAAAATGTAGTAATATGCCACTCATGCATGAGGACACAACATGCATGAGCAAACACTAACTTTACCAGATATAATTGTGAGCAGAATCTCTGCAGAGTTCGGGCAGTGTTTAGAATTCTCTAAAAGTGGTCTGCACATAAGAAATTGACAAACAGGGACGCCTGGGTGGCGCAGTTGGTTAAGCAACTGCCTTTGGCTCAGGTCATGATCCCAGCGTCTTGGGATCGAGTCCCGCATCGGGCTCCTTGCTCTGCGGGGAGCCTGCTCCTCTCTCTGCCTCTGCCTGCCTCTCTGCCTGCTTGTGTTCTCTCTCTGTTAAATGAATAAATAAAATCTTAAAAAAAAAAAAAAAGAAATTGACAAACAAATTAATCCCTTGCTTGGAATTATGTTGCCGGCTTAAATAACTGGATGAATGATGGTGCCAGTTACTGAAGTAAGAAAATAAGATGACAAGATTTGAAGAATAATATCATGAGTAAATTCTTGGACATGTAGTATTTGTAGTGCCTTTGAGACTTTCATGAGATGTCAAGGAGGGAAGTGAATACATGTGCCTGAAACACAGGGGTGAGATGTATACTGGAGATAACACTTTGGCTGCAGTATAGATCATATTTGAAGTCATGGACACCGTTAAAATTGCTTAGGAAATGATGTTAAAGGGAAAGACCAAAGGGAAAACTGAGGAATTCCATCATTTAAAGAATCATTAAAGACATGGTAGAGAAAGATGTAAGGAGACAGAAAAAGCCACCATAGAGGTATAGAGAAAACAAGGAGTATATGGAGACACAAAAAGTAAGAACAGAGTGTTTTAAGCATAAAAGAGGAGTTGGGTATAATGATGCTGAGAGTTCAAATAAGATAAATAATGAACTGTATCTATTGGATATAAAATGACAGCCTTAGCTAAGATTGTTTCAGTAGATTATAGGAGTAGAACCTAAGGGCATTGAGACGTCAATGCTGACGACTCTGAGGCAATAAATATAGGGAAAATCTTAAGGTTTTTTGCTAGAGATGTTTTGAGTTGGGCCTGGAATAATATGAGGATTTAATGAGTAATTTTTAAACTTGGGATCTTAAGCAGTAAATGCAGGTGAGTAGTATCTATATGAGAGGAAGAATTTTTAGTACACTCAAAAGAAAGCTTGTCAGAAGTGTATGTTTCCTTTAAAAAGCAAAAGATGATGGAATAAAGAAGAAATAGAAGAATTGCCTTTAGGACAATAAATCTTTGTTCTTTAGAAGCTAGAGAAGAAAATTTAGATGCATACAGAGCAGTAGTTCTCAAGTTTTCCTGCAGTATTTTCCATCCCAAATAATTATAAAATCCAGGTAAAAAATAAGTCCTTGAAGGAGCAGAGCAGGGCTGGCTCCTTTTGCTTACACCCGCCTTCTTGTGTGTGGCCCCTGCGCAGGACCTGCCTCTGGGAGGGTCTGAGTGTGTCTCAGCCCTCCCTTGAGCTAAGTAGCCCAGACAACCTATGGGTTGGGTTTGGGTTAGTCAATAGGAACGTGGAACCCCTGCCCAGGAAAGAATATAAACCCCGCCTTTTGCCCTCCAAACTTGTGCGCCAATTCTGGCCAGGGTGATAGGCTAGTTCAAACAGTTACTAAGCAACTTTCTGTGTGTTACAATCTCATTGGCCACTGGCCCCTCTAAAACTGTTGTGCTTTTTGAAACTTGCTCTCTTTCTCTACACCATGCCGCTGCGTCAGTGAGTGTGAGAGACAGAGCTCAAGCTAGCTTGAATAAAGGGCTCTTTTGCTTTTGCATCGGACTCGGCTCCCTGGTGGTATTTGGGGATCTCAAAATCTGGGCATAACATCCTAAACTAAAAAAAATTAGTCTCGGAGCATAGAAGAGGGATTGGACTACTGAGATAGTAAGAGATAAAATTTGATGATCAAGTAAATGAGAGTTAGAAATATTAAATAAACAGGAAAAGTTTGTTTTGGCAAACAATGTATTCTGGCCTGGATGACCCTAAGCCTTCAAATAGATGCTCATGTTTAAACTCAGTGATATGAAACGCAAGGTCATTTGTAAAATGCTCCCTCTCCACTTTCCCCCTTATCCTCCATTATGCCTAGCTCCAGTTAGTTATATAGATGCTTTTGCTATCCCTTGGAGATACTATGCTTTACCATGGTTTATTGTCTTCTTTTAAATTACCTATGATTCCTTACCCTTATTCAACAGGAGTTAAGAGCTCTCACATTCTAGTAGCCGATTACCTCTAGTACTTTATTTTTTAATTGTTATAATTTCTTGTAAGATGTATGTATAATTTCTCTTCCATTCCTGCTTATAGATGTGCTCTCCTAATTTATTTAATTTGGGCATCTATCCCCAGCACTTAACAGAAAATAGCCACACAGTAAAATTGTTTCTTAAGCAAGTGAATAAATAGATGAAGTCTCTTTTCATAGATACTATAAAAAGCAGTTTCATACCATTTAAGGAAGGGCAAAGTCCTTCATCTTGTCCAAGTCAAAATCCTCAATGGACAAGTGAAAAATGGAAGCCAAAGTATATGAAATACATTCTTCAAGTCATACAGTAAATTTGTGGTAAAACAAGAAAACAAACTCATTTCTCCTGCTTTCTAGGTTGAATCTTAAACTAGGATATCATACTACTCTTTATGTGCCTTCCCTCACTATAATTAACAACCAATTGAAAAATCTTCTCTTATACTATCAGGTTCTTGGATATTCCCAGAATACTGTATCTCTCAGCATGCTTTGGATCTCTGAGCCTAATCCAAGTTCAGCAAGAAATTTTTGCCTTATTGGTAGACATAAAACAATTTTCTTGGATGTAGCTGTGTTTATACTTATATTCCAAGTGCTCAGAAAACAATTCTATTCATGATATTATTACTCTTTATTGAGCATTTGCTACATGTTAAGCATCAGAATTACCCCTTTACAAAGATCTCATTCATGTACTCTGCAATAGACTGCCCATGAAAAGCAGTTAGAAATTTATTTTGTTGCAGTTATTTGTTTTTTGTAATAGAACAAACTTCATGTTAGAATCAATCCCACTATTTTGGAGATACTAACTTTACCTATTTCATTTTGGTCACACAATGAAATTAATCTGGACATAGGCAAACAAAGGACTGGCTATTGGCACAGGCTGATAGATGATTTCTAGCATCCATCAACACAGATTTTTTTTAATAAACATAGGTTTTAAACAAAAATGTATTGATTATTGAATCACTCAGTGTTCTTTGGTTTAAATCAATAGAATCCAACTCTATTCATTTAAGAAAAAAATGTCATTATAAGGTTTGTTGTTTTTCATAGAAGAAAAGGTAAGTCAAAGAAGAATGTCTCTGAAAGGCTAGCAACCACGGTGACTCCAGGTGTGGGTAGGTGGGGTCTGGGGGTGGTAATAATTGGCTCCTGAGTCAATTGTCACTGGAATAAATCATGTCTAACCATTCTCTATCCTAGAATCACTTTTTTCATTATTCTTATTCCCAGAAGAAACCATCATTTTGGCTTAGTTTGAGCCACATGCTCCAAAGGAGGACAAGGCTCTTCAATTGATAGTCTCAACAGCCCTCCTTGAAATAAGATACCAGTAATTCCTCAGAGTAAATATTGAGGTGCTGTTATCACACCAAGGGAAATGGATGTTGGCGAGGCACAAACAACTGTGGTAATAATGATAATGACACCTATAATGGCATTTCTTGTTGAACTTTCACAGTAACAAGTAACCATTCCTCCTGATAATGGAACCCCATTTATTTGGTTTATTAAGGAAAAGAAAGCCTTTCTTATAGAGTTCACTCATTCTATTCAAACACTTTGGGCAGTTAACCAGTATCTTCTAACAATTACTTAGCCTCTTACTACAGAGTTACGTTAAACCTTGGCTTCATAAGAAATTCCTACATTGTGTGCGTTAGAAGGAAACAAATGTTCAACAAAGATGACACCAAAGTGAGGAAATTTCAAATTCCCCAAAGATAATGTTATTACATTATCTATAATCTCTAATTATAGACAAGTGGAAAGTACTCTGTAAAGTAACATCATAGGCAAGTGGTAGAAAATATTCATTGGTATGGACAAAAAAATTTTCAGAAAATAAGTAGCTGATTAAGCCAAGTTTTCAAGAGAAAAAATCAAATAGTTGTTATTTAGAAATAAATAGACTAGGTTTAATTGTAGGAGCCATAGAGTTGGACCACCTGGGCCTGTAACTCACATCTACCCAGTTCCATCATTTTGCCTCCTGGTAGGTTACTCAGTCTCTCCATGTCTTTATTTATGAAACAAAACAACTTCCTTCATAAAGATTTTTAAGGATTAAAAGATACTAGATGTAGAACCTTTTTAGAAGAGAACTTATCACAGAAGTGCTCAATAAATGAGAATTTTTGGCTACGTTTTAAACATTTGGCATAAGTTTACTGGAGTCAGTACTGCTTCTGATCTTACAGAACGATTAGCATAATATACAGACTCTACTACAGAAAGTGATCGGTGCCTGAACAGGACACATTCTCAATTCTCACCCACAGTGTCCAGTAGGTTTTTATGAATCTTAATCTCTTTCTCTCTCATCTCTCTATTTCTATCTCCATCTATCTCTCTATAAAGCTGACATATAATGACTACATATCTAAAACTGTATTACCAGAAGTCTAATATCGCTTCTCGGCCTTTTGGCTAAGATCAAATGTAAAAGTCTAATATCCATATTGCTTTGATGTTTCTGTAGGCATTTCTCTTTCATTTTCAAAGTAATAAGTAGGAAATTAGAAAGACTGTAACATTAAACTTCACTTAGAAAGTCATGTTTACTGTACTCATTACGTCAATATTCTGAAACTTTAAAAGGCATTTTCCAAAAAAGTTCTTCTTACTTTACACCTGGCAATTCTCACTTTTTTTTATGTTCTGTTAGTCACCCCACAATACTTCCTTAGTTTTTGATGTAGTGTTCCATGATTCATTGTTTGCATATCGTGCCCAGTGCTCCAATTCTCACTCCTGAAGCTATACATTCATACATATGTAAGGCTTTCTCCCTTAGTTTCAACCTTCCCCATTCGTCCCACCTCCAATACTCTCTGAATAGCCCCTTTCTACCTGGTCCCACAATATTAGGCACCTTTTACTTATGTTTCAATAGGCTCTATCACACTGTTTTGTAGCGAGTTTTACAGACCTTTCTCCTCTGCTGGACTAAAGTTCTTGGAGATTGGTATCATGACATATTCACTTTCTTATCTCAGCTCCTCACATTAAGCCTGGCACATGGTAGAAACTCAACCAAGGTTTGTTACACTAACACATAAATGAAAACGTTGGCAAAATAAACAGCATTTCGAGACAAAAGTTCCTACTCTATTTTCAACCAGGAATGGTGGAGGCAGTGTTTATTCTTCGTTCCTCCAGTCTTTCTTTGCTCCTTCAATTACATTCCTACTTTTGGAATAACACTGTACTTTTCAAAGCAATGTATCTCATTCTTCGTTAGAGGAATTGGCTCAGGTTCTGTGAAAATTTCATTGCCCTATATAAATGTTTTAGGGACTTAGAAACAAAAAGATCCAGGCCTATGAAAAGTGTAATGAGTCCCAGTACGGTCATTTGTGATGGGGATTTAACTGCTTTGTTTGTGAGCTTCAGCTAAGGAAACAGATTACCTTCATCATGTGTTAATACCCCAGAGTCGATCTAAACTCTGCTCCACTATGGAAAGGCATCCTGGGGATGCTAGCAAATACTCTAAAGTTTAATCCTGTAAACCTGTCAGCTGGGGAACAAAAAAAAAATTATTGCTGGTGCCAAACTTTCACTCAACACTCTCTTTCCTTACACAGGACTTAAAACTAGTAAGTAAATCATCATGGATGCATTTCAAAATTGAAATCCCATTTTCACAATAAACAAAATACTTACATAGAAAAATATTGCCTACCAAATGTCTGAGAATCTAGGGAATCGCTGAGTTATAATTAAAGAAAATATTTTTAAAAGCCGTAACTCCTTAAATTGTTCTAGTGTTACAAATGTCAGAACATTATTTAATTAACGTTACTTTATCACCAAAACTTTCAGTGTATTTTTGTGTTTCCCATAAATTTTCACTTTGTTTTTTTTGAAATCTGTCACTGTTAACTAGTGTTATTTCTCTATAATTTTTAAAAATTGTGAGAGCTCTATTTAAATATTTGGTAAATATCTTACTCTCCTCTCTTCTACCACCAACACACCATACTAATACATTATACAGACAGTAATCAGTGTATGTCAAGAATTAAACAAAATGTGTATGATTTCCATATGTAAAATATAAGCCAAATATTAACTATGAAAGAAACCATTAAAATTTTTTCTTTCATATTTATTCAACAAATGTTTCCTAAAAGATTTTCCTTGAAGCAAAGCAATTTAATTTTCTGTTTCATATTATTCTCAGTGGTTATAAATCTAATTAGCTTTATATGCTTCACATTGATTTGCATTTGAAATAAATTCAATCTTTTCTTTTTATTTGATTTTTTAAACCTTGTTTATTTGAGACAGAGTGAGACAGACAGACAGAGCACAAAGAAGGGCAGAGGGAAAAGCAAACACCCCGCTGAGCAGGGAGCCAGATGGGGGACTTGATTCCAGGACCCTGATATCATGACCTGAGCTGAAAGCAGATGTTTAACTGACTGAGCCACCCACAGACCCCTAAATTTAATATTTTCTTAGCATAATTTTTGAAATTAAAATATAAACTACAAAGGTGTGAGTTTGATTAGTGGAACAAGAACAAGAAAAAGTAATCATAGTGATGTGATAGTAATTGATGTTGTGTATCAACTGATACACAGTAATTGTATTGTGGTTCTATTCATAATAACAATGGGAAATGATATCTCGGTATCCTTTAGTGTTGACCAACACTTTGCCATATAATTTATTATAATGCCAATTAAATTGCACACGTATTTTTTAATAGCATAGCTGTATGTGAACGGATTAAAAAGCCTGCTTTTTTTTTTTTTTTGAACAGGGAAGCAGTGTTTATTTTGCCAAAACTTTCTCATCTTCAATTTTGAAGAAATGAGAAAGTTTTGAAGACTTCTTTTCTCAAAGGTCCTGGTTAGGGTCTATTTGCATTTAGACTGACAATTTTCTGAACAAGGTACCCATAAATCCGAATGCACATAAAATTTTCTTGTCATAGAAATTGTTTAAATGATAATACCATAGAGCGGTATTTTAGATACAGGTGTTGGGAAGGAATCTTGATTTATCACTTTGTGTGTCAATATAGCTAGTGGGAACTTAGCTGTATCACATTTATCCAAGAGTAAAACAGAGTTGGCCATTAGCTAGTGATTTGTAATTCTATATAATAAATTTAGGCAGTTTCAGGGTGGATAGAGAATTAAAATATTTCCAGTCAGAATTATTCAATTTAACTGCTCGCGTATTTTCAATTCCCCAGGTAACACTCAATTTTAAACATTTTTTATGATTTTATAAACTCTGCCTTAAATCTATTAAGAATACATGGAGAAGGGGTGTTTGGGGGGCTCAGTGGGTTAAAGCCTC
Source organism: Nasua narica (assembly GCA_028533885.1). Classification (NCBI taxonomy): domain Eukaryota; kingdom Metazoa; phylum Chordata; class Mammalia; order Carnivora; family Procyonidae; genus Nasua; species Nasua narica. The sequence continues at coordinate 90,736,391 of CM052799.1, forward strand.
TGCTTCAGCTCTGGTCATGATCTCAGGGTCCTGGGATCGAGCCCCACATGGGGCTCTCTGCTCAGCAGGGAGCCTGCTTCCTCCTCTCTCTCTGCCTGCCTCTCTGCCTACTTGTGATCTCTCTCTCTCGGTCAAATAAATAAATAAAATCTTAAAAAAAAGTACATGGAGAAAATCCATTAGAAATAAATACTTATCTAAGAAGCTATTTGGTAAAAGATGCTGTTTATTTTGTCTAAATAGTAATTGCAATTATAATTTGGATCTCCATGTTCATGTATTTATTTATAACAATAAATAACAGGATGTTGCTAACTTTACATTTTATAGTGGTATTATGGCGTTGGTAATAATGTGATATAAGAACTACCATTCTCTGAATATTTTTATGTTTCAGGCACTAGGATAAGAACTGAAGTACATTATCACATTTTACTCTCCCCTAAAATCCAAAGCCGTCATTATCCCCAGTTTACAGATGACAAATCTGAAGCTACAAGCTAAGTAACTTGTCCAAGATTTCATAGTTAATCTGTGTGGGAAGTGAGATTTCAATAAAGACCATTGTGTTGCCAAAATTTATTCTTTATAAAGATAATTTAAAATATTTTTAAAGTTGTTGAAGTTACATTCAATTTTTATGAATAAACATAAAAGTTAGAAAATATGGGCCTGAATAAAGGTAACCACTGTTAAAAATTTGTGCCTTTCTTTACACATTTAAATATATATAAACATATTTTTACTAAAATGGATCATGTGACACTTGTGCTTTTCTCTTATTTCTACTTAAAAATTATTTTGATTACCTTTTATTGAAAGTACATTTAAATTATATTGTTCTTTCTCTTGGCAACCTAATATGGATTAGATGGATATCTAATCCATCCTAATATGGATTAAGTCATGATCCTAGATGGATCATGACTTAACTCATACCTAGTTCATTGACATTTAAGTTCTTTCACGTTTTCCCTTCTACAAATAATAATTGTGTGTATGCCTCTTTGAGTATATCTGCCGGAAAATTTTATTAGTGGTAAAACTAGATTAAAGAGTTAAACGTGTGTTTAAAATCTTGATAAACACTTTGAATTTGCCCTTGAAAATGATTAAACAAATTAACATGCTCTCTAGAAGTTCTAAAATATTTCTAGTCTTTTTTTTCATTTTTTTATTGTGTTATACTAGTCAGCATACAGTATATCATTAGTTTTTGATGTAGTGTTCAATGACTCATTATTTGTGTATAACACCCAGGGCTCAATAAATGGTGCTGGGAAAATTGGACAGCTATATACAGAAGAATGAAACTCAACCATTCTCTGACACCATACATGAAGATAAACTCAAGATGGATGAAAGACCTCAATGTGAAGCAGGGATCTTTCAAAACTCTAGAGGAGAACATAGGTAGTAACCTCTTCAACATCGGGCACAGCACCTTCTTTCAAGACTCGTCTCCAAAGACAAAGGAAACAAAAGCAAAAATGAACTTTTGGGACTTCATCAAGATAAAAAGCTTCTGCACAGCAAAGGAAACAATCAACAAAACAAAGAGGCAACCCACAGAATGGGAGAAGATATTTGCAAATGATATTATAGATAAAGGGCTGGTATCCAAGATCCATAATGAATTTCTCAAACTCAACACTCAAAAAACAAGTACTCAAGTCAAAAAATGGGTAGAAGACATGAACAGATACTTCTCCAAAGAAGATATACAGATGGCTAAAAGACACATGAAAAACATTCATCATCACTAGCCATCAGGGAAATTCAAATCAAAACCACATTGAGATAGCACCTTACACCAGTTAGAATGGCACAAATTAACAAGGCAGGAAACAACAAATGATGGTGAAAAAAGTCAAGCAGTGAAAGTCAATTATTATATGGTTTCACTTACTTGTGGAACATAAGGAATAACATGGAGGACATTAGGAGAAGGAAAGGAAAAGTGAAGGGGGTAAAATTGCAGGGAGAGATGAACTAAGAGAGACTGTGGACTCCAAGAAACAAACAGGGTTTTAGAGGGGAGGAAGATGGGGGGATGGGTGAGCCTGGTGGTGGGTATTAAGGAGGGCACGTATTGGATGGAGCACTGAGTGTTATATGTAAACAATAAATCTTGGAACAGTACATCAAAAACTAATGATGTATGGTGACTAACATAACACAATAAAAAATGTTTTTTGTTTGTTTTGTTGTAGTTGTTGTGGTTTATTTTTGTTTTTCTGGGCACTATCCTTTCCCAGGATCAACTTTTGTGCTTTGTGTGAACTGCACTTTGTCTGCAATGCTTGGAAGAAAGCATCTGACAACTATTTTGATGGATATGAATGTACAGAATGTGGGGGAAGGATGAGTTCTGAATTACCTAAAACCATATCATGGAGCCTAGATATGAAGTCAGAAGAACAATCCAAGTATTCAAGACAAACCAGGTCTAGTAGTTTAATTGAATTTGGGAATCAATCCATATGTAAGAATCACTTAGAGTTAAACTTTTCGAATGAATAAATGTTTCTTTTTGAATACCCAGTTGGAATGGGAATTCATATGCCTTTAAAGATTCCTAACCAATACAGGAGGTACAAGATTATTGCCAAATATATTGCCATTTCAACATGACTAGAAGGCACATTTATTTTCTTTTTGTCAACCTACTGTTTTCACGGATCAAGGATACTTAAGCTATTTCTCATCGCTACCATTTTATGATGAATTCAGTGTGTCTTAGGACCAGATCATTTATGTTAATTTTGTGGAATTTTGAAAATGCAACTATGACTATTTATTTTAAGGCATTTCTAGACTCGATGAACATAATATTTACAATTTTGTGCAAATTCTGTAGTAATTATTGGTCTACCAAATGTCCATTCCCTGTTCATCTGGGAATGGCTGTCTCTTTTCATTAGAGACTCTGTCTCTGTTCTTTCTCTTCTTAGATTTTGGACATTTTCAATCTCTGTGGCTCCGTGGTAGGAGAAATCTGGTGACTTTCATAGGTTACTATCTCAACTTCATTCTAGGTAGAAAATGAGAAAAACTCCCTCCCTTGAAGTTAGAGGTCTAGATGCAAATTAAACTCTGGTCATTATTTAACCTTAGATGAGAGATGGATGATAGAAATAAAGTGGAGGCCACTTTACTGCTGTGGTGGTTGTCTAGCAACATAGCAGCATGGGAGTATAGACTCTGGCCTTTTAGAAGAGAATTTGAGAGATAAGAAAAGAATAAATTGTATATTAAATGTAATCTGAAAAAATAAACTACCATACTGTGGAGCTACTGACAGGTTTATATGTTCTAAATTGATCTAGGGACGCCTGGGTGGCTCGGTTGGTTGAGCAGCTGCCTTTGGCTCAGGTCATGATCCCAGCGTCCTAGGATCGAGTCCCGCATCGGGCTCCTTGCTCGGCAGGGAGCCTGCTCCTCTCTCTGCCTCTGCCTGCCTCTCTGCCTGCTTGTGTTCTCTCTCTGTTAAAATAAATAAATAAAATCTTAAAAATAAATAAATAAATAAATAAATAAATAAATAAATAAATAAATAAATAAATTGATCTTCCCCAGTATTTCTGTAAACATATGCAAGCTTTCTAAGTATATAACACAAAAATGTACACAGACTATATCTGGGGATACTGTAGTCATGCAATATTGTAACACAACAAACAATGGTTTTATTTTCTAGGCAAAATTCTGAATCACTAATTGAGAGAGAGTCTTAATTATAAGTGACTTTTATTCCTGGAATGCAATCAAATAAGTTATCCTATTATTAAATTCATTCGTTCATGGAATCTATTTAACCTGGAAAACGGATTAAGTCAAAAGTACCAATATTTTTGACAAGAAACAGCTTTGTGATATGGAAAACTTGTCTCCTTCAGGCTGCATTTTCTTTAATTTTCTCTGTAAAATATCACAGCAGATTGCTAGAATCCATAGAAGTCCCTGCAAATAATCCACATGATACTTGGATCTTTGTACTATGAATAACACTGAATCTTGAGGGGAGGAAGTATTTTTTTTTAATCTATATCTGCCAATGTCTACATTGGTTTGACAATAAGCATGCTGTGGTAGGCTGAATAATAATCCTCCATAGATATCCACTCCTTAATCCCTGGAATCTATGAATGCTACCTTATATATGAAAGAGATTTTGCAGATGTGATTTACTTAAGGATCTTGAAATAGGACATTATCCTTATATTAGTTTGCTAAGGCTACTGTAATGAAGTACCACAAACTGGGTGGCTGAAACAACAGAAACTTATTGTCTCACAGTTCTGGGGCCTGGAAATCCAAGATCAAGGTATTGTTGTTTTCCTGTGAGAGCTGTGAGGGAGAATCCGCTCCATGCCTCTCCCCAGCTTGTTTGCTGGCAGTCTTAGGTCTTCCTTGGAAGTGTCACCCTGATCTGCCTTCATCTTCACATGTGTTCTCCTTGCATTTCTGGTGTCTGTCTCTACATCCAAATTTCTCCTTTCTATAAGGACATCAGTCATATCAAATTAGGGCTCACCTAGTGATCTCATCTTTATTAATTACATGTGTAGTGAATTGATTTCCAAATAAAGTTGCATTCTGAGGTCTTGGTGGTTAGGACTCAACCAATATTTGAATTTGGGGGGCGCATAATTCAATCCACGACCATCCTGGATAGTCCTAACAGACTTGTCATAAGTATCATCACAAGTGTCCTTAGAAGATGGAGGTAAGGTCAGAAGTAGGAAGTGGGTGATGCGATGATGTGAGAAGGAAGTCACCAACCAAAGAATGCTCATGGTGTCCAGAAGCTAGAAAGGGTAAAGAAACAGACTGACTCCCTAGACCCTCCGGAAGGAAATGGAGCTTTGTCAACACCTTGATTTTTGTCCAGTAAGACTGATTTCAGACTTCTGGCCTCAGAACTGTAACAGAAAAAAAAATGTATTAAGCCACTAAATTTGTTGGCAATTTGTTATGGTAGCAATATGAAACTAATATGCTTAATGAATTTTTATTTGAAATATTTTATTAATAATTAATAATTTAAAAATTTATCTTAATTGCTCAGATAAATGGGCATTAATGAAACTATCTTAGGACCACTTTACTTCCTGGGTGGTAATATCTGGTAAATTGTGCTCTTCTCAAAGAACATGTTTATATTCCTGATATGATTTTTTTCCTGTTTTCCCAACTACAATCACTCTATTCTAATATGAATGTGCAATTTTATATTTATTTGAAGGCCTCCTATTCAGAAGAACCATATGTCTTGGATTTAATACTCTTCTTTGACATTGTAAATTCATTTAATAAAACCAACTGGCTTTTGATTAGAGCTTTACGTTTATCAAGAAACACATTTTATTATGTCTATTTATGTTGTTTACAATTGATCTTAGCCAAAAGGCCAAGAAGTGAACTCTCTTTTGGTTATTTAAAATACATATCTTTGAAAGAATTTGTAATTTAGAAGTAGATATAGATAGAATTATAGGTCCAAGTAACCTGAAAAATAGATTATTTGTATCTATTTTATATCTAAGAGATATGAGCTTCAGAAACCTTTCTATGTCATTGACAGTACAGTTGATTATTAGTTAGCTATGGAAATTACATAAAAAGTCTTCTGCTTTTTCATTGTTTTTCCATAAATGCAATTTTGTTTTCTTATAATTGATAACATTATCTTCCTATGCCTTTTCTACTATGATTTACTTTAGCAAAATATATAGTAGAATGTCTGCTTTTTGGTATTTTCTTTGTAAGATATCACTTTATTTGTTTACAACTAATAAAAGTCTGCCCTCTAGTCATTTATTGAAATGCCTTATTATAGCAAAATGAAGTAGTGAAAAGATTGTGTTTGGGTTCTAAACTTAGAAAGATCAGTACGCAGTTTCTTTTTTTAAAGATTTTATTTATTCATTTGAGAAAGAGAAAGAGAGTTCAAGCAGGAGCAGGGGGGAGGGGCAGTGGGAGAGGGAGAAGACGACTCCCCATGGAGCAGGGAGCCTGACACAGGGCTCAATCCCAATTTTTATAGCTTTATCAAAATATAATTAAAATATAATTAAATTGTACAATTTGATAACTTTTGACATATGTGTACGTTCATGAAACCATCAGCACAAAGATAATGAACATATTCAGCAACACCCCCCTGAAGTTTCATCATGCCCACCACTGTCCCTCCTCCTCACTCTTTCTCGCCCCCCTCATCATTTAAATAAATAATCTAAACTCCTAAATAGTCTGTTTCCTGTTATTAAAAATTACTTTCAATTTCTAGAATGTTATATGAATGGAAACATACAGCATGTACTCTTTTTTGTCTCATTTCTTTCACTTAGTATAATTATTTTGAGATTCATCCATGTTATATCATTAATGAATTTCTTTTGGTTGTTGAGCATATTCCCATTGTATTGATATACCAACATTTTTTTATCTATTCATTGTTGATGAACATTTGGATTCTTTCTACTTTTTAGCTATTACAGATAAGACTGCTTTGAACATTTATGTGCAAATTTTTGAGTGGACATAAGCTTCCATTTCTGCTGAAATAACTAGAAGTGGAATTGCTGTGTCAAATGGTTGGTGTGTGTTTAACTTTTCTTTTTTTTAAAGATTTTCTTTTTTTTAAGATTTTATTTAAGAGAGAGTGAGAGAGTATGAGTAGAGGGGAGGGGCAGAGGGAGAGAGAGAAGCAGACTCCCCGCTGGGCAAGGAGCCCCATGAGGGGCTCCATCCCATGACCCTGAGATCATGACCCAAGCAATAAGGCAGAGGCTTAACCAACTTGCGCCAGTCAGGTGCCTCCTGTTTAACTTTTTAAGAAACTGCCAAACTGATTTGCAAAGTGATTCTATCACATTCCAACCAGCAGTATATGAGAAGTCCAGGTGTTGAATATTCACACTAAAACTGGGTATAATCAGTGATTTTTTTTTTTTTTTTTTGAGGAAGCGTACGCGAGTGCGCTCACGTGTCCTAGAGCAGGGAGAGGAGCCGGGGAGAGGGGCAGAGGGAGAGGAAGAGAGAGAATTTTTTTTTAAGATTTTTATTTATTTGAGAGAGGTAGAGAGAGGGAGAGAGAGCACGCAAATACAAGTAGGGGGTGGGGCCGAGGAAGAGGGAGAAACTTGCTCCCCATTGAGCAGGGAGCCCCATGAGGAGCATGCTGGAGTATTGACCTGAGCCTGTAAAGAAGCTGCTTAACTAACTGAGCCACCAAGGCACCAGGAAAAAGGCTTAAGCACCCAGAGCCCAGCCCATGCGGGGCACAATCTCAGGACTTCAAGAGATCATGACCTGAGCTGAAATCAAGAGTCCATTCCTTAACTGACTGAACCACCCAGTCTCCCTGGTCAGTGATTTTAATTCTACCCGTTCTAGTGATTGTGGAATAGTATCTAATTGTGTGTTTTTTTTTCTAATTGTGGTTTTAATTTACATTTCCCTAATGATTAATAATGCCAAATACCTTTTCATATGCTTATTTTTTTATCTTCAACATATTATCTTTGGTGAAGTGTCTATTCATGTCTATTGCCCTTTTAAAAATTAGATTGATTTTCTGATTTTGATTATCATTAATGCTGACCTCATATAACACATTGGAAAATATTCCATCTTCCTTAATTTTCTAAGAGAGTATGTATAATTTTGGTATTTCTTCCTTAAATACTTGGTAGAATTTACCAGTGAAACTGTGTGGGCCCACAGTTTGCTCTGCAGGAATGATTTTTTAAATGATAAATTCAAATTAATTACTGGATACAGTGCAATTCATGTTATCTATTTCTTCTTTAGTGAGCACTAGTACTCTGTGTTTTTCCAGGAATTTAACCATTTCATATCAGCTGTCAAATCTGGCATACTTTTTAAAATAATTTCCACATTGTATTTTAAGTATCTGTAGAATGTGCAGTGATGCTCTCTCATCTATGATATTGATACTTTGTGTTCTTTTCCCTTTTATCTAGCTAGTCTGGCTAGAAGTTTTATCAGTTTTATTGATATTCTCCAACAAGCAGCTTTTAATTTTACTGAATTTTCTCTGTTGATTTTTGTTTTCTTTCCTTGTTTTGTGGCCTTACACTAATTAATCCTTTCTACTTATTTGAGTTTCATTTCCTCATTCCTCCGCCCACTAGTTTTTAAAGGTAGATTATGAAGTCATTGATTTGAGATTTTTTCTTTTGTAGTGAAGATATTTAATCCTATACATTTTCATTTAAATACAATTGTGTTCCTGGAATATAGCCTACTTGGTTATAATGTGTAATCCTTTTTATAATTGCTGAATTTGTTTTGTTAGTGTTTTATTAAGGATTTTTGCATCTATGTTCATAAAAGACATTGATCTATTGTTTTCTTACAATGTCTTTCAAATTTGGCATCAGGGTAATGCGAGCATCTTAAAATAAGTTGGGAAATGTGCCCTGCTTTTCTATTCTCTGGAAAATTTTGTGTAGAATTAATATTTTTTCATAAATTCACAAAGCAGACAAGGTATAGACATTTGTCTGTGGGAAGATTTTCCACTCCACACTCAGTTTCATGAACTGACATAGGGTTATTCAATTTATCTATTTCTTGAGTGAGCCTTGCCAGATTGTGTCTTTCAGGGAGCTTATTTGCATACAACTCTGTATAATATTCTCATATTATCCTTTAATGTCTTTAGGATTTGCAGCGACCCTCCCCTGCTTTTATTCCTGCAAATAGTTAATTTGTCCACTCTCCTTTCTTCTTGGTTAGTCTGGCTAGAGATTTATCAATTTTATTGATCTCTTCAAAAAGCCAACTTTGAATTTCATTGAGTTTTCTGTTTTTCACTTGTTTACTATTTCATTGATTTCTGCTTGTATCTTTAATATTTCCTCTTGCTTTGGGCTTAATTTGCCCTTCTTTCTCTAGTTGTGCCTGTGTGTTTTAGGAGGAAGCTGATTTCATTGACTTACGACCTTTCTTATTTTCTAATATAAACACTGTTCTCTAAATTTCCCTCTAAGTCGGCTTGAGAGAGCTCCCTGGCCTCCGTGGGTGAAAGCAGACATGTGCTTTCTATCAGTGCGCGCAGGATCCCCACCCATTCGGAGCTCAATCAGGTTTCCTGCCCTTCCTCCAGGGGCAGGTGGTTCTGCTTTACTGCTCGCTCAGCAGCAGAGACCTTTGCCCGGGAAAGGTGGTGAGAGGGATTACTGTTTGTCTCCCTGTTCAGGGTGTGGGCAGATGGGCATTCTTGTTTCCCACTTAAGTGCAGGCAGCTTTTATTTCTCAGCTTCCTGTCAGCGGTGATTTCCCGCTACCCAAAACAAGGGCGAGAGTCTTGCCTTTCCATCCCAAGGGGGCGGACAGCTTTTGCTTCTACCCGTGCATCAGATTTCAGTAATCTTTTCTTGAACCCTGGTGGCGAGAGTGTTTCTCTGCTTTTGCCGGAACAGCTGAAGCCTTTTGCTTCCTAAGAGAGCAGGTTCCAAGAAGTGGGCGGTGTTTTACGTTGGCCAGGAGAGACAGATCATGAAGTCTCCTACTCCGCACCTAGAGCACAGGGTTTAGAGCCGGGGAAAAGTAATTTGACTGAATGCAGGGCACCATTTTTGTCTGCGTCTCCCATGAATTCTAAAGTGTCTATTACGGATTTGTAAAAATGTTACTTTTCTTTTTTATTCTTTTATGGTGGCCGCTTCTTCCTCCATGCTGTGTAAAAGGTAAAACGGGTTTTGTATCTGTACTTTTCTCAGGAATACACACCTTTGGAAATTCAGTTCATCTGGTTGCCTTTTGACTTTAGTTCTCTGACTGGCTTAAAAACATGATTTGGGGGATTATTTGGATTTTTCCGTTTGTGTGGCATAATGTTCTTTATGGTTTTTTGCATCTAAACAGAAATAGGTGATATATTTGGTGCATCTATTAGGAAAAATACAATAAAGACTGAAAATCAATTTCTAATACGTATTTCAAGAACTTAGAAGAAAAACGAATGTAATCTAAATAGACAAAATAAGGCAAGAAAAAATAATAAAATAGAAAATAAACATACAATTGAGATAATCAACTAAGTCAAAAGTGGCATTGTTGAAATCACTAAAAAAAAAATAACCTCTGTTCAGAGAAGGAAAAAAAAAATATACCAATATCAGAAATGCAAAAGGAAACAGCAGTACAGTTTCTGCAGGAATTTAAAAAGATAATATAGTTGATATTATGAACAAATACTTGCTACTGAATTTCACAATATAAATCATATGGACAATTTCCTTTAAAAGGAAAATTCATCAAAACCAATACAAGAGGAAATAGAAAATCTGAGTAGTCTTATATCTACCAAATATATTGGATCCATAATTAAAATCTTCACATATGTATACCTTCCCCTGCATAAAAAAATAGGTCTAAATGATTTACTGTTGAACTTATAAAACTCTTGTAAAATAAATAGATAATGTTAAAAAGAATGGTTTTTAAAAAGGAAATGTCCTACCTTGGTCTGTGCATAGTTATAATAACAAAACCTGGGTTAAAATTTGAAAAAAAATCTATAAGCCAGTGACTTTCATGAAAAAGGATGTGATGATTCAAAGCAAAATGTTATCAAATTCATCAAAGAGTGTATAAAAAGATTAGACTTCTGGAATAAGTTGGGGTTATCCAGGAAATCCGAGATCAGTTTAACATTTTAAAGTCAGCCAGTATAATTTCCCACAGGAAAAAAATAAGGGAGACAACCATGTAATTTTTTTAATAGATGTAGAAATAGAATTTGGTAAAATATAACACCTCTTTATGATAAAAAAAATAAGTTATTTGTAAGCTAAGAGTAAACTTCAAATTACTTTATTTTTTTAAAGATTTTATTTATTTATTTGACAGCAAGGAAAGAGATCACAAGTAGGCAGAGAGGCAGGCAGAGAGAGAGGGGGAAGCAGGCTCCCCGCTGAGCAGAGAGCCTGATACGGGGCTTGATCCCAGGACCCTGAGATCAAGACCTGAGCTGAAGGCAGAGGCTTAAGTCACTGAGCCACCCAGGCACCCCAAATTACTTTAAAGATATCTACAAAAAGTATAGTATATAGCATACTAATTGGTAATAAATATTAAAAATTTTCCTTCAGAAGAGGGGAACCCTCTTACACTGTTGGTGGGAATGCACACTGGTCAGCCACTCTGGACAGCATGGTGTTTCCTCAAAAAGTTAAAAATAGGACTGCATTATGACCCAGCAATTGCATTAGTAGGTATTTATCCAAAGGATATAAACATAGTGATCTGAAGGGACACATGTATCCCAGTGTTTATAGCATCAATGTCCACAATAGCCAAACTATGGAAATAACCTAGTGTCTATCGACAGATGAATGGATAAAGAAGATGTGGTGTATAAATATACAATGGCATATTATTCAGCCATCAAAAAGAATGAAATCTTGCCATTTGCAATGATATGGATGGAACTAGAGGGTATTAATGCTAAGAAAAATAAGTCAAGAAAGAAATATCATGTGATCCCACTCATGTGGAATTTAAGAAACAAAACAGACGAACATTGGAGAAGGGAAGGAAAAATAATATAAGATTAAAACAGAGTGGGAGACAGATCATAAAAGACTCTTAAGTATAGGAAATAAACTGAGGGTTGCTGGGGAGGTTGTGGGATAGGGTAACTGGGTGATGAGCATTAAGGAGGACACCTGATGTAATGAGCACTAGGTGTTATATGCAACTGATGAATCACTAAATTCTTCCTCTGAAACTAATAATACAGTATATGTTAATTGAATTTAAATTAAAAAAAAATTTCCCTCAGAGACTAGCACTAAGGCAAGGACAACCACACTTACCACATTTACCATGATGAATAAACTCTAGCCATTACAGTGAAGCTAGAAGAAAGATGTGAATCTTAGAATAGAACAAATAAAGCTATTATTCACATACAGCATGATGTGAAGATTAGAAAAATTCTAAAGATCATATAAACATAAACCACTATAGTAAGGCAGTGAATTTAGCCAAGAAATAAAATCAATTAAAAACCAACCTGGGATGTAGAATTTTTAAAAAAATGAAACATTGACAATAGTATCCATCAAAATAAGCATGAGAATAAATCCAAGATAATGAAGAAGTGAAGGGCTATGTAGCCTGAATGAATTAGAAATCTCAGGAGTCATTTTTTCCAAAAGTGTTTTACAGATCTCACAGGTAGATGCAAAGTACTTATGTACCTTATAGCTTTATAACTTTATAACTTCATACTTTCATAAATTTACTTATGTTACACACATACTTTTTATATCAAATATTTAATATAACTAGCAAAAAATAAGGGATATAATATACATGTGTCCCATAGCAATGACAAAGAATTTTAATATTAACAAATTTAATTTTATAAAATAAATTTATACAAATCAAAAAATAAGTGATGAACAGAACAATGTGTCTTAAAACCTTAAACAGGCTTTTTGGATCTTATTGAACAAATATACAAATGGATTATACACATACAAAAAAAGTTGTCAGTCTCACATTTAATTGAAAAGCATACAAAATAAAAAGTTCATGCAAAAACCAATTTTCCCTTAACAGATTGGCCAAAATTTTATATCTAGTAGTTATGTCTGTAGATATTCCCATTAAATATTGATAATATTGTAAGGTGGTGGAACTTTCTTGAGAGTAATAGGACAGTATCTTTCAAAACTTAAAAGATAAATATCCTTTGATATAGAAATTTATTAGCCAGACTGTTACTCAAACACCTAGAAACAATGTTGAATAATTTGTGAAGTGTCTATTTTTTGATAATAATTTTCAGTATAAGATGGCTGGAGATACAGTTCCTTTACAATTACATCTATAAAGCCAAGTCAGTATTGTGCTAAATGGTGACATATTGGAAGATTTCCCACTAAAATTAGGAACAAGTCAAAATCTACCGATTTAACTAAATTAGATACATGTGTATATGTGAACATGGAATGGTCTTTACGACATGTTAGTATGTCTTAGTGTTGATACAAGTTGATTTCATGGCAGGAAGTTAAAGATCTTCTCTTTGAAAATTCATATTTTAATGGTGAACTAGGAGACAAGTCATTTGCTAATAGATGTTGCATATATATGAGGGAATTAGGGAAGATATACAATGGCTTCTGCGAGGAATGAGAGAGGAAGCTGAGTAGTAAAACGCAGAAAAATGTCTGAGTAGTATTTAAGTTTATGTTCATTCAACAACAGGTCTATTTAAGACCTGTGCTAGGCACAGGCTACACCAATGGGTGAACAACACAAAAATCCCTTGCCTCATGGAACCTCCATGGTATGGAATGATGTGTATTCTACTTTATTTCAGAGACAGGGAATTTCTTTTGTCATGTTGCTATTAAGACATGAGGTATTGTCACAAAGAAATGTTGATTTCAAGAGAGCATAATCTGGAGAAGGATTATAGTCTGTCCCCCCAAGGAGATACCATATTTGCGAATATTCCAACTTTTGTGCATTGTTAGTTTGGCTCTCAGTTCTTTTAGGCTCAGAATCCCAAGTTTCACAGCACTCTGTCAATGTCAGATTCATATTGACTAGTGTCTCAATACAAATGTTTAAAATCAGATTGCTGAGGCACCTAGGTGGCTCAGTCTGTTAACTGTCTGCCTTTGGCTCAGGTCATGATCCCAGGTCCTGGGATTGAGCCCCACATGGGACTCCCTGCTTGCAGGGATCCTGCTTCTCCCTCTTTTTCCCACTCATGCTCTCTCTCTCAAATAAATAAATAAACAAAATCTTTAAAAAAATCAGATTATTAATTTAATTTAGAAGGGAGAGTAGCTTTCCTAATGATTTGAATTCTCATGCCTGCATAATATTTGCAGTTTCTCTTTATAGTCAGAACTTCTTGGAAAGTCAAGTCAGTCTGAGGGTTGCTTATGGAATATGACTGGGAAAAGAGAACTTATATGAATGAGAAGCTAAGTTGTAGGATACATGAAGGTTACATGAAGTTATTCATCTCAGATATGTCTTAGAGGTTACTGGTGAAAGTCTTTGGTTTCATATTCATTTAAAGGAAGAATTATTAGTGATTCTGGAAATCATATTTAGTGCCCAGTCTCTCTCTCTCCCTCTCTCTACTGCTGTGCTTAGATGTTGTATTAGTTATCGTAGCTGCACAAAATTACTTCCAAAACATGGCAGCTTAAAACGATGAACATTTGTTATCTTGTACACTTTCTGAGAATCAAGAAATATGGGATTGGTTTTGTTGAGTGATCCTGACTTAGAGTCTCAGGAGTCAAGCCACAGCCAGGGCTGCATTGTGTGAGGACATGAATAGGGCTAGAGGATCTATTTCTAAGTTCACCTAAATGGCTGAAAGAGGCTACAGTTTCTTACCCTCTGGTCCTCTCCGTAAAGCTGCTAATGACATGAATTTCCCCAGACCCAGGGAATAGAGAGAGAGGTAGAAACCAAGACAAAAGCCTCAGTCTTTTATGGATTAATTTTGGGGATAACATATTATCATTTCTGCCATTTCCTGTCAGTCATTCTGACCACTCCTGCTGCAATATAGGAGGGACCATATTAAGGTTTGAATACCAGGATGCAGGAGATATTGGGGACTGCCCACCACAGATGGACACAGCTTCTGTTTTTCTGTTTCCTTCTAGATTAACCAACCTGGTTTTCACACATTCTTCCTTATACTATATACTAAAACTACCCATTAGATTATTATAAAGTCATGTATACTTTGCCTGAGAATCATCCTATCCCTTTGAGAAGATTTATTGTGTATTACTTTTAAAGTTTAATTCTGGATGAAAAATCTTACTTCTTTCCAAGTTCTTGGGGGATCAATATTTTTTGTTAGCTAATTATGAAAATGTAGCCACACCTGTGCCTTAATGACTAAATCTTAAGAGATTCTAATCAATATGTTACATTTATTTTGGCTATTTTCTTTACGATTGGTTTTATTCATTTATCTTGTTGTGCCTACTTAACATTTGTGATAAATGCTAACCCCCCCTTTTTTCCCCCATTGCTTTTTGAGGGAAAGAAGGAAAAAATAGGGGAAAAAGGTAATTTTAAACTAACTTCTGAATCTTTATGTAATATTTAAAAATATGTGATTTCAAATTGACATTAGGATGAAAGTTATATAACATGGGAATAAAATATCACATTTAAATTTCATATATTTTATGTGAAAATACATACATATATACAAATATATGTAGTCACTGAATGGAAATCTATAGCTTGGTTAATATATCTCCTGTTCACTTTACATTAAAGGGCACTAATCACAAATACTAATAACAAAGGGATGCCTTGATAAACAACTCTAATGATCTGTTGGTAAACTTTGGTTTTAATGGAGGCCTGTGGAGAATGAAGGAGAAAACAAAACATCCCCTGAGAAAGTAAATGCACTAAATATTGACATGAACTAAAAAAAAAAAAGGCAAAAAAACCAAAAAACAACAAATTAATGATTTAAGAAATACAACTTCTCAATTATAATATATATTATTTACGTAGCCACAATATGATAAAATATTTTTCTATTTATTTTCTATAAATAATTTTATATTTCTTATTGTATTGAATATACCAGAAGAAATTATATGTGAATACTTTATGGTATTTGATGATTCATTTTCTCAGCAGAATTCTCTGTCTTGATTATATATCTAAATGACCATTGCTTCTAATATGGTGGAAGTATAGGCAATTTATAAAATCATGAGATAGTAAAGAGAAGCCAAAATAAAGAAAAGAAAAATAGCCCTTAAACTTATAGAAAATTAAGTAACAAGTTGCATAATGACAAGTTTATTAAGAAACGTCAAGTTTTTTTTTTTAAGACTTATTTATTTATTTGAGAGAGCATACTCATGCAGGGGAGGGGCAGAGGGAAAGGGGAGAGAAAGAATCCCACGCCACCTCTGCACTGAGTCTGGACCCTGAGCTGTGGCTCCATCTCATGACCCTGAGCTGAAATCAAGAGTTGGGTACTTAACCTCCTGAGCCACCCAGATGCCCCCAAATATCAAGCTTTTTAATACTATCTCTTGAGAATGATAGAACCACCAAGTGAGACTCCTGGAAATGGAGAAAATAAATGACTCTGAATCCTCTCTAATTATATTAGCAGTTTGCCACATAATCCTAAATTTAGTTCTAATTTTCTGAAAGAATGGAATCACTGTTCTTAAAGATGACTTCAATGAACATAGTGATTACTACATCAAAATATACACAAACACTTTTTAGAGAAAATATCTTTATAGTGTTCAAAATAATATGACTTATTATTGACAAAAACATGAATACACAGAGTAAATGTGATATACTCTTTGCATATTTGCTTATTGATAATGATTTTTTAATTTTATTTTAATTTTATTTATTTTCATTTATTTTTTTAAAGATTTTATTTATTTATTTGACAGACAGAGATCACAAGCAGGCAGAGAGGCAGGCAGAGAGAGGGGGAAGCAGACTCCCTGCCGAGCAGAGAGCCCACTGCGGGGCTCGATCCCAGGACCCTGAGATCAGGACCTGAGCAGAAGGCAGAGGCCTTAACCCACTGAGCCACCCAGGCGCCCCTTTTTGATTTTATTTTTAACATCAGGGTATTTAGAGCAGTGTTTGCCTCTTTGATTGCAAGCCATTTTATTTTAAATTCCAAGTCTATTGAGATAGGGCTGACATTAAACATTATGTAAGTTTAAAATGTAAATTGTGATGATCTGATACACTTATATGCTGTAAAATGAATACTACAGTAATTTTAGTTAACACCTCACATAATTACCATTTTTTTTGTGGTAAGAACATTTAAGACCTATTCTTTTAGAGTCTAGTATATAATTCAGTATTGTCAACTATAGTACATCAGTTGTACATTAGATCCCTAGAACTTATATAACTTGAAGTTTGGACCCTTTGATGGATTTTTCCCCATTTGCTCTAGCACCTGGCAATGACCATTTTACTCTCTGTTTTCATTAGTTTATCTTTTTAAGATTCCACTTATAAAAGATATCATACTACATTTGTCTTTTTTTGTGTGATCTTTGTCACTTAGCCTAATGCCCTCAAGTTCTATCCATGTTGTAAATGGCAGGATTTCCTCCTGTCTCGTGGCTAAATAATATTCCATTGTGTGGATGTATGTATATACTGTATCTATTCTCACACACACACACACACACACACACACACACACACGCACACCCCCCCACACATCTTTATCCACTCAATTGTAGTTAGGCACTTAGGTTGTTTCCATATTGGCTATTACAAATAATGGTACAAGAATGCAGTTTAGAGATCTCTTTGTGATACTGATTTCATTTCCTTTGGATACTTATCTAGAAGTGAAATTAGTAGATCATACAACAATTCTATTTTAATTTTTTTAAGGTTTTATTTATTTATTTGAGAGGGAGAGAGTGAGAGAGAGCATGAGAGGGGAGAAGGTCAGAGGGAGAAGCAGACTCCCTGTGGAGCTGGCAGCCCAATGTGGGACTCGATCCCGGGACTCCGGGATCATGACCTGAGCCAAAGACAGTCGCCTAACCAACTGAGCCACCCAGGCGCCCTCTATTTAAATTTTTTAAAGAAATCTCCACACTATCTTTTATGCTGGCTATACCAATTTTCCTTCCAAAAACAGTACATAGACATTTCTTTTTCTTCATGTATTTACTTGTTATCTCTCTCTGTCTCTCTCTTTTTTGATAAAAGTTATTCTAATAGATGTGGGATTATATATTGTTGTGGTTTTGATATTCATTTCCATGGTGATTAGTCTTTTCATATACTTGGCCATTTGGCTGTCTTCTTTGGAAAATTTCTTCAGTTTCTTTGCCGATTTTTAATCATATTTTTGTTTTTTTAACTACTCAGTAAATATCATATGATTTCTTTATATATTTTGAATATAACCCATTATCAAATACATAACTTGCAAATATTTTCTTCTATTGATTAGGTTGCCTTTTCATTTTGTTAGTTGTTTCTTTTGCTATGCATAAGGTTTTTAGTTTGATGTAGTCTATTTATTTTTGCTTTTGTTAACTGTGCTTTTAGTATCATATCCAAAAAATTATTGCCAAGACAAGGTCAAAGAAATTTCCTTGTGTATTTTTCTAGAAGCTTCAGGTTTTATGTTTAAGTCTTTAATCCACTTTGAATTAATTTTTGTGAATGGTATAAGATAGGGGTCCAGTTTCATACTTCTGTATGTAATTACCTAATTTTCTCAACACTATTTACTGAAAAAAGAATCTTTTCTCCGTGGAGTATTCTTAGCTCCTTTTGTCAAAATGTAAGTTGTTTGTACATGTGAGGGTCTATTTCTGGGCTCTTGATTCTGTTCCATTGACCTACGTATCTATTTTTATGCCAGTGTTGTACTGTTTTGATTGCTATAGCTTCATAATACAGTTTGAAATCAGAAAGTATGATGCTCCCAGCTTCATTAATCATTTAGGATCCTTTGGCTTTCTGGAGCCCTCAGTGGTTCCATAAAAATTTTGGGATTGTTTTTTCTATTTCTATGAAAAGTGCTGTTGGAATTTTGATAGGCATTGCATTGAACTTACAGATGGCTTTGACCAATATGGACATGTTAACAATAATTATTCTTCTAATCCATAACATGGCATATCTTCCTATTCATTTATGTCTTCATTATCTTTTATCAGAGTTTTCTAGTTTTAGTGTATAGGTTTTCCTCTTTGTTTAAAATTTTAACTATTTTATTGTTTTAGATGCTATTGTGAATGGAATCAATTTATTTCTTTTTCAAATGTTTTGTTGTTAGTGTATAGAAATACAAATGATTTGTGCATGTTGATTTTTGTGCCCTGCAATTCTACTGAATTTGTTGATTAGTTCTAACAGTTTTTTGGTGGAATGTTTAGGATTTTTTATATTTAACAGTGCCATCTTCATTAGAGACAACTTTACTTCTTTTGCGTTTGGATGACTTTTATTTCCTTTTCTTTCCTGACTAGTGTGCTTATGATTTTTAGTACATGTTGAATAGTAGTAGAGAGTGGTCAACCTTGTTCTTGTCTTGATCTTGGAGGAGAAGCTTTCAACTTTTTCCCATTGAGGAAGATGTTGGCTCTGCGCTTATTATATATGGCCTTTATTATGTTGAAGTATTTTTCTTCTATGTCCAATTTGTTGAGAGTTTTTATCATGAAAGGGTGTTGGATTTTTGTCAAGTGCTTTTTCTGTTTATACTGATATGTATACTGCCTCTCTGCTTACTCGTGATAATTCTCTCTTTGTCAAATAAATAAATAAAATCTTTAAAAAAATAAAAGAATAGTCCCATTGTACTCTCATTTAATAAGACTAGCGAACATTCACTGAATACCACACGCCAGGAAATCTGTAAGTAAGTGCTTTGCCACGGTGAGCATTCCATAAAATTCTATGTCCATTTTATAGATGTGGATTTTTTATCTTTTATTCTATTAATGTGATTTTTTATCTTTTATTCTATTAATGCTATTCTATTACATTTATTGACTTGTATGTAATGACCCATCTTTGTATTCCACAGATGAATTCACTTGATCATGGCATACACCATGATTTAAAATACTGTTGAATTTAGTTTGCTAATATTTTTATAAAACTTTTTGCATGTATATTAACCAGGGATATTGGCTTATATTTGTGTTTTTATCAAACTTTGGTACCAGTGTAATGCTGACCTTGTAAAGTAAGTTTGGAAGTATTCCCTTCAATTTTTGGAAGAGTTTGAGGAAGTAGTGTTAATTCTTTAAATGTTTGGTAGACTTTACCAAGGAAGTCACTTGGTCTAGGGCTTTTTATCTGTTGGGACATTTTTGGTTATTGATTCAATATCAATATTGGTTTGTTCTAGTTCTTCATTATTGAGTCTTGGTAGGTACTCTTTCTAGAAATTTGTGTATTTCTTCTATGTTATGCAATTCGTTGGCATATAATTGTTCATAGTAGTATCTTATAATCCTTTCTTCAACTGTGGTGTCAGTTGTAGTGTCTCCTCTTTCATTTCTGATTTTATTTATTTTAGTCTTTTCGTTCTTAATCAACAAAAAGTTTGTGTTTGTTAATTTTATCTTTTCAAAAAGCTAGCTCTTAATTTCCTTGATTTTTCTATTTTATGGTTTTATGGTTTCCATTTATTTCTGCTGTGATCTTTGTCATTTTCTTCCTTTTACTAAATTTGGGCTTAGTTTGATCTTCTTTTTCTAGTTCCTCGAAGTGTAAAGTAAGATTATTTATTTGAGATCTTTCTTTTTCCTTAATGTAGACACTTGTCACTATAAGCTTCTCTGTTAGAATTGCTTTTGCTGAATTATATAAGTTTTGGTATTGTGTTTCCATTTTCATTTGTTTCAGTATATTTTTGGAGACTTCCCCTTTGATCTCTTCTTAACCCATTGGTTGTTCAGGGCTATTTTGTTTAATTTCCACATACTTGCTAATATTTTCAGTTTCCTTCTTGTTATTGATTTCTAGTCTCACACCACTGTGTTCAGAAAAGATAATTGGTATGATTTCAATTTCATTAAATTTATTGACTTATTTTGTGACCCATCATATGATCTATCTCTGAGAATGCATCTTTTACACTTAAGAGGAGCGTGTATGTTGCTGCTTTTGGATACAATGTTCTGTATATAATGTTAGGTCTATTTTTCCTAAAGTATAGTTCAAGTCCAACGTTTTCTTACTTACTGTCTGGATGATCCATTGTTAGGGATAGAGTATTAAAGTCTCCTACTATTATTGTTGTTGATTTCTTCCTTCAGATCTGTATTTACTTAATATATTTAGGTACCCTAATGTTGGATGCATATATATTTATAATTATTATATTGTCTTGATGAATTGACACCTTTATTGTTGTATAGTAACCTTCTTTGTTTACCATTTCTGGCTTAAAGCCTATTTTTTTCTGACATAAGTATAGTTAACCCTAATCTCTTTTGGTTTCTACTTGTTGGAACATCTTTTTCCATCACTTCATTTTGAGACTATGTGTGTTCTTAAATCTGAAGTGAGTCTCTTATAGGCAGCATTTATTTGGGTCTCATTTTTTTTTTAATCCACCAAGGCATTCAATGACTTTTGATTGGGTAATTTAATTTATTTGCATTTAGAGTAATTGCTTATTAATAAGAACTTAACTAATGCCATTTTATTAATTATTGTGGCTGTTTTGTCATTCTTTTGTTCCATTCTCTCTCTCTAGCTGTCCTTCTTTGATAATTAATGATTTTTTGTAATGGTATGCTTCAATTTTCTTCTTTGTCTTTTGTGTATTTAGTGTAGGTTTTTTCCATATGGTTGCTGTGAAATTACATAAAGCATTATGTATAAAAATGGTCTATTTTAATCTGATAATTTCGATCACATACAAAAACTCAGCTTTTTGGGTCCCCCTTTTATGTTTTTGATGTCATGTTTATCTCTTTCATGTTGTATATTCATTAGGAAATTATTTTAGTCACAGTTACTTTTAAATCTTTTGTCCTTTAACCTTTATACTACAGTTAAGTGGCTAACATACTACCATATTATGGTATTAGAATATTCTGAATTTGACTATGTACTTACCTCTGTCAGTGTGTTGTATATTTTTATATGTTTCATGTTAATAATTACCATCCTTTTAGCTCAAAGAACTCCTTTCAGAAGCTCTTGCAAGGTAGATCTAGTGGGAATGAAGTCCCTCAGCATTGTTTGTATGGTTTCCTCTTTTTCTCTCTTTCATTTCTAAAAGACAGGCTTTCCAGATAGAGTATTCTTGGTTGACAGTTTTTTTTTCTTTCAGTATTTTGAATATATCATATTAACTCTGGACTGGCCTATAAAATTTCCTAAGAAATCTAATTGTCTAATGGAGGTTCCATTGTACATTACAAATTTCTTTTCCTTTCCTGCTTTTAAGGTTTTTTCTTTGATTTTTTGCAGTTTTAATATGATGTATCTTAGGGAAGAGTTCTTTAAGTTGAATTTGTTTGGTGATCTATAAGTTTCATGAACTTTGATGTCCAAATCTCTCCCCATATTTGGGAAGTTCTCAGTCCTTATTCCTTTAGATAAGCTTTCTGTCCCCTTTCCCCTCTCTTCTTCTTGGACCCAAATAATTAGCAGACTGTTGCTCTTGCTATAGATTATGTAGGCTTTCTTTATTCTTTTTCATTATTTCTTTGTTCTCCTTTGAATAATTTCAAAGATCTTGTCTTCTAATTCATGGACTCTTTCTTCTGCTTGATCCATTTGTCTGTTGATCTCCCTATTGTATTTTCATTTCATTCACTGTATTCTTCAGCTTCAGAATTTTTGTTTGGTTCTTATTTATCTATGGTTTCTACTTCTTAATTAAACTTCTCATTCTGTTCATGTATTGTTTTCCTGATTCTGTTGATTAGTCTTCTGGGACTTTTTTGTAACTCATGGAACTTCCCTGAAACAGTTATTTTGAATTTTTATGGGATAAACTGCAGATATTCATGTGTTTGTAGTTGCTTACTGAAAGAATGCTGTGATCTTTGGTGGTGTCATGTTTCTGTGATTTTTCATGTTCCTTGAAGTTTTGTGTTCTACATCTGCATTTGAAGTAGCAGTCACTTCTTCCAATCTTTACTGACTGACTGGAGAGAAATGTCTTCTGTCGGCCTTCATAGTTACTCTGTAACATTCTCAGACCTTCCTAGGATACACCTAATCCATGTTTCTTGCTCCCTCTTGTGGTAGAATTTTAAAACGTGCATTAAAAAACAAAAAACAAAAACAGTTCTTCAATGCACCCAGCTGGTGCTGACAATCTCTCTCTCATTTTCCTAAAGGTGGAGCTAAAGCTCAACTGTGTGGTGTCTTCCTGTCCTGGGGATTAGGGGCCACCTTTTTTCATGTGCCCACTAGCCATCTTCCAAAGCTCATTGTTACTGTCACTGGGAATACACTGAAGGCATCAGCCACAGGGTTGAGGTATTTGAGTTGAGTGCTGGTGGTGCCTGTGGGCTAACTGGGAAAATTTGCTTGTGAAGTGTACCTCATGATTGCAGGTAGGCTTTTTGATGGAGTCTGTTACACCATGTAGGACCCATGTCCCTTTAATGCCCTGTGAGATTCTTATTTGCTGCTTTTAGCTTCTTCCTACCCTAAATTATGCAGGTCATGATTCAGTACTTTGGATGAAGCAACAGAGAAATGGGCCACTTGGACAGTTTCTTACACAGCTGAGGAGCTGGACACTCACTCATATGCTCCTACTCCCCCCTTCAGGAGAAATCATCGGCCAAGAGGGTCTCTCTTGGCACTAAGCTGTGCTGCCTTGGCAGGGGGGTGATGAAAGTTGAACTGTTTCTTTTCCCCAGTGCATCCCAACTTTTATATTTTTGCTGCAATGGTATGCTAGAACTTCTCTGCTAGAAACCTGGACTTTCACAAAGGCTCTGTCATTTGAGAGTGTTTGTCTAAGACAGTGTTCCTCAGATGTTGCCAGACTACAGCCAAGAGGGGCTGGAGCGAGGACTGAGGTTAATATACCTATTACTCAATGTGGGAGTAGGCAAGACTCCTCCTGCATACTTTGGCGTATGGCATTGGATCTCACGAAGCACTTGTATCTGTGGATGGATGCCAGATTATTGTTGAAGGAGGATATGAACAAGGAATATCTTATTTAGCCATTTTGCTGACCTCACTCCTACAGCCAGTTTTAGTTAGCTAAATGTTTGCTGAATGTTTACTTTATCTCCACCAGGTTGACATTCTGTGATGGGGTAGAGATTAAATAGGCTTACTTGTCACAGAGGCTGCAGTTTCCAAAGTCATAACAGAATTAGAGAGCATTTGTTCTTAATTTCAGTACGTGATAGAAATTTGGACCCCAAAATGGGTATTTGTAAATGTCTGTAATGCCAGCATTTTTTAAAAATATTTTATTCATTTATTTGTCTGAGAAAGAGAGAGCCCAAAAAGGGGGAGTGGCAGGCAGAAGGAGAAGCAGGCTCCCTGCTGACGAGGAGCCCAAAGCAAGACTACATCCCAGGACCCTGGAATCATGACCTGAGCTGAAAGCAGACACTTAACCCACTGAGCCACCCAGACATTCTTTGCTAGCATTTTTTTTTTAATATGTACAGAATTGGTTGCATATATATTAAAATATTTGGATCAATCCAAGTAGAAAGGTTTATTATCTCAGGATCCTCTCTCTCTATGCTCATTACAGGACAGAGTAAACTGTAATATCAGTGATATAGGCAATTAATAAGAAGGCTTTTAAAAGTTAGTTCTTGATGTAGTAAAACCATGCCCATCCAGACTAGCCAATTAGTATTACAAACAATAATAAAATCTATATGTGTATACACATCTTCTCAGGTTTACTATGCAAGGTTATTTCTAGTGTATATGACAATGACAGAATACTAGAGTGAAAGATATGAGGATCTTCAACTTACTAGGTATCGCTAAATTGCTTTCAAAAGTTGTGCCAGTTTACACTCACCATAAATATAAGAATTGTCCTTTTCTTACATGTTTGTAAATGTTTGATATTATCCTGTCTCTTCCAATCTGAAAATGTGAAATGGTATCTCGCTGTTACAATTGTGTTTATTAGATACAAATGAAGTTGAACATCTTTTGTTTTCTATTGGCAGTTTTGGGCATGTCTCATAGTCCCTGATCAATTTTCTTTAAAAGTAATTACTGAGATATAATTGACATACAGTGTTGTATTAGTTTCAGGAATACAACATATTGATTTGATGATTTCATATATTGTTTATGTCACTGATAAGTGTAGTTACCATATAACATTATTATAATATTTTTTGTCATATTCTCTATGCTGTACTTTTTTTCCTCTGGAACTTATTTATTTTATAACCAGAAATCTGTATCTATTACTCTCCATCTATTTTACCCGTCCTCTCCCCTTCTGCCCTCTGGCAACCACCAGTTTGTTCTCTGTATCTAACAGTCTGTTTTTTGGTTTGTTTGTGTATTTTGTTTTTAAATTCCACATATAAGTGAAATCATATAGTATTTGTTTTACTCTAACTTATTTCATTTAGCTAAATGCTTTCTAGGTCCATCCATGTTTTCACAATTGGCAATATTTAATTTTTTATGGATGAGTAATATTCTGCTTATATATGCTACATCTTCTTTATCCATTCATCTATCAATAGACACTTGGGTTGCTTCCATATGTTGGCTATTGTAAATAAAGCTGCCATGAAGATAGGAGTGGATATATCTTTTTGAATTAGTGTTTTCATTTTGGGGGTGGGCAAACACATTACTGGATCATATGATGTTTCTACTTTTAATTTTTTGTGGAACCTCCATACTATTTTCATACTATTTTCCACAGTGATTGCACCAATTTACATTCTCACCAACAGGGCACAAGGATTTCCTTTTCTTCACATCTTCACTAACACTTGTTTTTTTCTTGTTTTGTTTTTATATTAGCCATTCTGACTGATATGAGATGATGTCTAATTGTGGTTTTGATTTTCATTTCCTTGATGATTAATGATGTTGAGCTTCTTTTCATGTATCTCTTTGGCGTTTATGTCTCCTCTTCAGAAAAAAAGTCTATTTAGGTTCTTTGTCCATTTTTAAATTTTTTTTTTTTGATGTTGAGTTGTATAAGTTCTTTATATATTTTGGATGTTAACTACTAATCATATGTATCATTTGCAAATATCTTCTCTCATTCAGTAGGTAGCCTTTTTGTGTTGATGATTTCCTTTACCGTGCAAAAAAAAAAAAAATTTGTGGGTAGTCCTAATAGTTTATTTTTGCTTTCGTTTCTCTTGCCTGAGGCGATATATCCATAAATATGTTGCTAAGGCCCTTAGCACCTTTATCCAAGTGATCACTGCCTTTGTTTTCTTTTAGGAGTTTTATCTACTTAAATCTAATATTTAACTAGATAAAATCTAAATATTTGGGTTTTTAATCCATTTTGAGTTTATTTTTGTGTATGTTGTAAGAAAGTGATCCAGTTTAATTCTTTTGGATGTAGCTGTCTGGTTTTTCCAACACCATTTGTTGAAAAGACTGCCTTTTCTCCATTGTATATACTTGTCTCCTTTTTCATGGATTAATTGACCATATAGGTGTGAGTTTATTTCTGGGCTCTCTGTCCTTTTCCATTGATCTACATGTTTGTTTTTGTGCCAGTACTGTACTGTTTTGGTTACAAAACAGTAGTTTTGTAGTATATCTTTCTAGTATATCTTGAAGTAGTTTTCTAGTATATCTTGAAATCTGGGATTGTGATGTCTCCAGCTTTGCTTTTCTTTCTCAAAATTGCTTTGGCTATTTGAGGTCTTTTGTGGTTCCATAAAAATTTTAGTTTTATTTGTTCTAGTTCTGTGATAGATACTATTGGTATTTTGATAAAGGTTGCCTTGAATATACAGATTGTTTTCGGTAGTATGGACATTTAACAATACCAGTTCTTCCAATACATGAGCATGGTATGTTTTCTATTTGTTTATGTAGTCTTCAATTTCTTTCATCGATGTCTTATTATTTTAAGAGTATAGGTCTTTCAGCCCTTTGGTTAAATTTATTCCTAGGTGTTTTATTCATTTTATGGAATTGTAAATGGGATGATTTTCTTAATTTCACTTTCTGATAGTTCTTATTAGTGTATAGAAATAACCTATGTCTGTCCTATGTCTGTATATTAATTTTGTATCCTTCAACCTTACTGAATTCACTTATTTGAATTGTTTTTTGGAGGGGTTTTAGGTTTTTTTTTTTTGTTTTTTTTTAAGATTTTATTTATTTATTTGACAGAGAGGAGAGAGATCACAAGTAGGCAGAGAGCCAGGCAGAGAGAGGGGGGAAGCAGGCTCCCCGCCGAGCAGAGAGCCCGATGCGGGGCTCGATCCCAGGACCCTGAGATCATGACCCGAGCTGAAGGCAGAGGCTTTTAACCTCTGAGCCACCCAGGCGCCCCTAGGGTTTTTCTTAATATATAGTATTGTGTCATGTATAGATAGTGAGTTTTACTTCTTCCTTGCCAATTTGGCTGCCTTTTTTTTTTTTTTTTTCCATTTTCTTGTCTGATTGCTGTGGCTAGGACTTCCAGTACTATGTTGAATAAAAGTGGTGGACATATTTGTCTTACTCCTGACTTAGAGAAAAAGCTTTCAGTTTTTCACCACTGATTATGATGTTAGCCATAAATTTTTCACATGTAGCCCTTTGTAAGTTGAGTTGTTTCCTCTAAACCCACTTTGTTGAGAATGTTTATCATGGATGGATGTTGTATTTTGACAAATGCTTTTTCTGCATCTATTGAGATGATCATATAGTTTTTTTTTTAGTTTTTTTAAATTAACATATAATGTCATTTTTGGCAGGGGTACAGGTCTGTGATTCATCAGTCTTACACAATTCACAGCACTCACCATAGCACATAGTTTTTAGCTTTCCTTTCTCTTTTTAATGTGATGTATTACATTAATTGATTTGTAAATATTGAACTACTCTTACATCCCTGGAATAAATCACACTTAATTATGGTGGGTGAAACTTTTAATGTATTGTTGAATTGGGTTAGCTAATATTTTGTTGAGAATTTTTGTGTTTATGTTCATCAGAGATATTGACCTGTAGTTTTCTTTTTTGTGGCGTCTTTGTCTTGTTTTGGTATCAGGGTAATGCTGACTTCCTAGAATGAAGTTGGAAGATTTCTCCTCTCCTATTTTTTTGGAATGGTTTGAGAAAAATAGGTATTAACTCTTCTTTATTTGTTTTAAAGATTTATTCATTTATTAGAGAGAGAGAATGTAGGGTAAAGAGGCAGATGGAGAAGGACAGAGAATCTTGGGCAGACTCTGAGTTGAGCATGCAGCCTAACCTGGGGCTTGATCCCACCACCCTGAGATCAGGACCTGAGCTGAAACCAAGAGGTGGACACTTAACTGAATGTGCCACCTAGGTGCCTCTTAACTGTTCTTTAATATTTGGTAGAATTCACCTGTGATCCATCTGATCCTAGACTTTTGTTTGTTGGGAAATTTTTGATTATTAATTCAATTTCACTACTAGTAATTGGCATGTTCAAATTTTTTTATCTTTTCCTGATTCAGTTTTGGAAGATTGTTTGTTTCTAGGAATTTTTCCATTTCTTCTAAATTTGCCAGTTTGTTGGCTGATAATTTTTTGTAGTAGTCTCATACTCCTTTGCATTTCTATGGTATAGATGGTTATTTCTCCTTATTTTTTATTTTATTTGAGTTTTTTATAAGTCTGGCTAAATATTTCAGAATTTTGCTTTTTAAAGAACCAACTCTTGATTTCATTGCTTGTTTTTTTTTTAATTAATCTCCATTTCATTTATTTCCATTCTAATCTTTTTTTTTTTCCTCCTACTAGATTTGAGCTTTGCTTGTTCTAGATTTTTTTTATTCCTTGAGGTAGGCTTTTGTCACTATAAACTTTCCTTTTAAGACTGCTTTTGCTGTACCTATGGATTTTGGATTATTGTATTTTCATTTTCATTGTTCCTATGTATCTTTTATTTCCTCTTTGATTTCTTTATTAACCCATGGGTTGATTTATAGCATGTTATTTGGCCTCCATGTGTTTGTATTTTTTCCAGTTTTTTCCTTGTAATTTCTAGTTTGATACAATTATCAGAAAATATGCTTGATATGATTTCATTCTTTTTCAACTTATTGACACCTGTTTTGTGATTTAAAATGTGATCTTTCCTGGAGAATGTTCTGTGTGCACTTGAAAACAATGAATACTTCCTTTTTCGGACAGATGGAAAGTTTGGTATAGATCTATTAGATCCATCTGGTCTTATTTTGTTGCTGAAAGCTGAGGTTCCTTTTTTGATTTTCTGCCTGGATAATCTATCCTTTGATGTAAATGGGGTGTGTTAAAATCTCCTACTGTTACTGTATTTACTGTCACTTTTTACCTTTATGTCTTAGTATTTGCTTTTTGTGTTTAGGTGCTTCTATATTTGGCACACAGATATTTGCAATGCTATAACCTTTTGTTAGGCTGATCCCTTTATCCTTATGTAATACCCTTCTTTGTCTCTTGACACAGTCTTTGCTTTAGTGTTGCTTTGTCTGATATTAATATTGCTACTCTGTTTTCTTTTTGCCAGCCTTTATTTGTGTGGACTATATTTTTCCATTACTTCACTTTCAGTCTGTATGTGTCCTCATGTAGGCAGCAAATAGATTGATTTAATTTTATATCCATTCAGTCATCCTATGTCCTTTGATTGGAACATTTAGTCCATTTATATTTAAATTAATTATTGATCAATATGTACTTCTATTTGGTTATTGTTTTCTGGTTGTTTTTGTAGGTTTTTTTTCTTTTTTCTTCCTTTGCTCTCTTCCCTTATGGCTTGATGGATTTTTAAGCATTATGTTTGGATTCTTTCTCTTTATTTTTTCTGTATCAAATACAGGTTTTTGATTTGTGGTTATCGTTGGGTTCACATATAACATCCTATATGAATAGCAAGCTATATTAAATAGTCACTTAAGTTTTTTTATTGTGTTATGTTAGTCATTATAAAATACATCACGAGTTTTTGATGTAATGTACCAAAATTCATTGTTTATATACAAAAACCCAGTGGTCCATGCAATAATGACCTCCTTAATACCCACTACCAGGCTCACCCATTCCTCCACCTCCCTCCCATCTAAATCCTCCGTTTGTTTCTCAGAGTCCACAGTCTCTCATGGTTCGTCTCCCCCTCTGACTTCCTCCAATTCACTTTTCCTTTCCTTCTGCTAATGTCCTCAATGTTATTCCTTGTTTTCCACAAGTAAGTGAAACCATATGATAATTGACTTACTCTGCTTATTTCACTCAGCATAATCTCCTCCAGTTCCATCCATGTTGATGCAAAAGTTGGGTATTCATCCTTTCTGATGGATGAGTAATATTACATTTTACATATTTTAAAAGAACTTGATTTTTGTTCCCCTCTCCACATTTAATGTATATGATGTCATATTTTACACCTTTTTATTTTGTGTTTCTCTTGTCTAATTTTTGTAGATATAATTGATTTTACTACTTTTGTGTTTTAACCTTCATACTGGCTTTGCAAATGACTAATCTATTACCTTTACTGTGTGTTAGCTTTTACTTATGAAATTTTCCTTTTTTAATTTTTCTCTGCTGGTGGCCTTTCCTTCTGCTCAAATAATTCCCTTAAAAAATTTTTTTTTGTAAGGTTGGTTTAATGGTGCTGAATTTCTTCAATTTTTGTTTGTCTGGGGAACTCTTTCTCTCTTTCAATTCTGTAATGATAATCTTGTCAGGTTGAGTGTTCTTGGTTTAGATTTTTTCCTTTCAGTGCTTCAAATATGTTATGTCACTCTCTTTTGGCCTGCAAAGTTTCTGTTGAAAAGCCAGTTGATGGTCTTCTGGAGTTCCCCTTATAGTAACTGTTTTCTTTTGCTGCTTTTAAATTATTAATCATTACTTCCTGCTATTTTAATTATTTTTATATCCTGATGTGGACCTCTTTGGGTTCATCTTATTAGCTTTCTATGGTTCCTGGACCTGGCTGTTTGTTCCCTTTTTCAGATTAGGGAAATTGTCAGCTATTATTCCTTCAAATAAATTTTCTGCCTCTTTCTCCCTTCCCTTTCTGGCATCTGTATAATGTGAATGTTATTACAATTGATGTCATAGAATTCCTTTAACCTGTTCTCACTTTTTGTTATTCTTTTTTCTTTTTGTTGTTCGGTTTGATTGCTTCCCATAATCCTGTCTTCCAGATAGCAGATCCCTTCTTCATCCCGTAATCTGTTTTTGTTTCCTTCTAGTACATTCTTTATTTTAGTTATTGAATTCTTCAGCTTTGATAGGTCCTTCTTTATTATTTTTTTGTTGACATTTTCATGGAATTGTCCATTTTTTTCCCCTCAAGTCCAGTAAGTATTTTTTGACTATTACTTTGAACTCTTTGTCAGGCATATTGCTTATGTCCATCTCATTTAGCTCTTTTACTGTGATTTTGTCTTGTTCTTTCATTTCTGACAATTCCTTTGTCTCCTCATTTTCTCTAATTCTCTGTGTTTGTTTCTGTGTATCAAGTAGGCTAGCTACATCTCCTGGTCTTTAGAGTAGTGGCCTTGTATAGAAGAGGTCCTGTGGTTCACTGTAGCACAATTCCCCCCCTGGTCACCAGAACCATGTGGAGTTCTGCATGCACCCTTCTATTATAGCTGAACCAAGAGTGCCTTTAACCCAGGTGGTTGCAATGACCTACTTTGCCTACTGTAGGTACACTGGCATGGTTTGCTCTTCACACTATTGAGAGGCCCAGCTGTGTACACCATGGACTCACTGGTGGTCAGGACCAGTACTAAATCTAACTGCCTTCAGTTATGCTGCCAAAAAGCTGCAGGCACACCAGAGGGCAGGGCTTAATTCCTGAACAGTTAACTAAGAGAGCTGGCTGCAAGAATTGTTAGCAAATTTGTGTTTGCTGACATTGCCCCCTTCCCAGAGCAGGTGTCACTTTGGAGTGGCGTAGGTCCTGGCTATGTGCTGAATGTGGCAGGGCAGAAGCTGCCATGTAGGGATACCTGCTAAGGCAGGCTGGTTGGGTAGGGTGGGTCCACAAGGGAATGTTGGGGTAGGGCACACAGTGCTAGCAAGGTAGATGGAGAGTGTTAGCCCTGGCTCCTGGCTATCTGAGATGAGGGAGGGGAAGAGAAATGGTGCCTTACAGTACTTTTGTTCCAAGAAAAATTTCCTGCAGATCCCTGTCCCTCCAGAGCATGTTCTTAGATTAGTTAATAAATCTTCTTCATGTATACCCAAGGCACTTTTCAAATTGCTGCTTCTGTGCTGTGTCTCCTCCCAAGTTATTTAATATGGTGGCTCTTTAATGGTAGAATCTTGGTTTCCTATTGCCCTCAGGCTCCTCTGGAATTAACTCTGCTAATTTTCAAAGCTCCTGGAGTTAAGCTCTACTGTTTTTCAAAGCCAGACAATCTGGGGACTGATCTTCCCAGTGTGGGTAACCAGAGCTGGGAATGACTGGAGTGGGGGTGTGATCTTCTTGCTTTTCCAATTTTTTTAAATTAACATACAATGTATTATTTGCCCCAGGGGTGCAGGTCTATGAATCATCAGGCTTACACATTTCACAACACTCACCATAGCACATACCCTCCCCAATGTCCATAACCCAGCCACCCTATACCTACCCCCCACCCCCACAAAACCTGTTTGTTTCAAGAGATTAAGAGTCTCTTATGGTTTGTCTCCCTCTCGATCCCATCTTGTTTCATTTTTTTCCCTCCCTACCCCCATGATCCCTGCCCTGCCTCTCAAATTCCTCATATCAGAGAGATCATATGATAATTGTCTTTCTCTGATTGACTTATTTTGCGTAGCATAATACCCTCTAGTTCCATCCACGTCATTGCAAATGGCAATATTTCAGGTTTTTTGATCGCTGCATAGTATTCCATTGTATATATATACCACATCTTCTTTATCCATTCATCTGTTGATGGACATCTAGGTTCTTTCATAGTTTGGCTATTATGGACATTGCTGCTACAAACATCTGGGTGCACGTGCCCCTTCAGATCACTGCATTTGTATCTTTAGGTAAATACGATTGCTGGGTTGTAGGATAGCTCTATTTTCAACTTTTTGAGGAACCTCCATGACTGTTTTCCAGAGGGGCTGCACCAGCTTGCATTCCCACCAACAGTGTAGGAGAGTTCCCCTTTCTCCACATCTTCACCAATATCTGTCATTTGACTTGTTAATTTTAACATTTAACATCTGACTTGATAATTTTAGCCATTTTGACTGGTGTGAGGTGGTATTGCACTGTAGTTTTGATTTGTATTTCCTTGATGCTGAGTGATGTGGAGCACTTTTTCATGTGTCTGTTGCCAATTGGATGTCTTCTTTGTTGAAATGTCTGTTCCTGTCTTCTGCCCATTTCTTGATTGGATTATTTGTTATTTGGGTATTGAGTTTGATAAGTTCTTTATAGATTTGAGATACCAGCCATTTATCTGATATGTCATTTGTGAATATCTTCCATTCTATCAGTTGTCTTTTAGTTTTGTTGACTGTTTCCTTTACTGTACAAAAGCTTTTGATCTTGATGAAGTCCCAATAGTTCATTTTTGCCCTTGCTTCCCTTGCCTCTGGCAATGTTTCTAGGAAGAATTTGCTGCGGCTGAGGTCGAACAAGTTGCTGCCTGTGTTCTCCTCAAAGATTTTGATGGATTCCTGTCTCACAGTGAGGTCTTTCATCCATTTTGAGTCTATTTTTTTGTGTGGTGTAAGGAAATGCTCCAGTTTCATTCTTCAGCATGTGGCTGTCCAATTTCCCCAACACCATTTGTTGAAGAGACATTTTTCCATCGGATAATCTTTCCTACCTTGTTGAAGATTAGTTGACCATAGAGTTGGGGGTCGATTTCTGTGCTATTATGTTCCATTGATCTATGTGTCTGTTTTTGTGCCAGTACCACACTGTCTTGATGATTACAGCTTTGTAATAAAGCTTGAAGTCTGGAATTGTGATATCATCAACTTTGGTTTTCTTTTTCAATGTTCTTCTGACTATTTGGGTCTTTTCTGGTTAGATAAAAATTTTATGATTATTTGTTCCATTTCTTTGAAAAAAAAATTGGTGGTATTTTGATAGGGATTGTGTTAAATGTGTAGATTGCTTTAGGTAGCATAGACATTTTCACAGTATTTGTTCTTCCAATCCATGAGTATGGAAGATTTTTCCATTTATTTGTGTCTTCCTCAATTTCTTTCATGAGTACTTTATAGTTTTCTGAGTACATATTCTTTGCCTCTTTGGTTAGATTTATTTCTAGATATCTTACGGTTTGGGGTGCAATTGTAAATGGGATTGACTCTTTAATTTCTCTTTCTTCTGTCTTGCTGTTGGTGCATAGAAATGCAACTGATTTCCAAGCACTGATTTTATATCCTGACACTTTACTGAATTCCTGTATGAGTTCTAGCAGTTTTGGAGTGGAGTCTTTTGGGTGTTCCACATAAAGTATATCATCTGCAAAGAGTGAGAGTTTGACTTCTTTGCTGATTCAGATGCCTTTTATTTCTTTTTGTTGTCTGAGTGC
Organism: Nasua narica; assembly: GCA_028533885.1. Classification (NCBI taxonomy): domain Eukaryota; kingdom Metazoa; phylum Chordata; class Mammalia; order Carnivora; family Procyonidae; genus Nasua; species Nasua narica. The sequence goes on from CM052799.1 coordinate 90,770,608, forward strand.
TGAGGCTAGGACTTCTAGTATTATGTTGAATAGCAGTGGTGATGGTGAACAGCCCTGCCATGTTCCTGACCTTAGGGGAAAAGCTCTCAGTTTTTCCCCATTGAGAATGATATTCACTTTCACTGTGGGTTTTTCATAGATGGTTTTGATGATGTTGAAGAATGTACCCTCTATGCCTACACTGCGAAGAGTTTTGGTCAAGAAAGGATGCTATACTTTGTCAAATGTTTTTTCAGCATCTATTGAGAGTATCATATGGTTCTTGTTCTTTCTTTTATTAATGTATCACATTGATTGATTTGCGGACATTGAACCAACCTTGCAGCCCAGGAATAAATCTCACTTGGTCGTGGTGAATAATCCTTTTCATGTACTGTTGGATCCTATTGGTTAGTATTTTGGTGAGAATTTTTGCATCCATGTTCATCAAGGATATTGGTCTATAATTCTCTTTTTTGATGGGGTCTTTGTCTGGTTTTGGGATCAAGGTAATTTTGACCTCATAAAATGAATTTGTAAATTTTCCTTCCATTTCTCTTTTTTGGAACAGTTTCAGGGGAATAGATATTGATAGATTTGATAGAATTCCCCTGGGAAGGTGTCTGGCCCTGGGCTCTTGTTCTTTGGGAGATTTTTGATGACTGCTTCAGTCTCTTTACTAATATGGATCTGTTGAGGTTTTCTATTTCTTCCTGATTCAGTTTTGATAGTTTATATGTCTCTAGGAATGCATCAATTTTTCCAGATTGTCAAATTTGTTTGGTGTATAGTTGCTCATAATATGTTCTTATAATTGTATTTCTTTGGTGTTGGTTGTGATTTCTCCTCTTTCATTTGTTATTTTATTAATTTGGGTCCTTTCTCTTTTCTTTTTGATAAGTCTGGCCAGGAGTTTGTCAATCTTATTAACTCTTTCAAAGAACCAGTTCCCAGTTTCATTTATTTGTTCTACTGTTCTTTTGGTTTCTATTTCATTGATTTCTGCTCTGATCTTTATCATTTCTTTTCTCCTGATGGGTTTAGGGTTTCTTTGCTGTTCTTTCTCTAGCTCCTTTAGGTATAGGGTTAGGTTGCATACTTGAGACCTTTCTTTTTTCTTGAGAAAGGTTTGTATTGCTATTTACTTTCCTCTCAGGACTGCCTTTGCTGCATCCCAAAGATTTTGAACAGTTGTGTTTTCATTTTCCTTTGTTTCCATGAATTTTTTTAGATTCTTATTTAATTTCCTGGTTGACCCATTCATTCTTTAGTAGGATGCTCTTTAGCCTCCATGTATTTGAGTTATTTCCAATTTTCCTCTTGTTATTGGGTTATAGTTTCAGAGCATTATGGTCTGAAAATATGCAGAGAATGATACAAATCATTTGGTAACAGTTGAGACTGATTTGTGACCCAGGATGTGATCTGTTCTGAAGAGTGTTCTATGTACACTAGAGAAGAATGTGTATTCTGTTTTTTTGGGGGTGGAATGTTCTAAATATATTTGTGCTGTCTATCTGGTCTAGTGTGTCATTTAAAGCCTTTATTTCCTTGTTGATCTATGGCTTGGATGATCTGTCCATTTCTGTAAGGGGGGTGTTAAAGTCCCCTACTATTATTGTATTATTGTTGATGTGTTTCTTCAATTTTGTTATTAATTGGTTTATATAATTGCCTGCTTCCATGTTAGGGGCATAGATATTTAAAATTGTTAGATCTTCTTGTTGGACAGACCCTTTAAGTGTGCTGTAGTGTCCTTCCTCATCTCTTATTACAGTCTTTGGCTTAAAATCTAATTTATCTGATAGAAGGATTTACACTCCAGCTTTATTTTGATGTCCATTAGCATGGTAAATTTTTCTCTACCCCCTCACTTTCAATCTGGAGGTGACTTTTGGTCTAAAATGAGTTTCTTGTAGACAGCATATCAATGAGTTTTGTTTTTTTATCCATTCTGATACCCTGTGTCTTTCAATTGGGATAGCCCATTTACATTCAGGGTAACTATTGGAAGATATGAATTTAGTGCCATTGTAATGCCTGTAAGGTGACTGTTACTATATATTGTCTCTGTTCCTTTCTGGTCTGTTACTTTTAGGCTCTGTCTTTGCTTAGAGGATGCCTTTCAATATTTCCGGTAGGGCTAGTTTGGTGCTTGCAAATTCTTTTAGTTTCTGTTTGTCCTGGAAGCTTTTTATATTTCCTTCTATTTTCAGTGACTTGCTTTTCCATTTTTATGATGTGCTTCCTATTTGTGGTTAGTAACACCAGAGGTTTGGTTCCCAACACACATCTTTACCTCTCCTACCTTTCTCAATGTGGTCTTCTCACTAGGACTAGCTGTGGAAGATCTATTCTGCTAGTCTTCGGTCATTTTCAGATTTAGTTGCATCGATGTATCTGTTGCCTCAATGTGTGTCTGGGATAAGGTGAGGTCAGGATCCTCCTACTCTGTCATCTTCCAAGAGGCTCTCTTGGTCATTTTTCTATTAGGGTATTTGTCTTTTTATTATTGATTTAGTATAATTCTCTGTGAATTGAATTTCTGTAAAAAAATTACATCAACGGAGTTATAAGACCTTATGAATGAAGATTTGGAGCACCTATGGAGAAAGCATTCTCCTTTTTCACCGTAGCTGACCCTGTTGGATGATAACCTGGTATCTACTACCTTCTTGTATAGACAGTGATATATTATCTACCAGTTGCCTTCTCATTATTCTATCTTTCTTTCTTACTACCAAACTTGATTTAAATAGAGGTGCAAATGAATTCCTTTGGAAAGCTGCTTCCTGATCTCTTTGCAGTATGGACAATGATGAGACACAATGCTCCCCAATGGGATAGAAGTTTGCTGTGTAAAATTCTGGAAAAGCTAGAGGGATTAGACTTAAGCGGAATATATGTTTGGCCTTCATCCTACTTACCCTTCCTGCCTGCAACATGGCACGATTATAGGGGATGGTAGTGAAGGCACTACTATGACCCTGTGGGTGAAAAACATACCCTGAAGATGGAGGAGATCAAAAGTAAAAGAAATAAAGTAATAAAGGTTTGTGGAACAGGTTTGTGGAACTAGATTGTCAACTTTAACAGTTCCTGCTGCAGAAACATTTTCTAATGGATTAAAAACCCATTCCAAAATGTTGCTGTTACCTGTAGCCTAACAGAATTCCTAACTAATAAAGGGGCTTTAAGAACTTTGATTTTGTTTGGGACAGCAATAAATTCCTATACCACCATAAATTACTTCCTAAGAAAATTTTTAATATTTTACATAACATATTCAAATAAGATTTCTTCAGAAGAGAATAAGTTACTCTAAAATATCTTAATATAGATGAAATGTGGGACTGTGTTCCTTCCAGTAAATGTTGCCCATTTTTTGTGGGAGGTATTTTTGGTATATTTGATGGGAGGGGTAAATTCAAGGACAAGTCTGTACAGGGGCCAATGGTAGATTAGATCACAGGTGACAATCCAGAGTTGTCAGAGGTGGGGATGTTGCAGAAAAGAAAACAGGTAAAATTCCTGATTTCTTGAAACTTAGGTTGCAGTTTTGGGAGACAGACTATAAATAGACCTCTGATAAAAGTGTAAAATAGATAATGGTAAATTAAATGAAGAAAAATTGGGCAGAATAAGGGAACTATGAGTCCAGAATGTTTGGGAGGTTATCAGAGAGGTAGCTCCCTCTTAGGGAAACTTGTCAGTAAGGCTTTCCTGGTAAGAGGATGGTTGAACATCTTCATGAAGTGAGGAAATAAACCACAGGATAGCTGTGTGGAAGAAGTGTTCCAGGCAGAGAGATTACCAAGTGCAAAGATCCATAGGAGTAGTGAGGAGCAAAGGAGGCATAAAGGAGAATGGGAGCAGATGAGGGGAGAGAACAAGCTTGGAGATTACACCATGTTTGTCCTGGTAAAGACCTTTCATTATTTTGAAACCTAAATATGTAAATTTAAATATAAATACAAATATATAAGTTTATATATGTATATATTGTGGCCTATAATATATAAAGTGCATGGCAGATAGCTTGCCTTTTACAGGGAAAAGTAAGCATTCAATAAAGTCTTTTTTTTTTTTTTTTGTCTGACATACCAATATTCTTTGAGCTACATGTAGGTCAGCATTTGCAGTATGACAATGTGTGAGTTTTTTAAAGAGTGTCTCCTTTCTCTCTTTGAATTTAAAAGAAATGTATTCCCTGTCCCATCTCTACTGGGCAGGTACCACATTGTGAGCTCATGACTTGGTGAGCAGGGTATGTTCATAGTACAGCCCCATTTCTGTTCCTGATATTCACAATTGGCATGATCACGCATGGTGACTTTGGCAAGAACTCTGCCTTAATCATTTTATTTCTAGTCCCTACTATAATTTGAAGTTATAAAATAATGGACATAGACTGAATTTATAGATGTCTCAAGGTATTATGTGAATCTACTTATTTGAAGACTCATCAACTATGTGTCATCATTCTTGCTCTTACTTTTCCTGAGTGTTTTTAAGAATGATATGTGAGCATCAGCAGAGCAGTCATATAATTTTTTTTCCATTCAAGTGTTTTTTTTTTTTCTCAAGAATGTGAATGAGGTTTTACACATCTTCCTGACTTCTTTGTGAGTGAAATAATAAAAGGGGGAAACCAGGTGACAAAGCATTATTTCTTTTCTCCTGTTTCTTCTCTTTAGTTCCAGGATCTCTCTCTCTCTCTCTCTCTCTCTCTTTTTTTTTTATGTCAGGTAGTTATTAACAGACACTGGTAATAGTTCCACTAGCCCCTTCTTGAAACATCATTCAAATTTTAGTGCCACTTTTGAATTATATAAGCATTTTAAACTCAAGGAAGATGTAGAGATTGTAAATTCCCATGATGTGAGGTTCTTCCTTTCACTATGATTAATACTTGCTTCAGGAAGGATGAAATAAAGAATATTGTGCATGCTGGAATTTTACAGTCACTCCGTGTACCCTGGGGGGTGGAAGTTGCAAGGAAGCTCAGATTCCTGTTCTCTTTATATATACATCAATTTTTTTTGAAAAAAAAAAAAAAGTTCAATAGGTCCAAGGAAGAGATTACTGAGTCTGCTCGGTCCTGCTGGTGTGTACCTGCTGAGATGGGGTAGAGGGTCACACAGCTATCCTTGCCATGCTCCAAGGAGGAGACCTGCTGTGGCTAAAGTATATGTTCTTATTAAATATATATCATAATGTACCTCTGTTGATATTGCTAAACCTCCACCATAAAAAAGTTGCATATAAACAACACAGCTAAATTAATGTTTCCATAGGAACCTTAGCGTTAAAACTTGCTTAATATAATATTAACCTAAGAGATAGTTTTGTTTTTTGTTTTTTTTTTTTGCCCAGGCACAAGTACACAGTATATATGCATGTGCAATTTTAAGTATTTGTAAAATCATGACAAACTACATTGAGAACATAAAGTTTTATGCTGTCAGTTGCATTGGCCAAACGTTGGTTTCCCTATTAAGATCAGCATAACCAAAATTTCACAGATTTCTGCCAATTTGTAGGAATGATATTTATTCCTGTACAAATCTTCAATTTTCTTGGAAGGAGAAACAGTAAGAACAACCTAACTGTTTATATACTGTGTATGTAACAAACTCAGAATGTACATTGTGAACTCGACTCAAATGTAACTTAGTAAGATTATCTATTTATAGTGGTTTTCATTGAATGGTGGTTTTTAATATGGGTAAATGAAAGTGGAAGTGTTAAATCTAAAATTTTTTAATGGAATTACTATGTAACACAGTGTGACATTGACTTACTACAGCAACTATTTCTGATCCTAGATTCGAGTCAATATATTCTAATGTAACTGCAAAGCTGTAAGGACTGTAATGCCAATCATTGATATATAAAGAGGCGATATTCAGCTATAAATTCATATCTAAATTTTAGTTTCTTCAAAAAAAAGTATTGAGACCATAAAAAGTCAAAATGATCAGTAGCATAATATGAACGAATTAATATTATCTCCAGGTTCTATGATTTGTTTATAATGCTATTTAGGTCAGTCTTTTAAAAAGACCACCATTTAGAATGACCATCATTAAGATGAAATCTTGCTTAGGTGATGGATTATCCCTCCTTGGCACATTAGCCATTTATTTCTAAGATAAAGCTATTTTATTCCTTGTCATCACTTAGCCATAGAGATCGTAGGCAGTCAGAAGTTAGCAATGGCTGCTTCACAGACTCACAGCAATACTTAGTAACAGATTTTCAAAGCAGTTCAAAGAGTCCAGTTTCCATCTGTGTTTGGTGAAGGGTGCACAAACCTTGAGGCCATCTGAAAACTCAGCTTCATCTCTAACACTTGGAATAACAAAGGTGTTATTTTTCAAAGCTGCATTCTTCCCTCCTGGGGTGGCTGTGCAGATTCAGTTCAGGGAAGGTGGGAAACTTCAGAGCAGGTATTCTCCTTCTAGACTTTGTCTCCTTCAGGGAGTTCCTTTGAGGGTGTCACAATGGTGGCCTCCTGAATATGGGTTATTGCCAATAGAGGCCAAGAGTTAATGAACCTTATAGACAAATCCCTTCTGATTTCTGGGCAAAATATCTGTATAGAACCAGCATCTCCTTTCTTCCGGACTAGGAGTGCTATTTAATCAGAAGAAAGTAGAGGGTGCTCTCTGCCCACATTACACGGAGGAATGCAGCATGAACATCAAAACTCCATTTCATTCAGCTGCATTTCTAAAACGAAGGCTTCAAATTGTTGGGAAAGAGATGGTTGAAAGTTCATGTCTTTGGTTTGCTAAGAATGAGTGTAAGATTTCAATGGAATATTTTTTTTCTGCTTTTGTTTAGTATCTTATGTATTAATTATCCGGCATACTTTTTGACATAGTGCCTTTATAAAAGACTATCTAATATAAATTACATAAATACACAGTGGGACTATAATGGAAATACAGATATTCGCTTTTTGATATCTCTTCATGATACATTTCCTTCATTCTCATTAAGATGGAAAAGTCAAGAATAATGTGAGCAGTTCACTCCCTCAGAGGTGCTTTTTAATTTTTTTGATCTGATTTATTCTGATGTCTTAAAGCTTATCCAGAATTATATTCTAAATTCCTTTTAGATAATCAATAATTCAAATAATATTATTTTTCCATTTATTCCAAATTCCAATAGCTATATGGATAGTTTTATTTGAGAATATATTATCTGAAAAATATATATCTTTTATAAAAATCACTGATTAATATAATAGAAAGCATGCTTATAAGAACCAAAATTTTTACTTTAAAGGATTGATAAAAAACACACGTTAGTGTGAGAAAAATGAGATTTAGTGGTGGAGGTAATAGAGCTTGTATGTCATTATATCAAGACTTTATTTTTAAAAATCCTTCAGAAATAAAAACCCTTAATAAATAAAATTTACTTATTTAGTAAATGAAATTTATTTTACTTAGTAAAATTAAATAACAAAAATCCTAAGTAAAAAAATGTACTTCTGACCTTACATTATAATGAAAAAAAATATTTTCATATGACAAAGCATTCTGTCTGAAGTTAAAAAAAACAGATTTTCTGTGCCCACATTTCAAGAATAATTAAGATAAATAAAAACAAATGTATTAGCATCAAACAGTGAGCCAGTTTTGGGGAAGGTAAGGTAAAAAGGATTCAGCAAGACCATACTGCTCTCAAGTTTCCAGTCATATCCCCAGTCATCCTGAAGGCAGGGCAGAAGCAGCAATCGTCCTAAGCTTGGAATGGCACAGAACAAGACTGACATGAGCAGAAACAACATGAAAGAGGATATTTGACCAATACACTGCTGCTGCTTTTGCATATAAAACTTGCTTTCCTGTCTGAGTAATTCTTCACCATCAGTGCCCGTACAGAGAAAGCAAGGGCTTAAGAGGAGGTCGCAAACGGATTATACATAAAAAGCGGCCATGATATAGCAGTGCGAGGTAAAGTACGTAAAAGCTGTTGAGATATGAAGTATATAATCATCTTCAATACCGAACTGTGCCTTCCCCGGCAGCACTCACAGTTTAGTGAGGAAGCAAACATATGTTTACAAAATAGTACTGTTGAGTATGGTGATAGTAGAAATACCAAGGATGCATAGGGTAAGAGCACTGATCGAAAGACATCTGGGTCAACGTAACTATAGAAAGTAGATTGTTGTTTGAGACTGTGGTTTTTGAAGTTCAGTTTATGCTAAACCAATTGATTTGAATATATTATGATTTACCTATCTCCTAGATCTTTGTTTTCCTCCCACATCTCTGAATCCTGTTTTCTTAAAATTATGATCTCTGCTCATAAATCTTTCTTTATGCAATCATTCTGATATTAAATGCAAAAAGGTGGTGAAGAACTTGCTTTATTGGTGCGCTTGTGTGGCTCAGTTGGTCATAATCCCAGGGTCCTGAGATAGAGCCTCATGTTCTCCCTTTCCCTTTGCCACTCCTCCTCTTTGTGCTCTCTTTCTTTATCAAAAGAATAAATTAAAAATCTTAAAAAAAAAAAAAAGAAGAACTTGCTTTATCAATCCTCTTAGATAACCGAAATCCATAACATTTTACTGGATGTGACCTTGATGAGGGTACAGCTTATTGCTTATTTTGTTTCCATATGTGTAGCTCCTAGTAAAAAATTATAAATATACTCATGAGTGAGCCTACAAATCAATTAATATTGGAATTTTAGGGCTGGAATTTTTATTAGCCTAATTTCAAAAAGATTCAGAAAAATAAAGTGATGCCAAGAGAATGAAACAAGGTGACATCCAAGGTCACAGTGGGAGTTTTGGAAAGTGATTCATCTAAAACTTAAGACTCAGAACTAACTGAGATTTAGGGTAGTAGGCATGAAGAAATTTTCTTGGAATAATGCTTTAACTTAAGGAAAATGAACAAAAGAAAGATCAGTTGGGAGTTATTTTTCATCTTTAGCACCTTCTATCATGTTATGTAGGCAGTTCACAGGCAAACTCATTCATAAATATGGCCAGCTGATTTTCTTTCGTTGATACATTAATCTTCTAATTATGGTTCTCAACCCTTGAGCACTTAGAGATAATAAGGGCATTTTATTTATCTCAGTGTCTGGAGTAGACTACTGGCATTTTGTGAATGGGAGGCAGGATTGCCGCCTGTCCTGAAATTCTTAGGATACAACCTGGAAGAATCATCCCACTCCCAAATGCCAACAGCATTACTCCTAAGAAACCTTTTTAGAAGTCTTTCTTACTGTTCTAGAAGAGCTTAATAATTTTTATTTTAGTTGCTCTATTTTTTACATTATAATGCATATTTTATGTCATAGTTCTATAAACATTATCCCAACACTAAGTCTCTTGTATGTTTTTTTATAAAGCTCTATTTTTATGCTTAGGAGTTAGTTTTTTCCCCCAATTACAAAAATGCTCAAATTCTTAATGGAAGTTTATAAAGATGAAAATTAAAAGGTAATTTTTCCTCCACAGCTGCACACTATTAACATTTTATGATTTATTTATTTATTTTAAGGGAGAAGGGGAGGGAGAGCATGAGCAGGAGGTGGGGCAGAGGGAGAGAATGTTTCAAGCAGACTCCCTGCTGAGTAAGGAGCCTGACACAGGGCTCGATCCCATGACCCATGAGATCATGACCTGAACCAAAACCAAGAGTCAGTCAATCACTTAACCAACTGAGCCACCCAGGTGCCCCCACACTATTAACATTTTGATATTTCTCTTTTCAGCCTTGTATGTCTGTATATATGCATACTGAAAGATGTCACATTGCCTCTATTGCTTATAATATGTTTTTGTTAACTATAAATCGGGAACATTTTTCTAAGCCACAAGATAGTTTTAATGAAATGATTTTAGATGGCTACATAGCATTCTATCACATCAATATACATTTTTCATGTTATAAATAGTGTTGAGAAGTATGTCATTGTATCTAAGTCATTGAGCTCACCCCATGTTATATCCTGAGGATAAATTCTAGAAGTACAACTTTTTAAGTCAAGTGATATTTCACAATGAGTTAATGGCAATCCGGAATTGTTTTCGCTTTCTCCTGAAAGCAAACTAATTCAATCCAGATATACTAATTCAATCCAGATACTTTCATTAGCACATTTGATATCAGTAACAAACTATGACCAAAACAAAATGATGAACAAATGACAGAAAGACAAAGAAAGAGAGGAGAGGGAGAGAAAAGGAGGGTAAGAGGGAAGAAAGGGGAGAGAAAGAAGAAGGGGGAGATGAGAGAGATTGAGAGACAGGGGCTCTCATATTTCAATGTTTATTTTTTCTTTGTAAGAGATCAATAGAAAAAAGTGTTCTGTTTTTATTTCTATTCATGTCAATAACCTCTGATTTGTAATGTATTTATTTATTCAAGTTAACTAAAAAGGAATTGGTGTTTAAATGTGTGGAAGAATATCAATACTAAGAATTGAAAATGGGAGTTGGAGATTTCGGGCCTGAGGCCTTTGGTCAGGCTCATGGACTCCACATCCACTAATCTTTTCTTCTGTGGAGGAATCCAACTCAAGACAGACTGAGGAATTTGATAAAAGAACAGTTACAGAAGTAGAGTTACTATTGGCTCTTTAATTCATCATCATAAAGCAAAATTCTTGGTGACCAACTGCTGACTTACTCATTTTTAATTCTCAGAGATTAAGACATTGAAGACACACACACATAAACACAAATACTGCATAAATAAATAAATTCATAAATAAATTGATAAATATATTATGTAAGAGGAAGCATTTACAGACTGTGCACATCTAATACATGAATGATATTTACTGAGCTATCAAATTTATTGTATATAAGAGTAATTGGGTCATTCTTTGACTCTTCTTCATAGCTGTTTTAGAAAATGACCATGAATGCCAACTATAGCAATAATGATAGAAAAAGGCAAATTTTTATGTATGGTGATTCCAGATAGTCTTGGAAATAATTCCAACTAGTGATAGAATCTTACAAATTTATAGTTAGAGAATGAATGACCCTTCTAAGGGGATACTGTGTGGTAAAAAAAAAAAAATCACTGGATTAGAAGTCTTTACCACTAAATTACTTTGTGACACAGGATTAGTTCTTCACTCTTTTTCTGGATTTAAATTTTCTCAGTACTTAAACAAGTAGATTATAAAAAAAAATCCTTCCAATTCTAAAAAACCCACAGATCTACCATTAAAAATGATCTGTCATTAGAAATTATAACATGAACAAGTTGGATTTTCTACTCTTTCTCTTTAAGAACCTTATCACCTGATGCTCTTCAAAAAGTGTCAAAAGGAACTTATGGTAACAGGAAACTGAATCTCTGGTAACTAAAGAGTCTAGATTTCTAGTATCATCTAGCTTCCATAAGAGGCAATTAAGAGATTATTGAAATACTCTACAGTGGGTTCACCTCTCTGTAATTGTCGCTATTGACAGAGACAAATAACTCTCATTAAATACCATGTACTGTTCTATTTTTTCCAGCATCTGCTGAAGTTGGGTGTGACCATGCGATTGTGTTCTGGCAAAAAGGAAGGTAAGTGGAAGTGATGGGTCACTTCTGTACCTGTTAGAAACTGTGTTTCCTCTTGATCTTTCTTTTCTCTGCCAAGGAAACATAGAAGGTCACATGTTAGGGTGGCAAACTTCAGATTACCATGGGAGTTGGTCTGGATCTCTGTGTCCTCAGAGGGAGAACAGTCCCTATTTACCCACAATGAACTTTGGTTGAGTGACAAAAAAATTAGGTGTGATAAACAACTGAGATTTAATAGTATATTTTATCACAGTGTAATTTAGCTCATCTTTACTCATATATCCTATATATTACGGCTTTCCTGTCATATCACTCTTTAGAAAATTGACAAATTTATCAAGGATATAAAATGTATATAGCTAGACTCATATTGAAAATGTTGGTGATTTTTTGTAGTTGCTTAGTGTTATACTATTCATCGTACATTTAAGGAAAAGTGAAAGAAGTTTCTGGGACTTTTATTTGACTTAATACCTGATTGCTTACTAACTGCCCTGAGCATTCAAAAGTTATAATTGATTTACGGAATAGGACTTTAGAAAATATAATGTTATTTTAAGAAAAGAGCAACTGTAGTTAAGTATAAACTTTTCAGATTTTTTTTGGTTGAAATAGTATAGCAACAGTTTGTTATGAGTAATTTAGACGTGTTGATTTATTGAGAGTATTTTCAAAAGAAAGCGTAAATGAGTATTTAAATTCCAACTCAATATTTTGTAAATATGTGTTACCATAAGTTCCTTTTGACACTGTAGGTTCCTTTCTTTTCTAAAGTCTCAGGGTATGTTTCCCATACTCCATAATATCACTTAAAATTTTAAAATTAACTTTTATTATCTACTGTGCTCTTTTTTTATTATAACTTCTGAAAAGGAGATTATAAATATCATTCATCCTTGCATCCTTCTGAATAATCAATAAGAAGCCTTCTCAAAAGAAACAAAGTAAAATGTATTCTGTTACACACATTTTTAATAAACAGTTGTTGCTGGTTGCTACCACAGGAGATGACAGCTAGGAAACTCAGTTGAGGGAAGAGAGATTTACTTTTGGGGTTAGGTACTTTCATGTGATTTTGATTAGAAATTGTGGTAAGACGAATTCTGAAAAATCTGTTGGCATTTAAGGATGCAATAGTTAGTGGTTGGGTATATGGTCCAATAATTTTCAGTGATACAGAAGTCATGTGGAATTTGGGAATTAGCTCAGATATTTTATGCAAGGATACATTGTATACTGCAAAAATAAGCTTCTTGATATTAGCTTCTTGAGCAAGTACAGGAAATCCTGAAGCCATAAATTTCTAACAACCATCAAAATTCAGAGACTTTATTATTCTGTTCATACTATAATCTCTTTGCTGATTTTGTAAAGGCCTTGATGCCAAATGCATTCTGTAAAATGCATTCTGTCCCTTAATAAGAATTTGTTTTTGAAAAATTCATAATCATGAGGAAGCAGGGCAGAAGACATGTTCTCTAATTCAAGCCAAGAGCTGATCTGAGAACATGAGTTCAATGACATCACGTTGGAATAGAAAAAAGATACTTTAATTATTTAAATATTTTTAATGAGTACTTTTTTTGCTATCTGGAAATCACAATTTTTTTCTATCAAATTAACCAATGGCATTCAATTTTTAAAAAGAGATAAACCTGCTACTTCAAAGAAAAGCACAGCTGACATTTGATAATAATTTTATGTGTAATATGATCCATGCTTAAGGCCAATTTATTACCCACTTTTCTCCAATTTAATTTTAATTCACATTCAGGGGATTTTTACTTAATGCCACCTTTATTAAATTATTTAATTCTTATCTACACTAGGCAATTATTTTTCTTTTAATAATACACTCATTAGAAGTGGAAGAAAAATGAAGAGTTCTTATTGTTTTAATACTTTATATATAATTTTAAAGCATGAAGATATTTCTAATTTATGGAATTAAATGTGGAAGGCTAGGTAATAAGCTTGATAAATATAAAATGATTAATATTAATCAAACTTTTTTTTAAGATGAGGAGAGGTGGGGAGGGGCAGAGGGAGAGGGAGAGAAAATCTTAAGAAGGCTGTACACCCAGTCCTGAGCCAGATGAGGAGTTCAATCTCACTGAGAAAATGACCTGAGCTGAAATCAAGAGTTGGATGTTTAACTGACTGACCCACCAAGATACCCCACTATGAATCTAACTTTTATTTAAAATATTATTTTTTCAAATTTAGTAGGGTTTCTTTTGTTGACAGTGTGCTATTAATATGACTGATGCATTTACAAAAAATTCATATAAACAAATCAAATAATCCTTGAAAATTGATGGCACATGTGAAATCATCAGAAGGAGGTAGGTGACTATTCTAGCCCAATCCTAATGGTTATTTCAAAGAGCTAAAGTCTGAGCTTATTTCTACTCTTGAAATACTATGAGGTCATGTGAATTACAACGAGAAAGAAAGAAATGACCATGATTTATCCTGGACAGTTGACAGGGATCTCTCAGAAAATTTTGGGGTCTTTTGTGGTTCCATACAAATTTTAGGATTGTTTGTTCTAGCTCTGCAAAAAATGTCAGTGGTATTTTGAAAGGGATTGCATTAAACATATAGACTGCTTTGGGTAATATTGACATTTTAACAATATTCTTCCAATCCATGAGGATGGAGCATCTTTCTGTTTCTTTCTGTTGTCTTCAATTTATCAGTGTTTTAAAATTTTTAGAGTACAGGTCTTTCACCACCTTGTAGGTTTATTCCTAGGTATCTTATGGTTTTGGGTGTAATTATATATGTGATTGGTTCCTTAATTTCTCTTTTTGCTGCTTCATTCTTGATGTATAGAATGCAACAGATTTCTGTACATTGATTTTGTATCCTGGACTTTCTTGAATTCATTTTCCAGTTCCAGTATTTTTTGGTGTGGAGTCTTTTGGTTTTATTTTTTTTATTTATAGTATCATGTCATCTGCAAATAGTGAAAGTCTTACTTATTCCTTGGCAATTTGGATGACTTTTATTCCTTTTTGTTATCTGATTGCTATGGCTAGGACTTCTAGTACTATGTTGAATACAAGTGGTGACAGTGGACATCCCTGTTTTATTCCTGACGATAGAGGAAACACTTTCAGTTTTTCCCCACTTAGGATGATACTAGCTGTGGGTTTTTTATACGTGGCCTTTTTTATGTTGAGGTTTGTTCCCTCTAGACCTGCTTTGTTGAGGGTTTTTATCATGAATGATTGTAGTACTTGGTCACTGTTCCTTCTGCGTCTATTGAAATGATCATAGGTTCTTATCCTTCTATTAATATGTTATATCACATTGATTGATTTGTGAATATTGAACCACCTTTGCAACCCAGGAATAAATCCCATTTGATCATGGTTAATGATTTTTTAAGAAAATGGATTGTTGAATTTAGTTTGCTAGTATTTTGTTGAGGATTTTTTGCATCTAGGATCATGAGAGATATTGGTCTGCAGTTCTCTTTTATTGTGGTGTCTATCTGGATTTGGTATTAGGGTAATGCTGGCCTTATAGAATAAGTTTGGAAGTTTTCCTTCCATATCCATTTTTTTGAATATTTAGAGAAGAATAAGTATTAACTCTTTAAATGTTTGGTAGAGTTCACTTCTGAAGCAATTATATCTTGGACTTTTGTTTGTTGGGAGTTTTTAAATTATTGATTAATTTTTTTGCTGGTTAACTGTCCAAGTTTTCTGTCTCTTCCTGTTTCAGTTTTGATAATTTATATACTTCAAGGAATTTATTTATTTCTTCTAGGTTGTCCAATTTGTTGGCATATAGCTTTTCATAATATTCTTTCATAATTGTTTGGGTTTTTTTTGGTGTTTGTTGTTATTTCTCCTTTCTCATATGTGATTTTATTTATTTGGATCCTTTCTCTTTTTGATAAGTCTAGCCAGGGGTTTATCAATTTTATTAATTTTTTTCAAAGAACCAGCTCCTGGTTTAATTGATCTGTTCTATTGTTGTAGTTTTTTTTTTTAATTCTATATCATTTCTTTCTGCCGTAATATTTGTTATTTCCTTCCATTTGCTGGCTTTAGGTTTCATTTGTTGTTGTTGTTGTTTTTCCTTTAGTTCTTTTAGATATAGGGTTAGGTTGCTTATTTCAGGTATTACTATATACTTCACTCTTAGGACTGCTTTTGCAGTATCCCAAAGGTTTTGGACCATTGTGTTTTCATTTTCATTTGTTTCCATGTATTTTTAAAATTTCTTCTTTGATTTCCTGTTTGACCCATTCATTGTTTAATAGCATGTTTTTTAACCTCTCTGTATTTGTGTTCTTTTCAAATTTTTTATGTGGTTGACCTCCAGTTTCATAGTGTTGTGATCAGAAAAGGTGCATGGTATGACTTTAATCTTGTATATCTTGAGGCCTGTTTTGTGGCCTAATATGTGATCTCTTCTGGAGAATGTTCCATGTGCACCTGAAAAGAATATGTATTCTGCTGTTTAAGGATGCAATGTTCTGAATATATCTTTTAAATCCATCTGGTCCAGTATGTCATTCAAAGCCACTGTTTCCTTGTTGATTTTCTGTTTAGATGATCTGTCCACTATGTAAGTGGGTTGTTAATGTCCCTTATTGTTATTGTATTGTTCTTGATTAGATCCTTTAAGTTTGTTATTGTTTTATGTGTTTGGATGCTCCCAGGTTGGATGCATAAAAAATTTACAATTGTTATATCTTCTTGTTGGATTGTCCCTTTTATTATTATACAGTGCCCTTCTTTGTCTCTTGTTACAGTCTTTGTTTCAAAGACTAGTTTTGTCCTGTATAAGTATTGCTACTCTGGCTTTCTGTTGACAGACATTTGCATGAGAAGTAGTTCTCCATCCCCTCACTTTCAATCTGCATGTGTATAGGTCAGAAATGAGTCTCTTGCAGGCAGCATATAGATGAGCTGCTACCGCCATCTGACACCCTATGTCTTTTGATTGTAGTGGTTAGTCCATTTACGTTCAAAGTAATTATTGATTGTTATGTATTGGTTGCCATTTTATTACTTGTTTCTTGGTTGTTTCTGGATATTTTCTCTGATTCTTTCTCTCTTTCATGTGTTCCTGATTTTTTTTAGTGATATATTTATATTTCTTACTCTTTATTCTTTGCATGTTTATTAGTGGTTTTGTATATATGGTTACCATTAGGATTATACATAAACTCTTCTGCATATAGCAGTCTATATTACATTAGATGATTATTTAAATTTGAACCCATTATTTACTCTTCTCCTCCCCATGTTTTAGTTATCTGTTATTATATTTTATATCCTCTTTTTGCGAGTTGCTTGACTAATGTTTTACAGAAGTATTCATTTTTACTGCCTTTGTTTCCTGCTTTTATACTGTCACTTCTGGTCTTTCCTTTCCACTCAGAGTCTCCTTTAATATTTCTTGCAGGACTGGTTTGTGTTCATGAACTCCTCTAATTTTTGTTTGTCTAGAAAACTCTTTATCTTTCCTTCTATTCTGAATGATATCCTTGCAGGATAAAGCATTCTCGGCTGCAGACTTTTCCCGTTCAGCATTTTGAATATATCATTCCACTTCCTTCCAGCTTGCCAAGTTTCTGTAGAGAGATCCGCAGCTAGCCTTATGGATCTTCCCTTGTAAGTTAGGGACTTCTTTTGTTTTGATGCTTTTAGGATTTTTTCTTTATCACTATATTTTAGAAATTTACAGTATATCTTCGCGTGGGCCTGCTTTTGTTGAATTTGTTGGAAGTTCTTTGTGCCTCCTAGATCTGGATATCTGTTTTTTCCCCCAGATTAGGAAAGTTTTCAGCTATGATTTCCTCTGTTCTCTCATTTTGTCTGTCCCTGACTGCTACTCTGTGTTAGAAAAGCCAGCTATGTCTTTTGTTCCTGAAAGTAATGGCCTTATGAAGAAGAGGTCATGTAGTGCCCAGGGCCTGACACTTCAGGGAGTGCCTCCAGTATGTGCTACGTGTACTCTGCTGCTGTATCCTGGCTGCACCTACCCTTCAGGCTAGTCATCTATAAAGGCTCTCTTTGCCTGCTGTGGACAGTATTTTGTCCCTGGCCTGAATGTGGCGAGTTTTAACTGGGTGTGCTCTGGTCTGGTTGTGAAATGAGACCTGTCACCACCTCCATTGGAGCTGAGGCCCTGCAAAACTTTCTGTTAAGGAGACATAGCATGGGAAGGGTTTGTGCTGGTTTTCTGGAGGAGGGGCCTACCACAATGCAACAGATTCAGGAATGACTGGAAATTCAGTTCTACTAAAATACAGTTGGGTGGAGCTTAGTGTAAGCAAGTTAGGCAACCAGTGTCCATGTTATGCTACTTCTTGCAACTGACTCTGTGTTTATGCTGAGGGATGGTCGAGGGAAATGGCGCCAGCCAGTTCCTGTTTTCCTGGAGAGGTGTCTCCCTGAAGGCTTCCTGTCAGAGGTGTGCTCTGAGAAGAGCAAATAATCTTCCCACTGTGTGCCCCAGGATATTTTCAGATCACTTTTTCCACACTGTATGCCCCTGAGTTATTTGCCTGCTTTTTCTCCAAGAGCAACACAGTGCCTTCTAGGCTGTATCCCAGCCAAGCTGCTGACTTTTAAAACTTTAGGTTTTAAGCCCCACTTTTTGCAAGAACTCATGAAATTCAGTTCATCTCATTTTTCAAGCCAGTGGCTATGGAGAAACATTCTCTTTGTGCATTCCCTTGTGCGCTCCCCTCTCTCTCTCTCTCACTCACTCTAACACAATTTTCTCCACGACAATGGCTCCCTCCCCTCTTCAGCAGCCAGGATCATGTTCTCCCTCAAACTACATTCTGTACTGCCTCCCTTATTTGAGATGGCTTCTTCTCTCCTTTTAGTTGCAAAATTCTCTGTTTTCAGGTCAGTTTCTGGGGTATTTAAGATGATTAATAGTTACTAACTTGTATTTGTAGGACAAGGTGAGCTTAGGGTTCTCCTACTCTACTGCCATCTTTCTATTTCTTCCCTGGAGACTTTTATTAAAAGACAAATATCATAATTTATGGGCCCATTAGTAGAAGGAACTGAAAGGGTGGAGAAAATACACAACAATGCCAAGGTAATTGGTGAAGCCAGAGTTCAAATTCAGGTCTCTGAATTCTAAGACTAGACCATTAGTGATTTAACATCAACATCATCTAAAGTCCAAACTCTTAGATTGCTTTCAGGACCATGCATATGTTCTTTCTAGCCTCTCCAGCCTTTCTTGTGAGGCCAGAAACTGTATTCAGTTGTCTAGTCACATAGAACTTCAGAGTGTAATGTTATTACTTCTGGATTTAAACATGCCATTACCTGTGCCAGAAGCTCTTGTCATACCTCATCTTCCATCCCCTTGCCTTCTGGACAATTCCTTATACATTGTTCAGGATTCAACTTCAATGTCACTTTTTTTGTATTTCAACCCGTGTCACTTTATCAAAGCAACCTTAACCTTGTGTCTCTCTAACACCCTTACAAAAATAAACCCCCTAGTTAAGATTGAGTACAAATCCTGTAATTCCTGGGTCTGGTTACTTTTCATATTGTATAGAAAGTACAGAACTATATGGAGGTCATCCACTTTTTCTTTTCCTTTTAAACTTTTCCAGTGCTTTGGAATTATATATCTCTTTCATTATGCCATTTGTGGGATATAGTATAGTATAGTATCTGTATTTACTATATCTTCAATAAATTCATATGGAATGGGGAAAGCAGGAAGCAATATAAGATTATTCTAGTAGATTTCCGCATGCCCACTAGATCTCTGTCCCCATCACTACTTCAGCTTACCTGAAGGTATGTTAACTTATGTGGGAATAGACCAGAACTGATGACTGCTGAAATCAAAGGCAGTGACTGACTCTAATCAAAAAGTCTACTGTTACTGATTTAAGATCTTGCACACAAATGAGATTTCTTCCTGGCCCAAATTAGACAAGAAACAGTGCTGGGAAATAACAGAACTTGGAGGAAACAGTATCTAGTTAGGGTAAATGTAATGTTTAGGCAATTTATCTGTTGCCAGGAAAAGTGGGATGAGCAATAGTGGCTGTGGAGTCTGAAAATCATGTCCTCTGTTTTCCTCACACATAAGCAGCTTCGAGTTGCATCCTAGAGTTGCACCAGATAAAGTTCAGTCATATTTCTGTGTTTGCTATGAATTTGGAAGAAGTGTTAATGTCCCCTCAAATCCAGGGCAGATAGAGATGATTGGAGATAAGAGCTACTCAGTAGGGCAAGGAGAGATGCAACAGTTAGATGCTAAGGGAAATTATTTATATGGAATTCCCATACCAGCTAGCTTTGGGACTGTTCCACCTTCACATTAGAAGCTAGATAGGGAAGAGGTAAATAAAGAACCTACAAGTGGAAGAATTTTGAATCTTGGAAGAGAGTGACTGATTAATGCACTTTACCTTGAATCCAGAAACAACTGAATTGGACGAGTGCTTGTTATCCACCAGATTATATGTTTGAAACCAAGTTGAAATGGGGACATATGAATACACACTGCATCCCCGACTCTTGTAAATTTACTTGTCAGTTGTAATATGAAGCTTTTGTCAACGAGACAATCCAGCTAGCTCTGACATGGGACTATTATCATCACATCATTTAAAAACAAAACAAAATAAAACAAAACAAAACAGAAAAATCAAGTCATTGTTAAAGAACTTGATTTTCAAGTCCTTGAATTTGTAAACAGCTGATAACTTAGAATTTCTCGGTGCTCATAAAACATACATTATTCCAGCTTTTTAAGCTGCCATATAGTTGATAATAAACCTTTTGGGAAAATTTTTGTGACTTCAAATAACGTTGCATTTAATGTTTTTGGTGATGGAGTGGTGGCTTGTTTCTCAACCTACATATAATTCTACTCATACCAAAAAATATTTGGGACAGAAAAATTCTTGTTAACCTTAAAGGAAGTTACCCATAGGTTAAAATAGTATAAAAATTGAAATGGTTGGTCTATTCCCACCTTCAACCAGCTGTTTCTTTAGAAGCAACATGGAAATAATTAAAATGTACCTTAAAAGTATTCAATGAGTTTCATAAAGGTTTTACTTCATTTTGATTTTCAAACTTAGAAGTCTTATATTGATCCTTTTGAAGCCTATAAGTGAAGATTAAAGCATTCTAACATGCTATCTACAGGTGTGCCACAGTGAGTTATGATCCTTGCATAATCCATAGAATGAAAAAGCTACAGTAAGTAACAAACTGTTAATCAGTGCAATGGCACAGAAGATCAATCTTTGATTCTTATATTCACCAACCCTGTTTATTTGGTCACATTAGAGAACAGGCTGGGGTGTTGGAATGGATTCTTAGAAATGATGGATGTAATTGTCAAAAATGCCAAGGCCAATGTATAATGTTCATAAAAGAGCCAACCCAATTCAAGTACCTTCCATTTATCATTCATGCAATTTGACCCCCAGTTCTCTTTATAATAACATACAAGGGAGGAACAACTGCTGTGTTAATTCCAATGGAATCTTGTGCACTTTTCACTATCATTCAGATCACAGCCTTTCTCAGACTGGGATCATTTCTACATAACTTTCCTTTCTCTGAGGATGTTGGAACTATTAGTTGAAATATGGATTTAATAAAGAAAAGCTGATTAATGAATCTGTATGTGATTTCTGTGTTGCTAGTAGAATGTTTTGAAATTCAGAATCTTTCTGATTTATCATCTACTTATTCTTAGAATATATTCTCAACTTTGATATTGACAGTATTTTATTGAACATTCTTCCAATACCAGTATTTTACAGATGGGGTTTTCTTATGAAATTTACAAGTGTTAAGGTGTTGGGTGTATTTAAATAGGAGAAAGTACTCTAGTATATATTACAGATATTATCAATTGAGAAAAAAATGTAAGGGATTTTCACTTACTTTGCTTGTTAAACTGGTCTATTATAATGAATGAAATCATGAACATTCTGTCATAGATACTTTAAGATTATACTTTTATTAATTTTATGATTTTATCAAACTAGCTGCTTGAAATTCCTGACTCTTTCTTGGTCTTTGGCTTTATGTATTTGTAACAATTTCATAAAAGTGGCTTCATACTTGTTACTAGCTTCATACTTGTTACTATACTAGAATATAAGCTCCAGGAGGGTAAGGTTTGTGCTCCACTACATCTGAGATTCCTGGACGAATGAGTACGTTGTAGACGCTCAGTAATTATTTATTTAAAAAAAAGAAAAAAGAAGGAAAAAAGAAAAAGAGAAAAAAAGGAGAAACAAAGAAAAGTAAAATGTATATTTATTTTAAAATATTTACATATTAAAGTGATTTAAGGGGTTATCAAAATTACAAATAATGTATTATGATATTCTTACCAGTGAAACTACATTACATGACATTTCTAAAAATGGAACTGTATTGCCTAAATTAGAATAGATATCACTAAAAAGAAGAAATAAAATATCAGCTAACCTGTATAAAAGAAGCAATCCCAACTAAAATGATATAACATTGAAATTATCTTAGTGGTTCTCTTTTTCACTGATGATAAATATATTCTTAAAATATACCTTGAAAAAATATTAATAAGAAAAAGAGCTCTCCAAACCCAGATCCTAAATAAAATTATTATTAAGCTATCTAGAATGTATACTCACATGGAAACATTACAAACATTCCACAGGTAGTCTAAATGTCAAGATGTGCCTGACACTATGAGATATTCAGAAAAAAATAGCTCTGGTCCTTACTGAGCATATGCAGTCCTAACATGCAAAAAAATAAATCAGAAAGAACAATTGTGTGATAATTGCTCTCATAGGCCAGTACAGCCAACATATAACTGAAGACAAGGGCAACAAAGTTCATAAATTTTGCATTAATAAACAATTGAAATGGGGAGAAAAAGGATTTGTGACTTTAATGGATTTTTCTTTCTTCCCTCCTCCAGAAAAGAACAAATGCCCTGCTTTAATTGACTGACATGATCATAACAAGATGTAACAGCTCTGATTTGTATTACTAACTTTCAGTTTCTTCATTTATGAAACAGAGTTTAAAATCTTTTTGAAGGCCAAATGAGAGTATTTGATATCTCTGTGTAAACTGGCAAGTGCTACCCAAATGTTAGTCATTACTCTTATAATCATCTCTAGCATGTGCATATCACATGGTTAATCTGAATTCTCACATTAGAAACCTAAAAAATATCCGTTCAGCTCAATTTTTATTTCATAAATGGTTTTAGTCATTATTATTTACAATATGCTTTTTGAGTGGCGTTTACACAATAAAAAGCTAAAAAGTAGAAAATTGAAATATGAGACTACAGTCCCAATGATTTGCTTATTGAGAATGTTATTAAAAAGGCTAAATTACCCTGACGATTCACAGACATGTACCCTGGGGCAAATAATACATTATATGTTAATAAAAAAAAAGGCTAAATTATATTAATCAAAAAAGATATTCTTAGAACTTTTAAAATGCTGCGCTTCTATTTGAAATCACTGTACAACTACTGCTTAAGTTACAATTAACTTTTGTTGTAAAGACTGAAGATATGCTGATATTTCCATAGGACGAAATAGTAAAAATAGGATTTTTGGTGCCATTTACTCTTATCAGAAATAATCATAAAATTTTAAAATATATTTTATGTGATATTATCATTATCATCTCATGTTAGGGATGAGCTATTTACTTATCTATTTAGTTATTCTCATGTTCCTTTTTCTCCTCTATAATAAATCACTGACTTATATTCATAGCACAGTTATCTTTTGGTTTTATTTTGTCCATTCCAAAAGAATCAGAAAATAGAGTCATCTTTATGCTTGTATTTTCTCCAACCTTATCTTATATAATGATGCATATATTACTGTAGAAGTCAGACATATGAATCCAAAGAGAGATGGAGAATAGGAAGAAGAAAGTAAGCTTTAAAGTCTATCTGTTCCCTGACACCACATTAAGAACTCATCACTCATGTGAAATCAAAGAGCGATCACACTCAATTCCATGTCAGACCCCTACTGCAATATGAGACTTTAAGAAAAGAAAGTTAAGATAACCACTTCAAGCAAATAAAAATGTTTCAATATAATTAACAATCACGATGACTTTGACTATACTAAGAAATATAAACAAAATTCAAGTTTTGTATATATAAAATATTTGTGTTTATGTGAATAACATCCAAACAACAAAGAAACAAAAAATATCATAAAATGAGACACAAGAATTTCTCAGTCTCAGGAAATAATACCATTGAGACTATTAATTTTATGAAAACCATAAATAATTCTTTATGTAACTCTATTATATAGTAATTTTTAAATATTTTACTTTTGCCATGATTCACAAACCGAAGGTCATCCTTAAACATTGATTTTAACAATAGTGTCATTCTATTACAATTTTTTAGATAACATATTTTTAATAAAACTTTAGAAATATATTTCATGGACTAATTTGTGCTTTGAATGAAATTATACTTCTGTATCCATAAAGATATCTAGTTTAGCATTCTCCTCACAATATAGAGCTGCTACAACACAAGTGTTATCCTTTCGTAAGTAAACAGTATGATGTCATTTTGCTATATCTATATATTATGTGCCTCCAACAGCAAAGTTCAAATAGATAGGGAAAGAGTATGTTTAACAAAATTCTCAGGAAAGGAATGGTAGAGTAGAAGAATGATATCTTACTTTTCTAATGTTAGGCCAATAGATTTGGATGCATTTAAATATGTATACATTGTTGCAGCAGTAAAAATTTGCAAATGGGTATGTATATTTAGATAGTGCTACCCAAATCATATATATCGTATTATCTTTTATTAATTCACAATTTTACATTTATGGAATCTGATGGGGGACTATCTTATCTGTGCTCAACTTGATATAAAGCCAAGAAAATCTGTCAATTTTCCTTTTAATTACTCCTATAATATTTACTGCTGATGGCTTTATTCTCCCCATCTCCATTGGCAACCTGAAAGGCAATTCTCACTCTAACTAAGCTCCTGGGGTGCCATCCACAAGAGATTGTCACCTTGCTGTGGATTGTGACCTCTGACCCCACCACTTTCTTCCTGTAACAGTACTACCTTTGCACATTTAATGAACTTTGTCCACAGTTAAAAAGATGTCAGCACAGAAAAATGTTGGGTCCTGCTGTGAAAAATTCCGTTGTTTCTATACATCTTATTGACCTTTCACATTATAGAAGATAAGAAAAAAAAAATCAATAAGGTTATTTAGTAGCCAATCCAGTGCAATCTTTATTATTAATATGCTAAACATATTGCTTTCAAGGCATTGACACCTAAACAGTGCAAGAAGTATCAAAATTACTTCTCATTAATAACCATTATATTAATCACTGTTGCCCAGAACTAGAATCTGACAGCGAAATCCCCTGGTGGAAATTGCTATAATCGTTCAAACTACAGGAATGAATATTTTTCAGCATAATTACTGCTGTCTTATTGAAAAATATCCCATTAGATGGCAGCTTTTAGTTACGTAAATCGTGTTGATTAATTTTTAATTTCCATCATTTATATGACATTGCACAAGTAAAGATCTTTGATAATTTAAATGGTTAGCTGAGCAATTATTAAAATAACTTACAGCAATTCAAACATTCATTTACTTACTACAAGTGCCATACATCATTAACTCCTGATTAAAATAAAGTTTGGGAAATTGCGAGTGCTGAATTGATCACTAAGATATGTATTTCAGGGTGTTTTATAAAAATAGTCATGCCATGTAGCATGCCTCAGCTGTAATGATAAAGCTTGAGCATAAATGTTTTAAAGCAAGGGAATCTGAATTACACTGGCAATATGACATCCCAGCCGTGTGCTCAAATACATATTTATGCCTCTAGGCAGACAATTTAAATGGTCTTTAACATTACAATTTTTAGTCACCCCAGTACCTCTTTTATTTAAAACAAACAAAAGGTTTCAGTATTTATGAGTGAAGAATGAGTCCTCAGTCTTAGTTGTGCATTTTGTTTTTTATTGACTTGCTTGAATCTTAGTATTAACTGTGGAATCTTAGATAACTTCTAGTTTATTTAGCTATAAATTGGGAGAGTAACTGTACTTAGCTTGTAAAGCTGTGCTATGGGTAACATGACTCAAGAAATGTCATGTGCGTTGATAGTATATGGGATATACTAAGCAATAAATAATGATCCTCATAATATTTCATAGTGTAAGCCTTCAAATATATGGCCAGTATACAAAGATAAATATTTTTATGTACAAAAATAAATGTCCTTGATCTTTAATATCTCCCCATATTAGTTTCATAAATTAAAAACAAAGACAAAAACACCCATGTGCTTGGATTTCAGCTGAGTTGCCTGCCAATTCTTATGGTTTAAGTAAGCAGAATAAAGATCGAAAAGTAAATGACTAGATAGAAGAAACCACATGTTGTCGTAATTAGTAAGTGATTACACCCAAGTCCCATTGGAACTATAGGAAATCTGAAGGAAAAATTAGGTCTAATATATTGCAATATTACAAAGTCTAAAATTTACATTTTGAGATATTTTCTGGAACACATACAGTTGAATAGTTTAGGGGGAATTAGTAGGGGACACAATTTTTACCACATTTTATTTCCAAAAATCAGGATAAATTTAAAAAATCAGGATAAATATTAAAAAAAAATTTATATATAAATTTTTATATACAAATATTCAAAAACACGTCTGTAACATAAACTCTGACAAAGGTCAAGAAGTTGTTTTCATAGTTTTTCATCTTAAAATATTCATAGTTGGAGAATACAATTAGACTAATAATTGCAATGCATAATGACAATGCTAAAATATGTCCAAAGTTCATATCTTAAGTGTATAGGAAGGAAATTCTTAACTGGATTTAGAGGGGTTTTAGAAACCTTAAAGCAGGGATAGTTGACTGGTCTTGAAGGTTAAGAATTTGCTAGAACTGTGTTTGGGAGAAAAGCGTTCCAGGAAAAGGAAACATGGTGTATAGATGAGTAGAGCTCTAAGAGTACATATGAACCCATGTACCCAGTCCTTGCAAGATTCTAGGTATTTGACAAAAATTTGTTGAATGAATCAGTGAGTGAACATATCAAAGAATGAAAGAAAGTGGTAGAAGAGTCCTGGAAGAGATTTTTGAAAAAGTATTCTATAAAGAGAAGGTAAAGACCTTTGTCTTTATAATTTTGCCTTTCTCTACATTTTTGTGCCCACCCCCCACTTCTCAAGCCCTGTTTTACTCTCTCAATTCTTTCACAAATGTTTTGCATAAGTGCTTCCCCAGTTCATTCTTCTTTTAATCCCCTGATGTAAAATTCATTTCTGATATTTCTTTGTGTGTAGTCTTGGACCCATATGCCCAGATGTAGCCTTCAGCTCTCTCTGGCCTTGCTCTGTATTTCAGAGCTGTGAGGTATGGTTCCTGGGCTCTCATATAAATTGCTTCCTGGTGGAGTTCACTCAAGAGATGACACTGGGGCAGATTATAGGACAAGAAGATGAGAGAAACCAGAGTGTGCCTCCACTTTCTTTTGCATGGGCTATGCCTTCATGTGGTTCCATATCCTGCCAGATAAGTTCACTATGCTTCTATCTTCCATGTGTCGATCCTAACCCAGGCTCCAATAGTACCATTTTCTCCAATTGTCTCCTTTGAAGGATTCTGAGATTATTTTTAGAGATTTAGATACAAAATAATCTGTATTGAGTTCAATTACTATGTATAAGATGAAACTGAAGATAAGAAATACTAAATTATTTCCCCAAAGTTTTATATATTAATAGATATTAAAACAGAGTAGAAAGAGCTCTTTGATTTCTCATGTGGAATTCTTTCTACAATACTACAGTGTCACTTCATTGAATATAATTGACAAAGAAATTACACATTACAACTAATGTGAGAAGATTAAAAAACAATGTTAGGGAGGAAGGAACAAAAGAAACTGTTAAAAAGAAATACTTTTGACTTCACATAATAGAAAACTAACCATCGATTAAACAAACAGGGATTTCTTTTTCTTAAATATGAACCTATCAGAGTTAGGCAGTTATGTCTTTGTCTCAGTTGGTCCACTATATGGTGGTAACATCTCAGTGATTCTGTTGCTGTTTTCTCTATGGAACATGCAGTTCCAGATATTATGTCTATGCTTAATGAAGAAAAAAATAAGGGCTTGCCAAGCCAAATATATCTCTCCTTTTAACTTGAAACCAAGTTTTCCTTGTCTTCTGAGGGGGCTTCATTTAGGTTTTTTTTTTTTTTTTAAGATTTTATTTATTTAACAGAGAGAGAACACAAGCAGGCAGAGAGGCAGGCAGAGGCAGAGAGAGGAGCACGCTCCCTGCAGAGCAAGGAGCCCGATGCGGGACTCGATCCCAGGACGCCGGGATTATGACCTGAGCTGAAGGCAGCTGCTCAACCAACTGAGCCACCCAGGCGTCCCTCATTTAGGTTTTATTAGCCAGACATGTGACACAGGACCACAGTTAAAGTGGAGGCTGGGAAAGTAAATATTTAGATTTTTTAGTCTTCTTAATAGAGGTTGCAACTGAAAGGAAAGCTGAGAGTGAGGTATGAGTTAGGAGATAACAGAGGAAAGAAAAAGGGAGCCATTTTAACCACAGATAAATGAACAAACACCAGCTTTGAGCAAAGTAAATTGTGTAGTTGAAAAAGCTTTGTATTAAGAAATAACTTGGCTATGTCCTGGTTTAGAACAAATTAAGTTGAAAGTGTTGGACAAAACACAGGTTCGCAGAGATAATTTCATTTGTGGAAATTGGGGCTCAGAGAAGGTGGATGAATTGTCCTAAGTTAATATACCTGGTAACTGACAATGACAATTTTCAGGATTAACTTTGTTTTAACTCCACTGCCTTCAAACTTTCTACTGTCCTTTGTAGTCATGATGTGGTTTGTTAGCTGCTACCAAAGAATTTGTAAATTTATTGTGTATACAACCAATTCATACACTTTTCATTATCCGCCCCACCCCCACAGGCTCACAATGACTTTTGTACTTAAAAACTGCTCTCTGCCTTAAAAAATAAAGATTTCATTTCTATGAACTGTTTATAAAAAGCAAAATAATAATAGTTTTCCCTAAGACCCAGATCTTTTAGGAACAATATTGAGTTGTGCACAACACAGAAAATAGATTTTAATAATAGAACAAATCTCAAGATAATTTAATAATAACAGAGTCTGTGTTCACACTTTGGTTCATTTTTGCCCTCAAGAGATATTTTTGGACTAAATTGGTATAGTTTATGCCTTCTAGGTATACTATACATAATTAATTCTGTTGATTCCTAATAAGATCTGCAATGAAACATCATAGTAGATGTAACTAATATTTTGCTCATTTGCCTAGTTGAATGTTATATAATTATCCCCTTTTTATTCAAGTTTATATTCCCTACAGCATTCAGTCTGGTATCTAACACAGAAGAGAGGCTCACTTACCATTCTTTAATGGATTCTTTACTAATCCAGGTTGATATTTTGCCTGTTCACTACATTGTTATGGAAAGTCGATTCTCCTATTCTTGCTTAAACGCCTGAAGCGAGGAGTACATTTGGCTTCTCTGTAGGTTTTCCGTTTTGGACACTTCCATATGGAAATCTCTTCACTCAACTTCCTTATGTTGGAGTTGTTTCTGTCCTTGGCTAGACTTTCTTCTATAAGACACTGTGGCCTAAAGACAAGTGAATCTGTCTCTTCACATATTTAATATTAAATGAAGACATTGGGCTACATGTTCTCTGAGGCTAATGCAGTTTTAGTATTTGGAATTTACATGATTTTTTTGTTGACCATTAGCTATATCTTTTAACTCGTTCCTATATGATTAGTTTCCAGATTCTTTATTTTGGTCATCCTTCAACAAAGTCTACTTCAGTTTAGAGAAGTGTCTTGAAGTAGGGTACTCCAAATGAAGAGCTACAATAATAATAAACTATGCAAGTAATAACAGCTAATATTTATTAATGTCTTGCATGCCAAAATTTTGTATGCATCCTTTTGTTTATCTTTACAATGACTTTTTGAAGTCGCTATTCTTATTGTCATCATTTTATGATGATAAAAGACTCTTGGAGATCTTGAAGTCACCATAAGCTGTCAAAGGTCAGGATCAATGGATCCTCTTCTATATGGGTTGACTTTTATTATCTTTCCTATATAGTTTTATTT
This sequence comes from Nasua narica, assembly GCA_028533885.1. Classification (NCBI taxonomy): domain Eukaryota; kingdom Metazoa; phylum Chordata; class Mammalia; order Carnivora; family Procyonidae; genus Nasua; species Nasua narica. The sequence goes on from CM052799.1 coordinate 90,800,389, forward strand.
AAAAGTTGTTAACACAAGCTTTTTCCCTCTGTGTTAATGGCTTCATTCTTCTCTAATGACCAAACATTTAAACAAGATTTTAAACGTTTGCATTTTTAAAGCATTGCATTTTAAAAACTTACCTATTAACATTATTTCAATGAAATGTTATCATTTTACTGACTCATAATCTAATTTCTGAAAATATATGTCAATAGTACCATCTAATAACCTTAAGAGAGATTTTTTTTTACAGATAACAATCTATATGTTAATTGGCTATAGTAACATAATAGGGCTATATTAAGCACATTTTTTTCCTAAACATTGAGCATCTTTATAAGATTTAATGCTGGATATTCAGTATCTGTCCAATCACTCAGTATTCTCATATTTTTATCATATTCCCAGAATTAAATGAAGCAAATAAATATTGCTATACTGTGAAAGTAAATATTTATTCAGTCCACTTCCAGTGCTCAAAACATTTGTCACAGTACTTAGATGAGAAAGCAAGTGACACGTTTTTGAAGAGTTGATTTATTTGAAAAGTTATACATATTGCATAAATCATCAGATTTAGTTTTATACTATCTAGATGATAAAACACATGAGAATTCTCTGAAAGGTAGATAGCTGAGATTAAATTGGCAATTTTGTTAGAATTATAATGTCACTTTTTAAGTTAACTCTAGGGTATTTGCTCTTGGTTTAAAATTAAGTTACTTTCCAGGCTACCTTAAATCAATTTTTCAAAATTTTGAACTCATAGTGTAACACAGAGAAGGGTGTATTCCAGAGTCCCTTATATTAACACTAATTTTTCTGAAGTATTAATATTATTAAGAGAGAAAATAGTTCTATTAGAAACAAAATGAGGGATACATTTGACTTCTATCATCTTTTGGAACAGTCACGTGTTCACCTACATTTCCAGTATTGTGACCAATTCCTTATTTTCCATTTGAGCAGCTTTCCCACAAAGCATCTTATAGTCCTCCTTATGAATCAGTCATTAGTCAGTGTTAAGTTTCTAAAATCCACCATCCACACTGCGTAATCTTTATGTTCTTCATAGCTACAGTTTAACAGTTAACAACCAGGATAAGTTATGGAACTCTGTATATTTATATAAAAATAAATCTTTGAGATATATCTTTTAAAAATTGTTTTACCTGTGATTTATTGTCAACGCTAAGATGGTGACCTAGCCAGGGCTGGTGGCTTTCTGCCTCCAAAATCAACCTGAATAATTATAGATTTTAAAGGCAGATAAGGATTCTAGGAATTAACCACAACCACCACAAAATAGGTCCTTGAGGAAATCCCTAGAAAGAAGAGAGGGTGCCTTTATCTGGACATGTGGTTATAACCCGAGGAACAGAATTGCCGGGAAAATCTTTTTCAACTCTGCCCCTCACACACACCAGATGCTGGTATCCTTTGGTTAATAATAGGGCCCTGAATACGTAAATAATTAATACAAAGAAGTGTAGACTATCATATTCTACATTCACTCCTCCAGATCCTCTAGGCTGATAGATCTTAACGAGGCACAAGGCTCACCAACAATGTTGTTTCACCGTAAAAAGTTACAACCCTGATATTAGCTGTTCCCTGGTGAAGTAGTTAAAAAGCGGAGATTAACATTTGGGTCCTGTTCTGGACCCTTCCCCCATACTGCAGAGAGAGTAGTGGAGCCCAAGAGAAAATGAACTCATACTTGAAAATAACTAAACCCTTATGGGGAAAACCTCTTCAAAAGAAAGATATCAAATAAAAATTTATGTTACCTGCCACAGAATTATTGGAAAATATTGGACAGGGATTTCAATTAAACCTAATATCTTCAGGCATTAAGGGATGATAATAATAAGATAAATAAGATTATTTTCACCATTCACCCAATGCAGATTGATTTCTTTAGTTTTGAATTTGCCCAAACCAAAGAAACAGCAAAATATTTGCCACTAAAGCTGGAGGCAGTCTATTATAATCACCAAAATAGAAAATGAAATTTTGTGTCCTTGTTTGTTCACTTCATTTTTGAACCCTTGTTTTTTGACCATGTGGTGCAGCCACGGAGTAAGCCAGAGCAATGTGTCCTCCCAGAGAACTGGTAAAATAACAATAAGACAGGGTCAAGCACCAAACAGGCGACTCCATGGGTTGTCCTGTGTGATATAAACACAAACTTATTTACATATATTTTTCCAAGTAATAGACACACATAATATAAGAAGAAAATTCTATAGGAGGATTAAAGCTTAATGTAGCTACTTCCTACGCGGCTCTTCCTTTCTCCCTGTTCCCTTCCTATAGAAATTACCCGTAACTATTCAGGAGTTACTTTTGATTTTTCTGAAATGCAGGTTCCACGAGGGCAGAGCTTTTCTGGGTCTTGATCTAGCATGTTGGGAGCTTTCTTCAAATGTCTGTCTATTCTGTTTGTTTTTCATATTTAAGAAGGATGTAATGAAACACTGACTGAAATCTGGCATGGGACAGGACTCCATAAAGACTGGAGAATTTTGGGGGTCCTTGGGTGGCTCAGTCAGCTAAGCAGCTGCCTTCAGCTCAGTCCATGATCCTAGCGTCCTGGGATTTAGCCCCACGGTTGGCTCCCTGCTCGGCAGGGACCCTGCTTCTCTCCCCCCCTGGTCTTGTGCTGTCGCTTGCTCTCTCCCACCGCCCCCCCCCCCAAAGGACTGTGGAATTTTAACCCTCAGTGTTTGAAAGTCAAGTCGTGTTTTAATTTTTTTCCAGTTTTATTGAGATATAATTGATGTATAATGTATTAATTTAAGGTGTACAACAATTTTATATATGCACATTTAACAAAATGTCACAGTAAGTTTAGTTAACATGCACTACCTCATGTAGGTTTTATTTTTCATGATGAAGAATTTTAAGATTTATGCACTTAGTAACTTTCAAATATACACTGCAGTTTCGTTTACTATAGTCATCGTGCTGCATAGTATGTCATCAGAACTTATAACTAAGTGTAACTTAACAACTGTAAGTACGTTTTAACCACCTTTACTTAATTTCTCTCAACTCCTACCCGCCACTTCTGGCAACCACCAATCTGTTTTGTGTTTCTAGGGGTCTGTTTTGTTTGGTTTTTGTAAAGATTCCACATATAGGTAAGATCGTATGGTATTGGGCGTCTGGGTGGCACAGTCGGTTAAGCATCTGACTCCGGGTTTCAGCTCAGCTTATGATCTCAGAGCGGTGAGAGTGAGCCCTATGTCAGTCTCTGCCCTCAGTGTGGAGTCTGCTTCAGATTCTCTCTTCCTGGGCCCCTCTTACTCATGTTCTCTCTCTCTTTCTCTAATAAATAAATAAATTTTAAAAAAAGATCATATGGTATTTATCTTTCTCTGTCTGACTTATTTCATTTCACATAATGCCCTCAGGGTCTATCCATCTTGCCACAAATGACAAGATTTCACTCTTTTTTGTGGCTGAATGATATTCCATTATACACACACACACACACACACACACACACACACATACATATACATATATATATATATATATATATATATATATATATATATATATATATGTAGTTTCCATGTCCTGGCTGTTGTAACTAATGCTGTAATGAAAATATAGGTGCAGATGACTCTTTTAGATAGTGATTTCATTTCCTTTATATATATATATACCCAGAAGTGGAATTGCTGAGAATGTAAATTGGTGTAGCCACTGTGGAAAACAGTATGGAGGTTCCTCAAAAACTTAAAAATGGAATTATCATAGATCAAATCAACTTGTAAGCTAAAATTCTCCTAAGTGAAAGAAGTATAAGGATTTATCTTTTAGATGGTGGTGAAGGTGCATAGATGTGCAGGGCATTTAATTGAATAGAATAGAACCAACCATTCTATCATTTAGTTTGGTGGAAAGTGGGGAAGTTGCACGCTTGACTGCAGATGTTCTCTTAGAGTACAGGAAAATGTGGACGGCTCAATCACGTCCTACAACCCTACTCCTCATTCCTCTTCCCAGGCAAATCTATTTCCAGTCTGGAGGCTTTTGGGGATTCTGTAGGTTTTATCTTCCTCCTTGGCTGGATTCCCTTCAGACATTTTCTAGGCCATGGTTTAGGCTGTCCTATAGGTGGCTTTCATCATTTGTTTTCTGACACCCAGTTTGTCACTAGGAGTGTATGTGTTTTCTTATTATTGTTAACTATCCTTTATGGTATTAACATAGGTCTTAGAAGAGAAAGTGGAGAGAAGAACATGGGGGGGGTCTGTCTCTTTCATATTTAGTTTTCATGAAAATTTCCTAGTGTGGCTCAGTGTTCTGGTTCTTACATTCCTGGGAGCTGCCATTTTAAGAGACCATACTCTCAGAACCATTAGTTTAGGTTACTTCAATTCCTAATAAGCAAGGAGGGGGAATTAATGGTTCTTTATAAGACTATGTCAAACATGGTAAAAGAAAGTGTTGTCAACAATTAGCAGTTGTGTTTACTAGGGCTTAATGGGCAGGCAGAGAAGCTGGAAAGGAGCAGAATCGTGAAGGATTATGTCCAGCTCAAGGAGCTGGTGCCTTCTGTGTCGGCCTCTGGGCATCACTGAAGATTTGAACATAGAGCTGACCATTGGAGCACAGTCCCATTTTACCATTCTACTACGTGTGCAAACCCAAACAAAAAACAAAAATAAAATGGGAATGTGAAAATGATGTCTCAGGTGACAGACATGCAATAGATTATACAATGTATTTCATTTCCTAGCTGATTGAAAAAGAAAACGGACTTGAGTTGCTTCAAAAAAAAAAAAAGTGATACATAATAAAGCCACAGGGACAGAAAGCAAAGGGCAAGGAATGGAGCCAAGAAATGTGCAATTCACTGTGGTCTTTTTTGGGTACAGAGTCGGTGGGGCTCTGAGCAGTTGGTAAACAAAAGAAGGCACAGTCAACTTTGTAGCCTTTGCAGTGGGTGAGAAAGTAGTTTGTTATGCCAGGACTGGTAGGAATGCTAGTTACTTAGGGAATCTGTATTTTTAATTTTTTATGAACCTTAATTTTAGATTTCTCTGATGTCAATAAACTTCACATCTGTAAATCAATAATTCTGAATGAAATGCAATAGGGTTCGGACGAAAGAAAATAGATTTGGAAGTGAGATAAATTTGGTCTTGGCACTGCCATGTGTTAACCTTTCTGTTGTAAGGAAACTCTCAGAATCCTAACTTTTCATCTTTACCTTGAAGGGGTTATGTAACTGTATGTTGTGCATCTGAGGCACAGGGTTCGGTAAAGGGGGGCTCAGTTTTCAAAAGCTGAACTACACCACCATCATCGTCACTTCCCTACCACCCTCCACAACCACACACACACACACACACACACACACACACACACACAGTCTTTCTATTTTGATCAAAATATGTATTCTTTTTTTCCTTAAGTTTGATTGTTGAAGACCATTTTAGTTTGGTGGGTTAAAGATACTCAGAAGGATTCTTTGCAACGTCTTGCTGAAAAATTGGGTAGCCCTGATTTTTTGTGTTCCCCAATACTAGCAATGCAGCATACCATTTCTATGTGTCGTATTTAACAATCCTGTTACAAATTAAAACAATTGGAAAATAGGAAGAAATACAAATGTCGGTAGAAACTGCTCACTTTTATGAGTACAGGTGATCTGAACACATTGGCTTGATTTATATGCACAGGTATTGCTTCTACAGAATACAGAAAGGACTAACAACTGTTTCTAGGCACCCTTGAAAATAATTATTCCCATGTCCTCTTTCTGCCCTTTTTCTCCTTGGTGGTCCTCAGACATTCTTTTTCTTTAATAGCACCAGAAGTAGTAGGGGGTAAGAAGAAGGGGTAGACAAGGCGATTTTGTGTACAGTTATAGATATGGCCTTTTGTAGTTTAATTTTTGAAACTGCAGCCTTTAGTTCTTTGAATCTATTTACACAGATGTTGGGGAAGACGGCTTGTAACCATCTACCACTGGCCTTGTGGTCACCTTTGCCTTAAAGCAATCTCTGGGAGGTACATTAAAAATGATTGTATTAGACACCCATTTCTAAGATACCATGTTTTTATTCCACGTTGTCCTTTTGGAATGTAATCTAACCCATATTCTTTAGACGAGGCATGTTTACTCAGTATTATATGATTAGTTCATTTGGAGACCTATGGTTTTCTCATGCTAATCTGAGTAGTCTATACAATATATATGGGGCAAGCTAACACATATCTCTTGTACTACTTAAACGAATATCTCAAAAATGTTGGAACTGAATTTTGACATATAATGCCAGTGATTAACACTAAAGAGATGATAAATCTAAACCTGGTTTTCAGGTTTCAAACTTTGATATTAAGGAAAATATTTTCAGAAGGTCATACTGAACAAAACACTAACATAAAAATATATAAAGCATATCACAGCTCAGCAATATTATTAACATTAGCAAGAGATTTTGTTCTACTTTTCTCAACATTTTGTTGTATTAGCTACCATAAGAGACATTCTAAGGATGTAATGAAACATACTTTAATCTGGTTTTTAGCATTTGTTATTGTTGTTAATATGCCATTAAATGAGTAGTAGGTCCTTCCTGGTTCTTCCTTTTAGGGATGATTTCTGTTCCTTCAGATTTTGCAGGTGCACATGCCCTGCTGCTATGCCAAATGCCTTATCCCAGCAGGAGTTTTTACCTGGCCAGGTGTCTCGGCTGCCAAGCTGAGAGAAGAACACTAAGTTGAACGGTCAGGGAGATGTGTGCTGCGTGGTTTCTATCCACCAAGTCAGAGATGTTACATATATGATGGTGCCAAAAAGCCTGCAATAATGACTAGGCAGTTTCTCTACTTTAGCAAACTCTGATGTTGCTCACTAACTGGTCATATGGACCTCCTGCTGCTAAGCCTAATAACTGCAGCTTAGATGCCTACATCTTTTCTCACCTTTTTTACCAGGAAGGAAGCATTGTCTTTGATTGTCCATCAGGACTAATCCTTTCTCAGCATGATACTTGTTAGCATAATTGCAGAGAAAGAACCAAAAAAGTGCATTAGGAGTTGTTCCTTTTTAAAAGGTATATGTAATTTGAATGAAAAAGGCCTGTATATTTATCTAATTCTAATAGTTAAGGTTTCTTTCATTATCATATTTTTCAACCTTTATATTTTCATTATTTGTATGTAATTAGAAACCCTACTCAACTCCAAGAAAACGTTGCAATAATGTCGATTAACATTATTATAACCCAGAGGAGTGTCTGGCTAATATTTTTAAAGACTCTTAGCTCCAGGAGAACATGAATTGTGAAAATTCCCAGTTACTTTCGGATCATCTTTGGTCATACAATGACTTGTGGAAAAATTGAAAGAGATTAGTTTTGAAATCTCTTGCCAAAACTTATGAAATCACTAAAATCCTTTTTATTCAATTTTCAGAGAATAAACTGAGATAGCACACCTGTCCATTAAGGGAATGTGCTACTAGCACAGAGAGTAAGATGAAATCAATAGCAAATAAATGCTTGGATGAGTATAAATTCTATTTACTAGAATAATTATATACTTGAATTTTTATTTTTATTATAAAAAATGTCTAAAGTTTATTTATTTAAGTAATCTCTACACCCAATGTGGGACTTGAACTCATGACCCTGAGATCTTCGACTGAGCCAGCTGGGCCCTCCAATACTTGAGATTTTAAAAAACAGAAGGACTTCAAAATTTATTACTAATAATAATAAATATGGTATCTCTGTTTAAAGAAAATGTAACTTAAAAAGTTTAATGTCAGTGTTCAAGGTATTAAACAATTACTGATGAAGAAGATTGTAGGATTGGGGAATCAAAATATATTATACATTTGTCCATGTATTTTATTATTTGTTTTTGTCAACCTATTATGCCATTTAGTTTTTATGTTTTTGCACAAGACTCAGAAACAGGCACAATGTTAGAAAAATGACTGAAGTTATCTGGGGCTTTGTTTGACTCAACCTGTAAGTAAAGAAAAAAAAACAAGATAAAAAAAAAGATTTTAAAGGCTGAAATTAGGGGCTAGGACACATCTTGACAAGTGTCAAAAATATAACGAAGGTTCCCAGAACATTACTGAACTGAGAAGTTTCTACTTCCTGTTCACATTCTAATAAAAATGTGGTAATATATTTAGGTAATGTTATTCTTGCCAGTTTTGTTGCTGTTATTTTTTAACGATATTGCTTGGCTCTTAATGTTTGAAGACACCATTATGGAAATAGTTTAAAACAACTCTTGTTCTGAAGAGGAGAAATCTTGATGCATACATTATTTTGTTAGTTTTGCACAGTTTATCATTTAACATGGTGGCCATGATACCGGGCAGAATAAAAACTCCAAGCAGGTTCTCATTTAATCGTATCATTTTAAGATTAAAAAAATTCACATTTATCTCAAGTTAAGTAAGTTTTATCAAAATTGAAATAGAGAATTTAAGCTTAGATTTCATAAAGTTTTCATTTTTGCTAATGATAGAAAACAATTAGAAATTGAATAGTTTTTATTTACCTCATTTCAAGCATGTTTTATGATGGAATATTGATTTGGGATATTGGGGGATTTACCCAAAAGCCTGGATTGAATTGCTAGCTGCAGTCTCACTTTCCTGCTCAGTGTACTGTAGTCTGTGATATCACTTGCTTAATTTTATGAGTTAATCAGTTTCATTTCTCCAAACATTTTTAGGGATCCCTGATAAGCTTATCCATGCCTTCACTGGGGAATCTGGTGCTGGACTAGTTTCCACTTGTCTGCATGTTTATTTTTATGCTTAGACCAGCTCCCCCAGATAACTACTGCATGGATCCTTCCCCACCTAGGTACACAAAACTGGGATCTAACGTTTAAGACATTTAAATGAGATCTTTGAGAAAGCATAATGGGTTGACACTGTGGATAATAACCAATCAGACACTGAAGAATGAGTCCTTCCTGTTAAGCTCTGCCTTGTAATTATTTTGTAGTTTGCCTAATCACAACTGAGAATAAAGTGGCCCCTTTGACTCTAGATGAAACCATCTCACAAGACGCAAGTTCCTATTCGTTATTGACCGTGTATGAGTTCTCCATGTTTGACCTTCCATAAACAAATGTTGAAGAACTCATGCGTGCTTACAGTCATAATAAATAATAATAATTTTTAGAGTTAAATCCACACTCAAAAATGAAACATTTCATGGGCACCTGGGTGGCTCAGTTGGTTAAGCATTTGACTCTTGATTTTGGTTGAGGTCATGATCTCAGGGTTATGTGATAGAGCCCGGTATTGGGCTTTGTGCTCAGTGGGGAGTCTGCTTGAGATTCTCTCTCTCCCTCTCTCTCTGCCACTGCCCCCCATGCTCTCTCTCTCTCTAAAATAAATAAATAAATCTTTTTTAAAAAATGAAACATTTTAAAACAGGAAGCAATTTATCAAAATGCTGCATTGGTCTTAATCAGACAAAAGTTGACACTGTTATGCTGAGTACTTTTCCCTGAGGCCCATTGTCCTGGATATCTGCAGTCTAGATTTTTTTTTTAACCATCTTATAACCCAATACACTACTAGGCTAGATTTTCCAAGATAGAATATTTCACTGAAGGGAAAATTCTTTTAAAAGAGAACTCCTCCTGAAATTAGTTTGACTAAGGTTAAGTATCCCAAGGCCAGTCATTAGGGTTCATGTTCAAATTCTGGTGGATCTTCTCCAGAACAGTGGCTCTATTTAGGTGGACTTTTTCAAGTTTGTGCTCTAATGGTATAGTAACTAGTCCTAAAGTATGAGTGGTAGATGTGTTTCTCCTTTCTATGAAAATTATGAACCTTATTTAGGCGGTCCTGACCTTGTCTTTATTGTGAGAATAAAGCCTCTTTCTCTTTTCTTGCCTATATATACCCAGATGACATCAGATTAAATATAATAAAGGGTATTTTAATCCATATTAAATCTTAACAAAATTTTCTTCTCTGCTGCAACATGTTAACTTGGCTAAGTCATGGTGTTCAGATATTTGGTTGAACATTATTTTAGATGTTTCTGTGAAAGCACAGTTTAGATGAGATTAACATTTAAATCATGAAATTTTGAGGTAAGCAGGCTACCTTCCATTATGTTGGGTGGGCCTTATCCAATCAGTTCAAGGTCTTAACAGAAAACACTGGCCTCCGCAGGAGAAGAGGGAATTCTGCCAGCAGGCTACTTTTGGATTCAAAGCGCAGCACTTCTCTGGGTTTCCAGCCTACTGGCCTAGCCTGCAGATTTTGGACTTGGCAAACCACAATTGTGTGAGCCAGTTTCTTAAAGTCTCTCTTTCTATGTATATATACACAGATTCATAACTATTTAAATATATGTATATACACACATACATGCATACATATATGCACATGTATACATATATATACACACATTCTGTTGGTTCTGATTGTCTAGAGAACCCCCATTAATACAACTGCCAAAGCTTTTATTATTTCTACTCTTAAAGATCCCTTGGTATTCTCACCTACTCCTAGCTTTATTGAGATATAACTGACACAAAATATTGTGTAAGTTTAAGATGTACAAATATGATTTGATACATGTATACATTGTAAAATGGTTACCAGAATATGGTTAGTTAACATATCAAACACCTCGTTACTAACATCTATTTTTTGGGGGGGAGTGAAAACATTTAAGATCTATTCTCTCAGCAACTTTCAAGTTAGTAATACAATATGGTTAACTATAGTCACTATCCTGTACATTAGACCCTCAGAACTTAGTCATCTTAAAACTGGAAGTTTATGCCTTTTGTTCCAATCTCCCCATTTCCCCCACCCCCAGCCTCTGAAAATCCGCTTTCTATTCTGTTTCTATGAATTCAACTTTTTTTTAGGTTACCCATGTGAGAAAAGATGGCATTTGTCTTTCTCTGTCTGACTTATTTCACTTAGCAAACTATCCTTAAGATCCATCTATATTGTCACGAATGTCAGGATTTCCATATTTTTGTGGCTGAATAGTATTCCAGTGTGTGTGTATCCGTGTGCATGTACACGTGTTGTGTGTGTATGTGTGGGTGTACATACCACGTTTTCTTTATCAGGAAATTACCTTTGATAGACATTTGGGTTGTCCACCTGCTAGACACGTTGATTCTGTCTTGGCTATTGTAAATAATGCTGCAATGAACTTTGGGATGCAGATGTTCTTTGAGATAGTGATTTCATTTCCTTCAGATATATACCAGAAATAGAATTCTGGATCATACTACTTTTTATTTTTTGAGGAACCTCTGTACTCTTTTTCCATTGTGGTTGTACAGTTTATATTTCCATATCATTTCTACTCTTCATTGGAGATCTTAGTCATCTGTGGAAAATCTTTGTAACTCTTTCAGTAGGCAAGTTCTCTCTATTCTATATTCCAATCCTACCTTTTTCAATCTATATTAATATAAAGGAGAGGAAAAAAAAGGAGAAAGAAAAGATAAATTTAGTTGTAACTGGCAAGAACCTAAGCTTAGTGTTAGTAAAATTCTCAATTGTTTTAAAGTAGATCCATGCAAAAACCCTTATTTCCTCTTTCTAATGAATTAAGCTTATTTTCTCTAAGTCTCAAAAAATATATCAATGTGGCATAATTAGCTCTTTAACTTGTCTCATGTAATTTATTAAAGAAAAATGAAATTCTATGTATCATTTATATTAAGAAATCAATATTTTCAGCTTACCTTTTTTCATTCTATTTTAATGCTTAACAGTCTATTTTAGGTCAACTTAAATGGAGAAATATTTAGAACTTGAAAATAAAAAGAATATTTTTTAAAAAAATTAAAGTTTAGCCAGTATCTGTCTTTGACAACAAAGCTGACCTTAAACTACATAAATTTAATTACAAAGAAAGTATATGCATATAAAAATCATGTTGTTCACGTTGTACATCCATACTCCAGTGATATCCTAGGGACATCAGTAAAAATATATCATCCATTGAATGTTAGCTACAACCTTAATGCAAATAGTACACTGGAGAATTTTTAGAACAGAGCACATGTACACATTAAATGGTCTTCTGATTGTACTGTTTCTTTTGCATGTGTGTCTGTCTATTTGATTTTTAGATATTCATAGAGATTAGGTAAGGGCCAAGCAATTGTGAAGGTAGGCAGAATTTCTTTGAAACAAAAAAGAAAAGAATTTTTAAATGAATTTTCAGTTAAACAGGAAAACTAGATAAAGAATTCCCCAATTTCAGCAAAAAGACGTAGAACACTTTCCAGGCAGAAAGTGCTCTCTCCTGAGTGACCCAGTGTTGGCCTTTACTGCAGGAATAGATTTGTTTTGGTAGACTGCTGTAGCCAGCTACCTGCAGAGAGTAGGGAATCCTAGTAGAAAGAATTCTTAATACAGTGGTTAAATATTCTTTCATTTGGGTGAAGTTTTCCCATATGGTATTCTCTTATTTTCAGCACAATTTATAGACTTTTAATTTTAAAATGCTCTATTTCACAATAAGTAAAAATAATTTTGAAATCAACAAGAGAATTGTATATCCTTCATGAGAAGTTATAACCTATTCAAATATAACAAGTCCACTCTGGAATGGCTGAGAACAAGATGTAAAACAAATGAGAAAAGAAAATAGAGCAGAATGTACCAGATGTTTTTCATGTGTTGGCTGTACATATATCTTTCTTTTTAGCTTTTAGTTGCAGATTGAGTGCAATGTACACCATTTTATTCACAATAGATGGCTATGTATCATCTATTCACATATGGATATCATCTCTCTCAAGATTTATTGAAATAAAAAGATAGGAAAACACAACATGGTATGTAGGCTGAATTCTCTATAAGAAAATGTGAATTATGTAGTTAGATGCTCTCTTCAAGGAATTTCTTATCACTGTCTCACTGGGTAGTGTAAGGATTAATTAGTTAAAGTTTGAAGGCTCTTTGAAGCTAGAAAAAACTATGCAAGTGCTAAGCATTATCGTGGTAACTCGAAAGTGAGGCACAGTGATTTGCAACCTCATCAGCTCTTTGAAATGTGTGTCTAGCCTGATTCACAGTTTTCTCTTACAGTGTTTTATGGATTGGAAAGTTCTTATCAGATTTTGAAGATGAAACATGTTCTATTGAAATCACACTAATCTGCACAATCTTTTTTTCCATGTATTTAGTGAAGTTATGTTTCTCAAAATAAAAGGAAACTTGAGATGATTCTGAAGATAGTTTTATAAAGCATGATTTTGACATCCATTACAACTCATATATTATCATTGGATTGACTAAGCTGTAGTTCTCTTAATTAGTGCAACCAAAGTCTAGTTCATTTGCATGAAGGTAGCTATCCTCATCTTTTATAGGAAAGACTTTAAATGAGACAAGTATTCAGTTTCCAAAATGCTTATATAGATTTTATTGGCATATTTCAATCATTTCTCACTGTAATAATGCCAATTCTGACATGTTACTTATTATGTTTCTTAAGATGTTTTAAATAGTTAAACATAATAATTATTTCCTTTATTCATAAGTCAAATTCTGCATACAACTTTTCTCTCTCCCTCTACTCTGTGATTGTATATGGTAATGTGTCAAGAACAGTGATATGCTGATGATATATTTTATTTCATATTTATAAAAAGTTTTTCTTTGATAAAGTACCACATTTTCCAATTTTCCTTTTTTGAACCCCTCGGATATGGCAATGAGGGTCTGAGATTTTTTTAAGCAAAGTAGATATGTAATAGGCTGTTTCCGAGTTAAACTGGATATTGTTCTTTATGAAATTATTTTGTTTTTTAAAACATAAAATACAAATAATATAATAAATATCTATTTCACTTTACTCAGAAATAGCTGTTAGTGGCTACCTTGTTCTTTTTCCAGTACATTCAGTTGTAGTATTATCTTCTTAGGTCCGTTACTTTTCCCCTGTCCAGGGGTGCCATTATTATGAACCTGAGGTTTAACTTTACCTTCATGCTTTGGTGGTTTCATTGGAATATATAGATTTATGAATAATACTAGTATTTTCTGAGTTTTTAATGTCTATGTGAATATTACTACAAGACATGTATCACTGCATTATTTTTTTCCACATAATATTCTTGTTGAGAGCTATGCATATACTGTAGATCCCAGTCTGCTATATTCTGTCTTGTTCCATAATGTGTTTATCCAAGTGTTGTTATAAAAAACCTTCTTCATGCTTCCAGGTATACATGTGTAAAAATTTCTGATGAATATGTAGAAAAGGAATAGCTCAATTGCAGGGCATACATGATTTCAATTGGGGGGAGATCAAACATCCTCATATTTCCCAGGAGTGCTATTTAACCACTCTTTTCCACACATCCTGATTGGCTTAGCAGCTGTCCTGGATTTTTCTTTTTCCAATGAAGTATTACTGCAAATTGCATCGATAAGAACTAGTGTGGGTTTGTTAAATGTCCATGTTGTGTAATTCTTGCACCTTTTGTCATGGCTTTATTAGAATACAGGCAAAGAATATGTTAACAGAGTTCTAAGCTTAACAGGGGGTTACATGTGAAAATTGGCTCTATTTTTCTGGTGCGTTTCAACTGAAACATGGCTAATGCCTCATTTTCAAGGACAACATGCAGAATGCTGGATGATAAAACAATGCGTACTGAGTCATTGGGTCAGTATACTGGCTAGGGACAACTAACTCCTTCCAATCTTGCATGATGGTGGTGGAAATATTGGACAGAGTTTTTCATGCCATCTACTTAACTGAAACTAGCAGGCAACCGTATGGTGGGGTTTAGGGAAAGTAAAAGAGAGAGTTGAGTCCATGTGAATAAGGTGCAGGGAATGGAAGCTGAGCACACAGAGAGTGGTTAATTGATCTTAGAGTGACTTTGTCATCCTTCAGACACCTACAACTATTTGTTATCAGGTTGGTTGGTAATGATTACTTATTTTGAAATAATGTTTCACCAGTGAGTTAAAACAATAAAAGTGCATGTTTAGTTGAACATTGAGTACTGAATTTCTCTTTCAAGAATGTGTTTGGCAGCCGTAAGCCTTGTATAATGTGTCTGTTGGTCTATTCTAGCCATTCTTGGGGTCCGGGCTGTAAAGTCGAGCAGTCTCATGAAATTCAGAAGATAAAAACATAGAGGGAAAAATCGTTATTTCAAAAGTTAATAGTTACATTAAGAAAACTACCTGCAGATGCCATTTTCACAGGCTTCATATGTGAACTGGAGCAAGTATATATCATTTTGAGAAGCATGGCTTTTCATTTAGATCAAATTGCTGTGTTCTGAAACACCTCATGTTCATTTTTTACTCCAAATCTTTTTTCACTTCTGAAATATGCAGCAATGCTATTAATATGTTACTTCCATCAGCAGCAGAGGAAATTCACAAGCAGTTGAATATTGTCACTTAGGTATTTCACAGAAAATCACATCTAAAAATGCTTCAATTGAACATCCAATTTATGGAACCAAAATAAAGCTTTGGAAGTTTATTCTGCTAGAAATGAAACATTTGACAGTATTCTAAATG
Organism: Nasua narica; assembly: GCA_028533885.1. Lineage (NCBI taxonomy): Eukaryota > Metazoa > Chordata > Mammalia > Carnivora > Procyonidae > Nasua > Nasua narica. The sequence continues at coordinate 90,815,924 of CM052799.1, forward strand.
TTTTTTAAAATTCATCAATAAAAGTATACATGGGTGATAACTCTTGGTGAGAACATGAATTATCTTTAGAAAAGACTGTGGATAATTTTATAAAAAGTCAATAATAAGCCGCATTAAAAGAAATACAATTTTCCAGAAAAGAACCAAAGATAATTATGGCTAACAAACCATTTTAAGTATACAAATATGTTCCAGAATAATTATTCTACTTGCTATTTGTAATGTTTAAATAAATAGGTTATTTTTATTTAGCTTCAAGGTATATGATTATGGTTTCAAATTTTTGAAGTTTTATTTTCAAAAACAATTTTGATGAGAGTTACTTATAAGACCATCAATGTAATAAAAACAATTTGTCAGTCAGTAAATATAAAAACAAATCTTAAATATTACATAATTTTATGTATCTCAGTACACTGTTTTATTCTAAAGACCTCACAGTTGGACAGTATATTTTTATAGTCACCCTTGCTTCACTGGACATCATTAAATTACTCTATGGATTGATGTAAAACATTTATTCCTTATTAACAGTTGATATCACTCTCAAAGTTGCCAGAATAATGAAGGAGAGGTGGAACTTAGTGTGCTTTTGAGTTGTATCTTCCTAATTCTTTTTTTTATTGACTTCATGAAATTTTATTTTGTCAAAAAAATTTTTGCATCATGAAATTTTAAAAGTAAACACAAAGGTATTGTAGTATAAAGAATTCTCACGTACCTGTCAGTATTGATAGTCATCTATGTTTTACTTCTCTTGTTCTATTTTCCCTCCCACACAGTGAGCTTGAATATCTTGCTATATTTTATTGGTCATTAGAATTTTCTCTTTTTATTTGTGTATCTCCTTTTCTCTATTAGGCTAAATTGTCTTATTTTCTTGTGGATTTTTAAAAGTTCTTTTGATATTTGAGAGATACTATTATTTTTTCCATATACATTTTTAATAATGGAGTTTTATCTGGAGTTTCATGGGCAACCAAGGCAAATTTTGTAATGCATAATCGGAAGGCTTTCAAAAAGCCAACTCAGAAGTTATTCTGGGGCTATAATGGTAACTTCAAATGAATTAAAGTATTTTGCCATTTCAACAAAATGTATTTAAAGATATTCATTAAAAAGCTATAAAGCACTTAATGCTCTCATTAAAAAATGCTGCATTTAAATGGCTGTTTCAACAAAATCCCCTGTCCTCCTAGAAAGAACCTACTTATTAAATGTTGATTACCTAGCTCCTAGATGATCTACTAAATATTTTACAATTGCCTTTTGGTAATAAATAACCACCTAGTGTATTTGTTAAAAACCCAGGATCTCCAAGTCCTGTTTCATATCACTGAGTCAAAATTTCCTAAGAAAACTCATCAAACTCTGAAGTTTTTAAAAGACTCAAGTCATTTTTATCTTTGGGAAAGTTTGGGAAACTACTCTGACACAAATAGCAAAAACAATGGAAAACAAGTTAGAGTCAGAAAGAAATGCCTTATCCTCTTGCAACCCTGCTCCTTCCCTAATCATCTGCCTTCATTTTCTTTCTCAATCTCTGTAAATAATGCTCCAGGCATCCAGCATTTCACGAGAGTCAGAAATCTGTTGGTTTGCAATTTAGCAAAGAGTAAGAAACCTATTTCTGAGCATTTTCCTTGAGAACATAAAATTTCTGGCTACACACTCATGTGCCAGTTAATGCTTATTTCTTGCTATAAAATAGCAGTATTTAACAAAAATGTTTTGCCACTGTGGCCAAATAACCTCTGTAAATATTCTACTGCGACTAAGATTATATTGAAAATTTGGAGAATGACATTTTGAATTCCAGATATTCATGGGTTGCAAAAAAGCAGCTTGAGATAAAAGAAGCTATAATGAGAAGGGTTCTTATTCTTATTAACTTCTAAATTGTTTTGTGTTGAAGTAGATGTACAGGTATTGGATGAGCAGGTAAGTCACTGAAGGATAACTGTAGTTAGAGTTGTGAAAGCTTTGGGGAGATTGCACATGGTAAGATCTCCACAGGAAATTTAGACCTTGGCTCAGCTGGGAGATTTTGAAGACAAGGATATTTCCGATTCCTCATTGATTCTTGAGTAGGCTCTCAAGGGGAGATAGCACAACATTGTGGGAAAAGGCCAATTTTGTAGTCAGATAACAGACTTTGAGAAGTTAGCTAACTGTATTAAGTCTCAAATTTCAGGTTTGGGAAATGGGTTAAAAATATCTACTACCAGAGAGGGCAGTTATAACAATTATGTAATAAAAAAATAGTAATTGATTATACTTGCCCTATACTTGTCCTTAAAACAAAGACCCCAGTTAACTTAGTTACTCTGTATAGCTTAGTATGGGCATCTTTAAGAAACACCTTCCTGGTGATGAAGAAAAGAATAGTTATTCTGGCAAAATAGGGTACTTAGTCCAACATTGACTTTTCAAGACTCCAGCTGTTCTGTAAGGAAATTGACATGACTTGCAAAAAAACAAAAGTGGATAATTGTGGGTTATTTAGGAGACAGTCGTCATTTACTATGCCTGTACAATTCTCAGAGAGGACATACAGCTTGCACTGAAAAGTGAGATGAAAAGGAGGAAGAGTCACTGGGAAAAGCTTGCCTCAAGGATGAATCCTCTTTCTACTTCGAAATACTGGATGTCCAGTGCTGCTAACTCCTGAGCTAGAGGAGTACCATAGGAGGGCACATGCTTTGTGGGCAAGGCAAAAGGACTTGTTTTGATATGTAGACATGTAAAGTAGAAAATTTTACATGTCCCATCTGGCAATCAGGGCAAAGATCCAGCTGGAATGTAACTTTGTTAGTGGTTAACATAGAGAGGGTGTTTAAAGCTCCAAGAATGCATACACCTGGGAAGGAAAGCAAAGAGGATCCATCATTAAGAACTAGCATCTAGAGATTTGATAGACAAGCCAACAAAATACAAATCAAATTCATGTTAAGATTAATGGAAAAAGATATCACTAGATAGGAGATAGTACCATAGCTAGCTATTAGCTAGCAAATTGAGAGCATAATATAATTTATAGATTATCTTTGATAAGGTATCCAAATGTAAAACAATGAAATGCCTTACATGCTTGAAGTAAATATATAAAACGAAATTATTTTTAATGTTAATATTTTATAGGCCAAAATTAAATAATTATCATAAATTCTATTAGCAGATGTGTTCTATTATTCCCTTCCTTTACTTCTTTATTTGTATGTCCTGTAAACTCACTGCACAGGGACTTCACTTAACCCAATTAAAGTTTTATTTAATATCCCCTGTCTGCTTTTAATATGTGCAACACCACATTCCTCAGCAGAGAAGAAATTCAGCAGAATTTGAGATGTTAAATTTAAAATACCTTTGCTCTTTAGGGTTGGGCTTCTGAAATGTGGTTTATTTAGGGATTCTTATCAGACCTTGATTTTTCAGTTTTCTTTGATTGCTTCTCCAAAATAATCAGTGTCTGAAGGTGATGACTATAATAAAATTAAAATTATGCAGGCTTTTAAGAAAATTATGTGTAAGAGAATTCCAAGCTCTTAAATTTGATTCCTTAATAGCATTGTTTTCATCTAAGTGAGTTCTCCACTCACTTTCTCCAGAATTTCAATCTTTTTCTCCCCCTCAGACCAGATAATACCACTAAGAACATTGTTAAGCTCGAGATTCTTATCTATGAAATTAAAGACTGCAGAAAATTTTTAAAAATTCAAATCATTCCGTGAATTCTCCACATGGAATTTTGTCAGAAAGTAACTGTGAAGTGGATAAATTTTACCTAAGTGTTCTCGTCCCCCTTTCTTCCTCGTGTTCCTTTTCCTTTCCCTGGTACCTAGTACCTGAGTGTGGTCTACCATCAATATATAGATTAACTTAGGAAGTGGTGTTGTTTCTGGTATATACAGATTTCTTAGTCATTACTGGGTATCTCTCTCCATATTTATTTAGGCTATCTTATTTCTTTTAATCAAATCTCATGATTTTCCTTGAAAGACATGTATAATTTTCCCTAGGTTTATTCCAGTGTATCTGATAATTTTGTTCTTGTTAATAGTATCAAATTAAAATTTACACTATTTCTTGGTGTAAACAGTTACAATTTATATTTGCCTATTACTTTTGCTCAACTTCATTGAACTCTTATTCATGCTAGTAACTTATCTTCACTTCCTTTTTTCTGTGTAAATAATCATATCTTCTGCAAATAATTTGTTTCTTCCTTTCCTTTCATATAACTTTTTACAAAATCTTTTTTTAAGTTATATTATATTTATTAGGAATTCCAAAACAGTGTTGAATAGAAATGCTGATACTGGGAATCTTTGTTTTGCTTTTTAAAATAAAAAGTTTTTAAAGCTTCATCATTAAGATGTGGCGTTTTATGTGAGATAGTAGTAGGAACATCATATGGTAAGGAAATTCTCATGTAATTCTAACTTGCTAAGGTTACTTATTAGACTTTATTTTAACACAAAGGGGTGTTGAATTTTATCAAAGGCTTTTTTCCTGCATCTACTGAAATGGTAACATAACTTTTTCTCTATTCAATGTAGTAAAAGTACACAATTAAATTTTGTAAAATGTGCTTATCTTAAAACTGTTCCTCTGTTGGCTGTGGAGAGGGGCACCTTAAAGAAAAACTATGTGTATTTTGTTTATTTTGTTTATTCGTTAAACAATAAACTTTGTTTATTGCTGCATTTAGTTTGACACTGGTATGCTTTAGATACCGATTCCAATTCTTAAATGGTTCTATGTTTGATTTTCCCATTCTTTTTAATATAAATTTTCTTTTTTTTTTTTAATTTTTTTATTAACATATAATGTATTATTTACCCCAGGGTACAGGTCTGTGAATCATCAGGCTTACACATTTCACAGTGATTTTCCCATTTTTTTTAAGATTTTATTTATTTATTTGACAGAGAGGAGAGAGATCACAAATAGGCAGAGAGGCAGGCAAAGAGGGAGGGGGAAGCAGGCTCCCCGCTGAGGAGAGACCCCCCGATGTGATGCGGGGCTTGGGCTCAATCCCAGGACCCTGAGATCATGACCTGAGCCAAAGGCAGAGGCTTTAACCCACTGAGCCACCCAGGTGCCCTGATTTTCCCATTTCTTATGGAGTTACTTTTGACAAGTAATTTTTTTAATTGTTCATTTCAACATTTACAATTCATCAGTCTTGATTGTTCATAGCATATTTTTAAAATATATAAAAATATCTCATGATTGTCTCTTTTGTCATTCTTTCCTAAATTTGCTTTTGTTTTTATTTTCCTTTTTCTTCTATGTTTGCCTAAGAAGCATCTCTTTTATTAGCCTTTTCAAAGAAGCAGCTCTGATTCTCTTGATTCTTTCTATTCTGTTTTCCATTTTTGTAATTTTAGTTCCTCTATGTATTATTTCCTTCCTTCTGCTTTTTTAGGCCTATTCTATTATTATTTTTATATATTTTTGAATGAGGAGATAGACAGTTTATGAATTTTCAGTCCATTTTTTTCCTTCTAATATATTCCCTTAAAGCCTCAAAATGGACTCTATTCCGGTTCATCCATATTGTGTAAGTTGAGCTAAAGAGTGGGTTTTTTTTTTCCCTCTGTCTCTAAATATTTTCAAGTGTTCTTAGTTCTAGGTTTAGTTTGGCATTCTGTTTAGGTACAGTTTGGTGTTAGTTTGGTATTAACTTAATCTGCTTACCACTTATTGTGCTTTTGAGACTGAATAGTAATATATTTTATCCATTCTCATTTCTCAGTGATTGCGTCCTTGAGCCTTGCCTCTCACCTCTTTTCTCTATTTACCTCTTCTGGAATTCCCATTTAACTGATGTTAGATTTGTCATTCTCTCCTGCCTGGGCCCTTGATCTGTTTTTATTTTCTGTTTCTGCACACTCTGGCATTCTAAAATTTTTCCCTGGCTTATTTCCTAGTTCTTTATTGCTTCATCTTTGTCTAATTTTATCTTTAACCTATTCATCCACTTGTTTTGGACGTTATTTAGGTGACTTTTAAATCTGCCTGTTGTTTTTTTTTAATGTCTTATTCTTTTCCTACTTTACCAATTACTTAAAAAAAAATCATTTTAATCCTAATTTCTTGTTGTCTTTATCATTCTATCATCCAAATACTTGCTATTGTAGTAGGTTGTCCACCATTTGTTTGAATTTCCTCATAATGGATTTGCATGTATCACGAAATCTAAACTATCATCAATTGTAAGATGCAACTTTCTCTTTATATTCTTAAGAAAAATAAAACCAGCTACTGATTATAATTTTAATACCCCATTGTTTCCAGATATCCAAAAGTGTGAAAAATGCCTCTAAATATGAGTAAATATGACATAGATACATCCTTTTTTGTTTTGTACATCCTAAATAGTGAATTCGCCTTTAGCAAGGATTTGTGTGCATGTGTGTGTGCACATGATGGTCATCTGGGGCTACTTTGTAGGAGCATTTTCCAGAGTGGTTTTCATGTCCTTATACCAAAATCCCTTGGAACAGTGACTAGAGACTATTTTTTACATGAATTTCTATACTTGAAAGTTCCTGGATCATGTAGGTGATATAAATGTGATCCTAAAAATCACGAGGCCCAGACCTACTCCTTGGAATTCTCAGATACTATATTTTCTTTTTCTACTGAGAACCGAATGCAGAGACAAACAAAACCACATGCAATCTCACTTCCTACAGATCCCAAGGTCTTCTCTCCAGTCTCATTTGGACCTTGAAATTCATGCCTGTTAATTCTCCAAGGCAACAAACCTCCCCACTTCCCAGGGCAGACCTCAGATCAGTTCTGCATTCTTAGCTCTACTCAGTTTCCTCTTTAAGTCCAGGTTCTGAAGACTTTCTTTTAGTATGAGTGAGTTCAGTACTTTTTTTTCCCCCAAATACTTTTATTTTATTTTTTCAGTGTTACAAGATTCATTGTTCTTTTTTCCCCCAATATGTTTATTTTATTTTTTCAGTGTTACAAGATTGATTGTTCATGCACCACACCCAGTGCTCCATGCAATACATGCCCTTCTCAGTACCCACCACCAGCCAAGCCCCCCACCCCCTCCCCTCCAAACCCCTCAGTTTGTTGCTCAGAGTCCACAGTCTCTCATGGTTCATCTCCTCCTCCGATTTCCCCCAATTCACCCTTCCTTTCCTTCTCACAATGTCCTCCATGTTTTTCCTTATGCTCTTTTAAATATTGTCCTTTAACCTAGCATTTATAATTGATTATAATATAAATTTATAGATTGCCTAGGGTGCAATACCAGCCAAGTGATTTTTTTATTTTATAATGGATACCAATCAGGATTCATAAATATATGTACATATTCTACTGCTATATATATTTTATTACATATTATATATAAGTATTATATATATATTTTAAAGTAGGCTCCACGCCCACCACAGAGCCCAACACAGGGCTTGAACTAACAACGCTAAGATCATGACCTGAACCCAAACCAAGAGTTGGACACTCAACCGACTGAGCTATACTGGTGCTTCTAAATTTTCTCACTGCTATTGGTGTATTTTAATACCTTTAACATTACTCAAAAAATCACAATGATTTTCTTTCTCCATTTGGATCCATTTTCATCTGTTTCCATTTCCATTTCTTCTCTGAGTTTTGTTCTTAGTTTTTATCTCCCATCTTCTTTCCTTTGAGCTGTTGCTACTGATCTTTCATTTTTGTTTCAAAGAGGCCATCTTTCTTTAATATTTTGGATTTTAACATGAAATATTTGCTCTTTTTTTTTTAGATTATTTATTTATTTATTTGACAGAGAGGAGAGAGATCACAAGTAGGCAGAGAGGCAGGCAGAGGGGTGGGAGGAAGCAGGTTCCCCGCGGAGCCGAGAGCCCGATGCAGTGCTCGATCCCGGGACCTGAGATCACGACCTGAGCCGAAGGCAGAGGCCCCAACCCACTGAGCCACCCAGGGGCCCCTTGCTCTTTTCTTTTATCTATTTCATGACGTAATTCTTTTGTGCATTATTTCATGTTGTTTATAATATTGATATTCTTCCCTTTCCCCTCTCATATCCTTACAGAGCTTCTTTGTTGGTTACTTTCTGTTAAGTACTAATCTTTCATGGGTTCATTCTTCTGGCGTGATCTATGCTGTGATAAGTGGTATAGAGAAGTGGTCTGGAGAATGAGCTGTGAGAGAGAGAACACTTCCTCTTCTATACGCAGAACTTGGAGTTTGTTTATTCCTTAGGATATGAGAATGTTTGCAGGGACTATCAAAGAAGTCCCAGGTCTTAAGTCTTGCTGTGGACTAGGTTTTCTCTAGGTGTCTTACATCAGTAATTATATGACTTACTTCTCCCCAGTATTTCTTCATTTTCCTAAAAACCAACAACTGTTTCCTGTCAACATGGCAGCGGTGTACTATTCCTCGTGCAGTCCCATATCCTGGGCTACTCTGATAAATCCCACAAGACCTAAAACATGTCATACATTCCACCTGGCATACCAAGACCTGGATGTTCTGGGGTAGGAGATATTCTTTATGTAACTCAAAGAATGCTGCTTTTTTTTTTTAAATAAACATATAATGTATTATTTGTTTCAGGGGTACAGGTCTGTGATTCATCAGCCTCACACAATTCACAGCACTCACAATAGCACATGCCCTCCCCAGTGTCCATCACCCCGCCACCCCATCACTTGGACCCCCCTCCCCTCCAGCAACCCTCAGTTTGTTTCCTGAGATTAAGAGTCAAAATAAGTCAGTCAGAGAAAGACAATTATTATATGATCTGGTATGAGGAATTAGAGAAAAAAGAGAGGATCATAGGGGAAGGGAGGGAAAAGATGAAACAAGACGAAACCAGAGAGGGAGAATGCTGCTTTCTTGAGAAGTAATTTGCACTTCATTTGATGTCTGCAAGTATATAACTGAGCACTGCTCTGAATATGTCTTTTTTTGCCACCCCTGGTAGCCTTACCTCATAGCATATGGTACAGGATCAGTGCTGGGGCAAGCAGTGGCTTACATAGCACTCCTCACCTACTGTAACACACATAAACTAAGTAATAACTGAGGGCTGACTATGAAATGCAGCTTTATGACATGATCCTTAGCATCTTATGCATGTCCATTAAAGTTTAGCCCTTAGAGATTTCTTAGTGACCCTGTTAAGAAATTTTTTATTTCTGTTGAAAATGATTTTATTTTCTTTTGGTTATTCTTATCATATGTATATGTTTTTTTTTCTAGATAAAAGAACAAGGTTTATTTCCTTATATGGAAACAAACCTCTAGATCACTTAAAAATATATATGTAAGGTCACGTTGGTTCCTTTTTATTATAAATATAATTTATATGTTTATATAGCATATATAATATATAATTATATCTTTTATATAATAAACATATAATTTATAAACATATATAATTATATATTATATAAATATCATATCATCTTATATAAACAAACATATGAAATATATGTTTATTATAAACATTGAATTTTGCTTTTTTATATTTTTCAGATATTTCATTTTTATAAATTGAAAAACAACTTGTGGTATCCTGTGTCAAAAAAGTCTATTAATGTATTTTTCTAATGACATTTTGGTGATTCTCAGAGTATTTCAAATTTTTTCATTATTATTATATTTGTTATGGTGATCAGTGATTTTTCATGTTACTTTTATAACTGTTTCGGGCATCACTAGCTATGCCCATGTAAGATGGTGGGCTTAGTCCACAAATGTGTACACCAACTAGCCTTCTTCCTGTCTCTCACCCTATCCTTGGGCCTCCCTATTCCCTGAGACACAACACTATTCCATTTAGGTCAATTAATTAATAATCCTACACTGTCCTCTAAGTCTTCATATGAAAGGAAGAGTTGCACAATTCTCATTTTAAATCAGATGCTAGAAATCATGAACCTTAGTGAGGAAGGCATGTCGAAAGCGGAGATAGGCTGAAAGATAGGCATTTTATACTGACAGCCAAGTTGTGAATACAAAGGAAAAATTCTTGAGGGAAATTAAAAGTGCTACTCCAGGGAACACATGAAAGATAAGAAAACAAAACAACCTTATTGCCGAAATGGAGAAAGTTTTAATAGTCTGGACAAGGGATCAAACCAGGTACAACATGCCCTTACTCCAAAGCCTATTCCAGAAAATGGTCCTAACTCGCTTCAATTCTATGAAGGCTGAGAGAGGTGAGGAAGCAGTGGAAGAAAAGTGTGAAGCTAGCAGATGTTAGTTCATGAGGTTTAAGGAAAGCAGCCATCTCCATAATAAAAAATGCAACATGAAAAAGTAAGCGCTGACGTAGAAGCTGCAGCAAGTTATCCAGAAGGTCTTTAAGCTAAGATGATAAAACAGGTACCTACAATAAGCAATATATTTTCAGTGTATAGGAAACAGCCTTCTCGTGGAAGATGCTGCTATCTAGGACTTACATAGCTATAGAGAAGTTGTAGCCTGGCTGGCAAAAGACAGCAGTCAAAGGGCTGACTCTCTTGTTAGGGGCCAAGGAAGTTTGTGACTTTAAGTTGAAACCACTGGTCATTGACCATTCAGAAAATCCGAGGCTCTTTAAAAATTCTGACAAATCTACTCTGCTTGTGTTCTAGAATGGAATTACAAAGCCTGGAAGACAGCATATTTGTTTACATAATGCTTTCCTCAGTATTTTAAGCCCTTACTGAGATTTACTGCTCAGAAAAAAAAAAAATAAAAGATTCATTTCTAAGTGTTACTGATCATAGATAATGCCCCTGGTCACCCAAGAACTCTGACGAAGATGTACAATGAGATTAATGGTGTTTTCATACCTGCTAACACAACATTCATTCTGCAGCCCTTGGGTCAGGGCGTAATTTTCACTTTAAGTCTTATTATTTAAGAAGTAACTTTTTGTAGTTGTCATAGATAGTAATTCCTTTTGGGGATATGCACAAAGGAAATTGAAAACCTTCTGGAAAGGATTCACCGTTCCAGATGCCATTAAGAACATTTTTGACTCATGGGAAGAGGTAAAAATATTAACATGAACAGGAGCTTGGAAGAAGTTGATTTCAACTCTCATGGAGGACTTTGAAAGGTTCAAGACTTTGTACCTTGGAGTACTGCAAGGAGAAAGTAACTGCAGATGTGGTGGAAATAGCAAGAGAACTGCAATGAGAAGAGGAGGCTTAAGATGGGACTGAATTGTTGCCATCTTATGATAAAACATTAAGGGATGAGGAGTTCCTTCTTATGAATGAGCAAAGAAAATGATTACTTGAGATGGGATCCACTGCTGGTGAAGATGCTGTGAAAATTGTTAAAATAACAACAAAGGATTTAAAATTTTACATAAATTTAGTTGATAAAGCAATGGCAGGGTTTGAGAAGATTGACTGCAATTTTGAAAGAAATTCTACCACAGATAAAATGCTATCACACAGGGGTGCCTGGGTGGCTCAGTGGATTAAGCCTCTGCCTTCAGCTCAGGTCATGATCTCAGGGTCCTGGGATAGAGCCCCATATCGGGCTCTCTGCTCAGCAGGGAGCCTGCTTCCCCTTCTCTCTCTGCCTGCCTCTCTGCCTACTTGTGATCTCTCTCCTCTCTGTCAAGTGAATGAATAAACTCTTTAAAAATTAAAAAAAATGCTATCACACAGCATCACATGCTATGTTGTGAGTGCTATGAATTGTATAAGACTGATGATTCAGGGCGCCTGGGTGGCTCAGTTGGTTGAGCGACTGCCTTCGGCTCAGGTCATGATCCCAGAGTCCCGGGATCGAGTCCCATATCAGACTCCCGGCTCTGCGGGAAGTCTGCTTCTCCCTCTGACCTTCTCCCCTCTCATTCTCAGTCTCTCGCTCTCTAATAAATAAATAAAAATCATTCATGAGAGGACATTCATGAGAGGAAGAGTCAATTGATGTTGTAAGCTTCATTGTTTTATTTTAAGAAATTGCCACTGTCATCCCAGCCTTCAACAGCCAGTATAAGGATCAGTCAACCCAGCAAGACCCTCGACAAGCAAAAATATTACAACTCTGAAAACTCAGATGATGATTAGCATTTTTTATCAATACAGTATTAAATTAAATTATGTACATTATTTTTGATTATTTTTGATACATGATGCTATTGTATATTTAATAGATTATAGTTTAGTGTAAACATAATATTTATATGCACTTGGAAACCAAACAATTCATTTGATTTACTTTATTGTGATATTTGCTTTACTACAGTGGTCTGGAACTAAACCAACAATATCTTTGAGGTATGCCTGTATTTTGTTATTAAGTTAAGAGATAGCACCTGTATTTTTTCACATTTCATGTGTGGGCATGGAGTGTGATGCTAAAAATTAAAACAAATTACTTTCCTTAGAAATCTATCCATTACTGACAAATAGTTTTGTTTATTTTTTTTTGTGAAATTAGATAGTTCAGAATACTTTTGAACCAACGTTACCTCCTTTTTAATTCAGTTAAGCAGCAGTTCCTTACTTGATATTCCTGAATCCTGCACTGTCATTTTCTCAGAGAAAATTAGTAATAGAATATCAGCTTTAGCAACTCAGAATTTTTAATGTGCTACCTCTGCTTGATCTCAGAGTCTTAGCTCATTTTATTCGTAGACTTTACTGTCTTTGTTTCAGCTAAGTTTTTCAAAATTTCAAAACAGTAGTTAGCTTCTGGTTTCCAGGCCAGCATGTAAGGGGCTTAGAAGTTACCACCCCATGATAATAATAAGTAAAAAGGTGTATAGACTGAAAAATCAACAACCTTTCTTAGACTCATCAGTGAAGCAAGGTCATAGGGCAAACCATGGTCCTGGTCCTAAACATTGGAGCAGCACATGGGTACAGACAGAGAAGCATAATTTACCAGAGCAGCAACCTGTGAGCAGAAACTTCAGTAGGAATTGGTGCCTGGACAGGAAAAGCTAAAGTAGTAATTGACAAATTGCTGGATGCTCAGTGTGGAGAAGTCTGAGACCTAAAAACTCCAGGAGGATACCGTCAAGGGAGAATCCTCATGCTTTTGTGAGTTTTAACTCTCAGGGCTTGGCCAGGTCCGTGGAGTGAAGATCAGAGAAAAATTCCCTCATGCTTCCAGCAGGCAGAGGGGGAAAAGGAAACATTTAAAAATACACTAGAGCAGGGTGCCTGGGTGGCTCAGTGGGTTAAAGCCTTAGCTCAGGTCATGGTCTCAGGGTCCTGGGATCGAGCCCCACATCAGGCTCTCTGCTCGGCAGGGAGCCTGCTATCCTCCTCTCTCTCTGCCTGCCTCTCTGCCTACTTGTGATCTCTCTGTGTCAAATGAATAAATAAAATCTTTAAAAAAAAAATACACTAGAGCATCCTGTTCTTTTTAAGAAGGCCTGTCCACAAGGGGAAACCATTTTACTAGACCTAACCTGCTTCTGGGGTTTTATCAACATCTAATCTGCCTAGGGGAAGGCAAACCCCTAATTCCAGTTGCCTCTCCCCTTCTTGTCACACCTTGGGGTTTTGGGGGGCCTGAGAAATACTGGAGAACTTTTGGTCTAGGAGTATAGGGTCACCAAAAGACTGAGATCCAACTGTAGGACTGTAGACTGCTATCCCTCCCTGACACTTTACCACTGCATTACCAAAGACCTATTTACTGCAATTCCTTTTACCCTGTACAACATGTCTACCTTTCAACAAAAAATTACTGTGTAGACTGAAAAGATAAAAAACAAAAACAAAAACAGTTTGGTGGGACTAAACAAGGAGGACTGGAATCAGATATGGCAGGAATGTTGGAATAATCAGACCGGGAATTAAACAAAACAAGACAAAACAAAGCTATCATTAATATGCTAAGGGCTTTCATGGAAAGAGTGGACATGTGCAAGAACATGTGGAAATTCTAAAAAAGAATTAAAAAGGAATGCTGGAGGAGCAGCAGTGTTACAGAAATGGAGTAGCCTTTTGATGGGCTTGGGAGTAGATTGAGCTTGGCCGAGGGCACAACCACCAGGCTTGACGATATGGCAATAGAACTTACAAAACTGGAAAGCAAAGATTAAAAAAAAAAAAAAGCAAAAAATGCCAGAATATCCAAGAACTGCGAGGCATTACAAAAGGTGTAACATATATATAAGGGGGGGGGGATGTCAGAAAGAGAGGGAAAAGCGAAAGACACAGACACAATACTTGAAGAAATAATGACAGAGACTTTCCCCCAAATTAATGTCAGACGCCAGCCCACAGGTCCAGGAAGCTCAGAGAACACCGAGCGGGATAAATGCAAAAACGAACAAAAAATCCAACCAACCAAAAACAGACAAACAAATTAAAAACAAAACAAAACACCACACTAGGAAAATCGTATGCAATATTTAGAAAATCAAAGATTTTAAAAAATGCAGTACCTGGGTGGCTCAGTTGGTTAAGCATCCGACTCTTGGTTTTGACTTGGGTCATGATCTCGGGGTGTGAAATCCAGACTCCAGTCTGGCTTGTGCTCAGGATCAAGTCTGCTTGAGATTCTCTTTTCCTCTCCTTTTGCCCCTCCTCCTGCTCATGTGCGCGCTCTCTCTCTCTTACTCTCTCTCTCTCAAATGAATAAATGATCTTAAAAACAAAAAACCCAAAACTGAAAAAATCCCAGAGGAATAAAGGACCTTACCTATAGAGGAGCCAAGATGAGAATTACATCTCAATTCTCCTCATCAGCCTTGCAAACAACAAGAATATAGAATGAAATGTTTAAAGTGTTGAGAATCTTGCATGCTGCAGAATTATCCTTCAAAAGTGAAAGAAAAATACGTTCTCAGACAAACAAAAGCTGAGGAAATTTGTTGCCCATAGACGATGCCTTGCAAGAAATGTTAAAAGAAGTTCTTTAGAAGGAATGAAAATAATATAGGTTGGAAACTGGGACCTACATAAAGAAAGAAAGGCCATTAGAGAATGAATAGGTGAAGAAAGAATGAAATTTTTATTTTTTTTTGTTCTTAATTGACTTAGTAAATGATCCTTTTTTTTTGAAATAATAATAGCAAGAATATATTTTATTATATGTATAATATATGTGTTACATATATATTATTTATAACCAAATACATTTTGTGTATGTGTACACACACCCCCCCCACAGGTGTATAATTGAAATGAATGACAGCAGTAATAGAAAGAATGGGTTCCTTGATATTTGCCTAAATGAATTTAAAACTTATGTCCACACAAAAATAGCAGCTCCATTCATAGTTGCTAAAACTTGGAAGCAACCAATATATCCCTGCAAGAGAATATGTGAACTATGATACATCCAGATGAGGGAATATTACTTAAGAGAAATGAGCTATCAAGCCATGAAAATACATGGAGGAAACTTAAATGCATATTACTAAGTGAAAGAAGCTGATCTTCAAGGGTTATATTCTATGTGATTTCAACTATATGACATTCCTTGTTTCAACTATATGACATTCTTTATGACATAAAGGCAAAACTTCTGGAGACAGTAAAAGGATCCGTGATTGCCAGGAATTAGGGTGAAAGAGGGATGAATAAGTAGGCTACAGAGGATTTTTACAGAGGTGAAACTACTCTGCATGATACTATAGATTCATGTCACTATACATTTTTTAATACCCACAGAACATACAACACCAAGAGTGAACCCTAATGGAAGCTGTGGACTTTGGGTGATGATGTTGTGTCACTGCAGGTTCCTAAGTTGTGACAAGTGTACCACTGTGGTAAGGGATGTTGATAGTGGAGCAGATTGTGTGGGTGTGGGGACAGGGGGTACATGGGAGCTCTCTCTACTTCTCACTTTTGCTGTAAACCTAAAACTTCTCTAAAACACAAAATCTATTAATGAAAGACCGAAGTGATTTAATATGCTTATTGTCATTTGGGTCGGCAGCAGACGTCCTCTCACCCAGGGTGCTGTAGATGATCTCCTTTCGATGCTACAGTTTCAAATCAAGGAGAAACTCAAACAAGACTGAATCCATAACTGCTTCCTCTTGACCCCTTGACACACGGTCCAATCAGGAGCATTTAAAGCCCTTACTTTGTGTCAGAATAAGCACAAGGCATAGTACAATTGGGCTGCTATTTTAAACCAAAAGAAAGAGCCAAGGGCCTACAAAAATCCAAGATAACCAAAAGCTTTCCAGTAGCACAAACTCTGTTCCCATATTACTCCATTAAATTGGAAAGCTAACCCTTGTGCCAGGAAGGAAGCATAAAATAGAAGCAGACCTCTGTTATCCAGGCTCTGTCCGGTTTCTGACTTCAGCCGACACAGACCCATTCCAGACAGTCTGGAATAATTGACATGTTCCCGAAGCTTCTGAAATATGGTTCACTTTTCTGTTTGTGGCTTTATTTCCTCAGTGCCCTGTAGAGAGTATTACAATTCACTCTCAGCCTTTCAATTTACTACTTTTAGAATCTATTCTTTTTTCTGAATCTCTGTGTTAGGAGAGACCATTGTGATGTGTTTGTTTTTTGTCTGGCACCAAGGTTGGTGTTGCACCATCAATCTTCTGTCTTTACACTCATATGTAACCCATGATTTGAACCCAGTTATTCATGAAAAACTTGCCAACAATCCCATATATTTTCATTCACCTCTTCTTCCTACTCTGTTAGTTGACACCCTCATCCCCTAAGTGTCTTTCTAATTGGACCTTGCCAGCTACCTCCCCCTCCTGATGGGAGGCTTCTCCTTCGACCATGTATGTGAGACTTTTTATCTAACTGCAGTGATAGATCTGACCAGAACTTCCCAAAGTTTTAGTAAATACCACTCAGTGCATTACTTAGGTACTTCTAAAGCAACTTCAATTATTGACAGAATAAGTCCTAAGAAGATGTAAGAGGAGGAGTGCTGTTCTAAAGGCACCATTACTTTACTTCATTTTTAGAAAAGTGTTTTTTTTTTTTTTTTTGAGGGGTGGGGTATAGTAGAAGGGAATACCTAAGTCTTCAGTTACAGTTGGATAAAACAAATGAATGCCATTTCAACCTACAGCTATAAGAAGTCTTGAAGACCATGTACGCTGACTTTAAACCACTGTGTCTATTGTACCACTCTTCCCTTAGATAACTTAGTCTTTTAACCAACTCCTCTGTGAGATGGGTCCCTGCACTCTGTGAGTGGCTTTAGAAAGATTGGTGGTTTTACATCAGCAGTTACAGTAACTAGAGAAGAATTATTGCTTCCTTAACTTTGTGGCTCTGTATGTCGACAGAAAAAATAGCTAAAAAAAATCAAAGCCAGATGGCCCTGGAGGAAATGCTTCTAATGCTTCGGCTGTTGTTAAGACACCCTGGGAGGAGCTCTTTTATGGCTGGTCACCATGGTCCTGCTTTACTGGCCCATCTGTTCCCTAGATCTTGTGTAAGAGCACTTGTGCCCTCAGTTAAGTTTAACTGAGTAGCAAAGTACCTTGTTCTGACTCCACAGTGCCTAATAAAAAAGTAACCGTTGGGACATAAATGAGGAAAGAACAGACAAGGCAATATGTTGAATATGCTCATAGGCTAATAAGACCTCAGCTGAAACAGAAGGGAAACATTTAAGACAAATTGATACGCCATTTTTAAATCAGCAGAACTTTCTCCTATTTCTTTGCAAATAGTGACCTGGTGATAATTGGGAAACCTAGAAAAGCTGTGAAAATTCATTTTCTTCCCTGGTAATCTGCAGGAAGTCATCCTTTATAATTTTATGCAACCTTTTGCATGAGGGTGACAATTGTATATGATCCACAAATTACTTAGTTTCTATAAGGAATTACTGAAATAGATAGCACTGTTCAGAAGGGATCACATCTGGTAAACCCAGTGGCACTTTGGTAAACCAGCTCTCTATAGTAAGGGAAAACCCTGATTTGTAGGCTCTGCAGAGTTTCATGATGTGGCCTGTGTAAACTACCAATGATTTCAAAATAAGCTTGCAAAATTTCGAGTATTTAAAATTCAGCTCTCTAAGTCTCAATTTAGCAAGATCCAGCTCACCTCTGGACATGTTGCAAATAACCGGCAAAGTCATGGTTTATAGCAGGTGTGTTTTGAGATGGAATGAATTTCTTGCAAAGTCATGATGCTGAGGAACCTTAATGCAAACAAGAAGCATGACATTCCTTAGAATGGTCTTACACACACACACACACCACACACACACACACACACACACACACACACACAGGCGTTTGGTTCAAAGGCTTTTTATTGCTTTTTACAAACTAGTAAGAACATTGTTGGACTATGTTGCATAGGAATTTTCCCTTATAATTTCAGTATTTAGGAGAGTTTAAAAGACTTGTAGCAAAATTGGAGCATGGGGGTGATGGTCAGTTTCAGTCAACAACACAAGGTAAAAATGCACTGAGTATTCCTAATGTATAGTGATAAAGATTATAGTAAGAAACTAGGTAAACTTACTGTTTGAATAGTTCTATGTTTTTCTGAATTCAGCTGCTGATCTTACTGGCAATGTTTCTACTTGCGATGAAATTTAAGAATAATGAGTAGATAACTATGCACATTTGAGTGGTTGACATATGAATGCCAAAAAGAATGGAAGAATTGACAACGAAGCAATCTATCAAGTATGTGAAAGTTTTCAGACTCTTTAGAATGAAACAGAGGGGTCTGATTACAGAGATTATTGGTAAATTGGAAAATTTAAAAAAATCATATTTTTAATACTACTGTCCTGTCGTCTCGACCAATCCAGTACCTGTTTCCCAGAATGTAACCCTTATATTAAAAATGACTAAATAGATATGTTTGTTGTTTTCATAATCAGTAGGTAGATTTGAATTGCTTGTGTCATTTCTCATATTTCTGTGTTTTAAGAAAAAGGGTTTATTTTATTATTTGAAGGGATAGCATTTAATCAGAAACATTCCAGAAAAATATAACTGGAGTAGTTTGAGGATTTTGATTTGACGTCGTGTAAAGCAACAGAACTACATTTTGGCCTAAGTCAGTTTGAGAAATTTTTGAAATGAGTTTTTATAAATGGAATACTGAAATATTTTGCATTTTGATACACTTATATATATGTATATATATTATTTTTTCATTAACTTAGTAAAATTACTCTTCTTCTAAAACAGTGGGTAGTTTGATTAGGAATATTATACACTGGTACCACTGCCTGGGTCGAAATCCCAGTTCCTCAGACAGTTTTGTTTTATTTTTTAACTTATTTGTATTTTATTTACCACATCTGAAAACACATGATAAATAGTATTCAAATAATAGCACCTACTCCATATGGTTGTTAGAAGATTAGATGAGTTGATGTACACATTTTAATAAAAATGATACATAGTAAAAATCGCCTTCTAAAATTTGCTCTTCTGGGGTGCCTGGGTGGCTCAGTGGGTTAAAGCCTCTGCCTTCGGCTCAGGTCATGATCTCAGGGTCATGGGATCAAGCCCTGCATCGGGCTCTCTGCTCAGCGGGGAGCCTGCTTCCCCCTCTCTCTCTGCCTGTGTCTCTGCCTACATGTGATCTCTCTCTCTGTCAGATAAATAAATAAAATCTTGAAAAAAAAAATATCCCTTCCGCCCTGTGAGGTTGTAGTGACAAGTCAGCTGTCTATGAACCAGGAAGTGATCTTACCAGACACCGAATCCACGGGATCTCTGATCGTGAACTTCCCAGCTTCAGAACTGTGAGAAACAAATTAACCGTTGTTTATAAAGCACCCAGTGGATAGCATTTGGTTAGAGCAGGCCCAACTGGCAGAGGCTTAACCCACTGAGCCACCGAGGCACCATGTATAATAGCATTTTAATTAGAATGTAAGGTTTAAAATATATTTTCTATTACCCAGAAGTGGGTAACTACTGTTTCAACAGTATTTATTCGGATGTGTTTGGGAGAGTTAAATCCACAATGTTTGGAATGCAGTATGCTGTCAGGTTTTCCCTGTTTCATGGAAAGATGATCTATACCATTTAATCTATGCCATTCGACCCACGGGTATATAAGTGGAATAAGTGAAATTGGAATCCATCTCAAATAGCCTTTACCCTTGCTTGTGGTAATGCTAAGGGGGTAGAACCCTCCTCCAACCTTACAAATCTACTTTGTTCCTAACAAAGTAGGCCAGAGCTTTAGAACTACTGTGACTCTTGGAAGGACCTCTAATTTAGGCTTCTTGAAGCCCCTGGTTTTTGTCTTTCCTATGAATTACTGAGTCAATTATCTGGTAAGAAGTCCTCTATTTAGTGGCAATATGTGCTGAATGGTTCTATAAAGTAAAACTAATAAACCTTCTAGGATAAAAAGTATTAGGAAAAAGACTGCCAAAAGGGTCCATTTTTAACAAGGGTAAGAGAAACTAACATGTGCATATGTTGAAGGCATACATACAGAACCTCTTTGTGGTTTCACAGGGAAAGGTGGCAACCCAACCTCAGCATGATAGCAATTATGTATAAAGAATAATGCATTCTCAACTTCAGTGTGATAGTGTTTATATTTTTAGGTACAGTGTGATTTTTAACTTTGTTGGGTTGGTAATTAAAATTAAGATAGGAGCATGAATAATTCATGATGAATGAAAATGGCTTATATAAAAAATGATACTACTACTAGTCAGGTATTTAGGAATTAAAAAAAAATGTTCTTTCCTTTCAGAAATTCATTACCTCCAATGAAAAATGTCAGAGTACACTTTTTAAAGCAAAAGTAAATCTGTCTCCTGAATCATTTCAGTGTGGTTGAAATTTATTGATTCATTTACTCCTAGGGTCTCCTAACAGGGAAATCATTGAAGCACAAATCAAAATGAAACCCTAAAATAATTTTATTCATGGCAACATTAAAAAGAATTTTAGAAATGTCTGTCATTATTTCTATGTCCATTAGTCAATTTTAACTTAGGATAACTTTATATTTCTTTATAAGGTTAAAGCATCTTTTGATTAAATTTTAAATCTTGATTAACAGTAAGTTTAACCATTTAGAGTAAGAACAACTCAATTTCAGTTACTATTTTTAGCTGAAAAATCAAATCTAAAGCTGAAGATATGTTGTCTCGCCTCATCATTTTATAACCTTGTGAAAGGTCATAGAACATTACAGGCAAATTCAGGATTTTTCCCTAGTGTTCTAATTCTACTTGTCAGATTTTCCTTCAAAACCTCAGTGCCTCACTGAAATTCACATTTGAATGGGGACACATTTCTCACTACAAGAAAAAAGAGCCTACCTGCAGCCACAAGAAAACATTAATCACAAAATTTTATTCAGTGCCCTTGTACCACATTATGCTACTAATCCTGCTAAGCATAGTTTAGTGTCTGAAATCCTCTTGAATGAGGCCTTTGTTAATAATTTTCCATGGTAACTTACTTGATCTTGGATCTGGGAAATATATTCCTCTCATTTGGGATATTTAATTCTTTAAATCTATGATGTGTTGATTAATTCCTGGCTCTTCAGCTACAATGAGCTATATATAACATCTAAACAAAATTAGTAAAGGCTCAAGAAGGTTCTCTTGCCTGCATATCATGTATCATTATTTAAAGGACACTAAGCCTACTTATAAAAAATGAGACTATAATAATAACACTATTAAATCTATAAATTTTATTTAATTTTCTGAGCCATTATTAAAAGGAGTTCTAAAAAGGCAATAGACAGATTAGACTGCCATGTGTGCCTTATTAAAATAAGAAGAATTTTAGAATCAGAAGACAAATTAATGTTAAAATTTGTCATATGGTATTAGTATAATGTTATAGATTGGTTCTTTTAACACTTGTGTTTGGTCACTAAAAGATAAAATTTTCCATTAGTAGATAATAAGTTAATTTTACAATAAGAAGAAAATCTTAACAGATCAAATTACCCTGCATTTAACAACAACAAAAAAAAAACTACTTATGCTTCTCCAGTATTTTACAGTTTGTTGGAATTATAATACTAGATAACAAATTAGCCCTAGACAGCATTTATTTAAATAAATTGTACATCATACACAATGTATATTCTCACATGTGAAAGAGGTTGTGTTACAAATTATTTGCAGATTAGTTGTTCGGAAACAATACTACATTTTCCCATAAAAATAATGTCACAAGTAGTACTAATATACATAGTAGTCTTTATAATTACACAATTGCAAAATACAAGATCCATAAAACTTTACAGCCAAAGTAGGATTCACTTTGACCCTAATATAAGTAAGGAGAGGGTGAAAGGAATGCAGGAGAGCAGTCGCTGGAGGTGAGACCTGGCAATTGAATACCTCTACAGTCAGAACCAAGGAAAAGCTCTCAGGGTGTGGATTCCTGGAGGAAAGGAAATGTGTGCAAGTCACTTACAATCTGAGTGTTCCCCGAATAGAGGCTGCTTGACTATAGGAACAGGAAATTAGTGATATTTCTATTGTTTAGCAAATATTCATGGCAGAACTGTTTCCCAGCTCCTTGACTGGTCAGGATCCAATGGGATATTAGCACACTGGGCACAGACGGGGACTTGAAATGGACTTGGCAATTAGATGTGCCCTCTTGCATTCTTGTCTTTCTTCATTAGAGAAAACTTGGTTAGCTGTTGGCTTAAAGAAGATACAATAGAGCAGACTGAGAGAAAACCAACTCCAGCTTAAAGGAGCCAGACCACAGCTGATCTACAGGTGTAAGAGCAAGAAATACATAATGCATATTTGCATATAATTTGGGCCTTGCATTTCCCACTCAGAGCAGTTTAGCCAGCTCTTTATTATGATTGAACTGCTCCCACTGCGGACATGGGAGTAAATCCTGTCTTCGTATGAAAAAAAAATTGGTTTCCTGGATGAAATAGAAGTGACTACAGGCAGATCTAGTCATCAGTGCTTTATCACTCTGCCTTTGTGACTCTCTTATCAATGTTTATTACTTTGGATAGTTCTTAACTCTTTGAATGGGCAAAAGACCTTGGGGAATATATCCCTTCATCCTTTCACTCACATATAATGTGATTTGCTTAGGTATTACAGGAAGATAGAGGTTTCATCTATCCACTACTGAGAGGAAGGAGAGACAGGGTGAGGGATAGAGGGAAATACAAATGGAAGAAACTGATACAGGAAAATAAATGATTAGAGTTAAGGAATCTTCAAAAACAAGGGATCGTTTCTGCATCTTAAATCCATTAAAATTTAATGACGTGGAGGACAGACAAGTTTAGTCACACCCTAAGCAAAGGAAAAACAATGCTGAGAGCTATGGAATCCTGGTGCCCGCTGGAGAATAGGGGACAAGATGCTAAGAATAGGAAATAGACTAGAGCATGTGTGGACTAAGCCAGGGGCGGAGGGCTGTGGAGGCGAGGAGTGGGGGAGATACTGGTGGTAGAAGTTTAATGTAGAAACATAGGTGAGGCATTTGAAATTAGGCACTTATTCAATCCATGTGCAGGTTTTAGAGAGGGAAGTGAACTTTGATTTTATCTTTCTTTAGAAACAAACTCTGATGTTAAAGTGGAAAAGAGATAGTAGTGGGGGGAACCTAGAGACAGACCGGTTAGGAAGAGAAGAGATTATAATACTATTTCAGGTGACACATGGCACTTTGGACCCTAGTAGGGGTTTTGAGGTTGGGGGGGAGGGATGAATTTGAGGCACCCTAGAAGGCAGCACAAATGTCACCTGATATCTGGTCCCTTTCTGTGGTCCTCCGTCCAGTATCAATATCCAGGCCCAGATTTCTGCCCTGTCTTTGTGATCCATACACGGAATGGAAAGGGAAATGTGATAATCAAACCTAAGCAAAACTAAAGTTAATTTTTTAAATTTTATAATCAAATGTAGCGCTGATTCCACTAGACCTTATTTAACTTACAAACTAAAGACCATTAGCCCTTCAGTTATTGATGAACAAATAGATGCCAGTTACCCACAAATTGGATCCATACATTGATTAAGTTCAGAGGGAGGTCTTACCTGAAAATACTGTTAGTTAATTCATTATGAATATATTTGAGAGAAAAACAAATTACCTCTTTAAAAAATGTAAAACTGATTTAATGCACACCATTTTCTATTTTCATCCAGACTACTTCTTAAACTAATTTTTCAATATAGAAGCTAATTTAATGTACAAAGTTATATTATTATTCACCAATAAATAGGTGTGGAAGATATACCTCAGAAGAAGGAAAAGGCTACATCCCACCAAGTAGAGTTCTGAGAGTGTTTTATTTTTGCATTGTTAATCATATGCAAATATGTATTAGAACTATTGATACATTCATCTTCATAATGTCTTTCCAGCTTGTTAAAATGAAGTTTAAGAAGCTCCTGGAGGAGTAATAGGCTGCATATAATGGACTAGGGAGTGAAAAGTTTGGTTCTATATGCTTAATTAGTTTCTAATCTCTCTGTAATCTCATCATGAGTCTCTAACAGAAAATAATATTGACCATACATATGGTACAAGTGGGTGCTGGCGTTTTAGATCATTCTCAAGGGGGCTCACTAAATTATTTACTAAGCCTAATGCATTACTGATTGAAATTAAATTTCACCTCCAGTGTAATTTTAAATTTGATGAGTAAATAGCCCTATGAACATCATAGGCTTTTGTAAGAAGTAAGTGAAATAAGGTGCCCAGTGTAAGGTGTATGAAGAAAAAACCTGATACTTTGCCCTGTTTCATTTAAAGAATAAGGGTTCATATATTTTATATCAGGGATAGAGAAAAAAAAACTACTTTTCACCCTTAGGTAATAAAAATAAAACAAATGAACAATGACAACAACAACAAAAAGAATCATTCTTTCTACCTCTAGTCCACAAATTAAACCAAAGTTTGAGCTTTCTTGTAAGGTACTGACACCCTAAAAAAAAATAAAAACAAACAAAACAAAACAAAACCAAACCCCAGCGAGCCTGGCTTGCCCCACACCCTTGGGGCAAGGGATAAATGTTACCAAGTTGAGATATCAAAAAATTTCTAGGGCCATGTTCCATCTTTTACGTATATAAAACACTTATGCGTGTTTTCTCAAAGTTCAACTGGCCACAGTTTCACATAATCAGTCCCAATGAACACTCAAACATCTTGTGATCTGATGAAAATTCTTTCAATTTATCAATGTCTCTGGCTAATGAAGGCTAGGTAACAGTTGTTTTAAAAATTATAATGTATTTCTTAATGCTCTTAATTTTTTTAAAAAGCTTTACTCATATATTTGAGAGAGAGAGAGAGTGTGTGCAAGAGTGAACATGAGCAGGGGGAGGGGCAGAGGAAGAGGAAGGAGAGAGTATCTCCAGCAGACTCCTTGCTGAGCGTGGAGCCCTAGGCAGGGCGCAGTTTCATGATCCGACCCTGAGACCCTGACCTGAGCTGACATCAAGAGTCAGACTTGGCCACCCAGTCACCCCATTAGAGATCTTTTAAAAATTAATCAGCAAATGTTTATAATGTGTAATACTAAGGTGTCTCCTCTTCAGAACTTCATATAGAGCAAACTGTGAGAAGTACATTTGTTTCCAAGTGTCTCACAGAGACAAGCTGGGATGGCATCTATGTATACTTTCTATAACTTAAATTTAGTAAGAATATATGCTACCCTGTTAATAATTTATCAATGAACTAATTATTGTGTCTGTGATGAATGAAATTTTGTTTGTAATGAATTATTTAAATAAAATGCATCACTCTTTTAATACTAACAATTAAGATTTGTGAGAATGATGTATGTTATACTGAATGCTGCTGATTTACTAAATATTATAGTTAGTCTTATTCATTTATTATTCTGTTGAAGAATAGTTTGTTGAACATGTACTGCACATTTGGAATGTGAGGATCAATCTGTTGATGCAAAATACATGCAAATTGTCCTCTCTGACATGGACTATATAATCCATTTTGAAAACTAACCCACACCAGAGTGTGAAATAGGTGATATACATTACAACAATACTGTATTACAATGATGTGCACCATATCAAAGTGTACTTTTAATGGTTCTTTAAGGTCTAAACTGACCTTAAACTGTCATTCAATTCTCTTAGTAGTTGATCACTCTCATGATTTTTTATCTTATGTTCTATTACTTTCCACATTACTTTGCAACTCAGTATTTTATTTCACAACCTACTCAATATTTTATACTCTTCCACATGATTTTATTCATGGCTGATGAAGGAAAGTTATATAAGGAAACGATGGAGATCAGCATCCTGAAAGGAGACTAGAACTCTAACCAATTGTAAAAAGGTCTTGACTATCAGGCACAGGAGCTTAGAATTGATTTGATGGACATTTCAGAGCCTCTGGATTTTCTCTTTAAATTTTTTTTTCTTTTTCTTGTGTGAGCTCTTTCTATGTTTTCAGGGCTCAGGGCCTTGGCTATCTTGTTACCTTGGTTCAGAGGCCATCCTGAAATTGAAAAAGAGGTTTAGTCCAGCAGGTAGGAGATGGAATATGAATAAGAAAACAGTAAGGACTGCTTATTGTCTACTTTCATGAAACTATTTGAAATTTGTTTAAGAAATTCTCTGCTTTCCTTAGGCTAGAATGAAGCTGTAAGGTTTAGAGGTAAGCAGAAAAACCAAGCCTCACCTCTTCTCTTGCTACAAACGAAAGAAAACAAACTTTGTAGCCAGGACAGCAGGAACCTGGCTTTGTAAAATTGCAATCAAAGCTGGTCTGTTGATCAGCCAGCAATAGATCTCAAGTGGTAATCTGGGAGGATGCCACCGCCATGATGCTTTCAATTCTAGTTAGCAAATACCCCCTTCTAAGATGAAATCTGTCTCCTATGAGTAGCCATCAGGGCCATAAGGTCGATAAACCCAAATGAAAGTGTATTTTCCTGCCCAAATCCTGTTATAAATTAGGCACATTTTAGAAACGGATATTGTTTAATTTTACTTATTTTTTGACCAAATACAAAAAGTTATAGGTTCATGACCATATGCATTCTGGGATACACATACCAATGTAAAATGTGTCATGATATGCTATTCATTTTTTTCAAGGACAAAATGAATATGCAATTATAAAACCATACAATGAAATCTTCAGAGGTGTAAAGATACACAGAGACATGCAACTCAACCTGGCAAGGATATAAACAAATGACAAAAATGTGAAGAAAAATCACCGCCTGTAGCAGTATAATACGGTTTACATTCTTTTATCCTTGTGAAAAAAAACTCAGCTGGTTACTTACGAGTTTCTGAAACTGTGATACTAATTCCCTCAATACATGATATTTTAAATTCTCTCCTCAGGTTTTCATAGAAACTTAGTTTAGCTAGAATTAAGCTTCGCTGAGGCAAACTTTTAGGTGAAAATTTATTTAGCAAATACTACTTTGGAATTTTAGGAAATGTTTTTTTTTTAATTGTTTATTCGTTCTGATTTAAAAAGTAGTGAAAATTTTGAGTAATGGCTTAATTCCTGTGAAAAAAGCAAAGCTCAGCACATATCATGTCTAACATATCTTTCTCTTCCTTCACAAATAGAATAAGATCATGACAATCAAAGAATTTTAAAACGTACTCCTTGAGAAGTATATAAAATTTAGGGAAAATAACTAGATTTCTATATGAAGAGAAAGTTATGAGTTTTAGAGTCCATATTATATATCGGAAACTCAGTGAAAAAGTGGGCTTTAGGATTTTTACCTTTCCTTTTATGTGATAGAGTTTAAAAAGATGAAAGGCAAGCTTTTGTGTTTACATCTGGAGTATAAAAGCAGCTCAGTATGAGAAAAGGACATTCCATGAAATACTATGTCAGAAACATTCTCAGTCAGAATTCCTGAAATAGCAAGATGTTAAATAGATAATTAAAATGTCTTCAAGGTTTAAACCATAGGAACTTAGGGTTTTAATCATGCAGTGTATATTCATCAGAAGTTTTTGCTTTTATCTTGATCAAATTTTGATGCTGTCTTTGGAGGAAGAAAGACCAAGCTCTGTGCTTCTGAAATTCTTTGGTTTGATGGGATCTGATATTAGCATGCTTACCTCAAAATAGCTATCATTTTATTAGATGGCTGGCAGCCATCAGCAATGCTGTC
Organism: Nasua narica; assembly: GCA_028533885.1. Taxonomy (NCBI): domain Eukaryota; kingdom Metazoa; phylum Chordata; class Mammalia; order Carnivora; family Procyonidae; genus Nasua; species Nasua narica. The sequence goes on from CM052799.1 coordinate 90,843,961, forward strand.
TTGCAGAAACATAATGGGCTTTTCCATTGCTGATGAAATTGGAAAGCTGTGGGAACTTCTGTGTCATGGCATAGGAATTGTGTTACCCACAGTGTAAGATTTTTATTTTCAGGGAAGGAAGCAAATAGAATGTTGGAACTAATCATAGCTTTAATGTAAATAGGCTTTATTCCAAATAATTTTTTAAAAATGTAATGCAAATATAAGATCATTGGGTTTGGCAGCAAGATGTTTATTGTATAAAAAAGTAAATACCTAAGTTTGTCTTGGAACATTTATATCATCAAAGATATGCAGCTTAGAAATTTACCCATTCCTGTCTCATGGTGTGCACCATTATTATTTTTTTTTCTATTTCATTCTCTTCATCTGAAAAAGGCACCATAAGTATACTTGAAAACTGTGGGCATAAAAATTAATATATAAGAAAGTTTATACATTGGTATCTATTAATTTCACATTAAAATATGTCTCTATAAAGTAATATTTAAGACCTAATATGAAATACAATAGTGTATATCATTGATAGTTAAAAAGACCTCAAGCTCATTAAATATTTTTCCATACCAATTCTCACATCAGTCCTTTTATCACATTGAACAAAAGGCATAGATGTGAGTTGATTATTGTATCCCTTAATATCTTATATTAAAAACAAAGCAGAAATGTCTTCAATTGCAGTGAATGAACACATTATCAATAATATTTATTTATTTCCTTTTTGGGAAATATTAGTAGAATAGTCCTTTGCATTCTTGATAATTAAAAGGAGATTAAAATTATAAAACAAGGTGTTTTAAGTAATTGAAACTTTCAAAACTCTATATTTTATGTAGAATAAATAAATTACTTGTCTCACTTGTTTGTTGCATTGGCTGAGAAAATGATAGGGGTAGATTTAGAAATCATATCAATGGAAACGTTCTTATTCACAAATGAGTTTTAAGTAGTAAAACCCCAGATGCTGTTTATACTTTAGTTTAATTGCTTGAAAACACATGCAGGTGGAGAAAATGCTAACTTGTACATATTAGACAGGGTGATTGTTTGGTGGTAAAGCAAAATGCCCTTCCCTTGTAACGAAAATTTGTAGAGTAACATAAACTAAGTGAAGAAAATATAATTGGTACTTTTAAAACATCATTCACAAATAGAAACTGATTTCTAAATTTTAATAATGGGAGTCAAATATAAAACTTTCTAGAAGTGATATTTTATAATATAGAAATCTTTATATATATTATATAAATCATACTATAGAAACATATAGTATATAAAATATAGTATAGATAGAATGGAACATTTGATGAGAATTAGTTTAAATTTTTTCAAATGTCTTAAAAAATCTCTAAAAACACTAAGCAACTGAGTTTTCTATTGGCAGTATTATCTTTGAGGCTTTGTTTTTAGTCTTGTAAATAACATAGCCGAGCCAGCGTGAACTTTAGATTTTCTTCACAGATATTATTAAAGCTGAGATTTTCAGTGGTCACACCAAAAATATCGGACTAGAAAGAAGGATTTAAGTGGTGGTATAATTATTAAATGTGTAAAACAAGAATAAAATCCAGTGTCGAGAAATAAAAATAATTAGAAAAAGCCATCAGACAAAAAGAATAATTCTTTTCAGTATTTACTAGCTTGATATTTCCAGGATTAAATGGATAATTTCATTGTTGGGATATGTCAAAGTCAGGACGTTTTCCTCAGGTTTGTGATTGCGTAACACCTCTACCTAAAGCAGGTACTGTAATGCTGTGGTCCCTAGTACACACAGAGGAACCTTGCCTCTTGCCTGTATTCTGTAAGGACCAAGTCTTTGAATTTCATCTAATATCAGAAAATTCCCATCGTTTTATCTATTTCCATCCAAAATTCTTAGAATTGTTTTAAGTGCCTTACAAAATCTCTCTCAGCATGAAGTCAGCCTGAATTTTTCTAAAAAATATTTTGGACTTAATTTAGAAATCTTTTAGAAAAACAATAACATGAGATTTTATCTGAAAGAAATGTTGGAATTAAATAGTCTAATGCAAAATCAGTTAAATAAATATGTTATTGTGTTTCAATTCCATTGAATTATTGGTCTCAGATGTTCAAGAGTACCAAAACATATTTAAAGCCTCAGGCTGTTTTTCTACACACACACACACACACACACACACACACACACACGCACACACGCACACACACACACTTCTAAAACATTCGATTGAATACAATAACATTGGCAATACTTTTTAAATTACAAGCCAGATATTTATTTGAATTTGCCTTTTATTTAAAATAATTGCTGAACTAAACTTTTTATATTTTAGCAAAGTCATCCGTATATAAATAAACCATACCATATGTTTTTGTGAAGGTTTATTCCAATAATATCACAGGTAATAGCAATTTACCTATAATATTAAACATATTATATTTTAGTTAATGTTAATGAAAAAGGAGATTGGTTTATTATCCATCAACTCTTCTACACCAAATTGGGAATTTCAAATAACTAAGCTTGAATATTTAAAGCACAAACTCATTCATATCAATCAGACATAATTTTTATTTTGCCTTTTTGAGAAATGATCTAAATACTCAATCATTTAGGAATGAAGATTATAATTAAAACAGTATGTGATTTGATGTTAATCAGAAATTATATGATATACAGTAGCAGCTAAGAAGATTCAAATGACTTCCAAATAACAGAAGTAAAGCTGAGAACAGTCTTTTAATAAAGGCCATTTTGCCTGGTAGGAAAAGATTGTTAGTTATAAAAAGAAACCTTTTAAACTAATATGATGAGGTACATGTAAAAATTAATATTATGCTCTAATGTTCTCTCTAGTGAGTAGCCTAGGTTGATTTATTCATTTAGGTAATTATGTTCAGCAATATTAGTAATTCACTGTTAAATTGAATTTGAAGAACGCACAATAAATTGAAACTGTAGTCATATTTCTTTCTCACTGTGTAACAAACAGAGATGTATTGATGTAAGTTCTGAGTGTACCACATAAGTTAAATTCCCTAGACTGCAATTTGATCAAAAAGCTTTAGACATTTACTTGAGCTATATTAGGCAGCTGCCATTGGATGGCAGTAAAATTCTACATCAATCACTTTAAGCAAAGTGAAGCTGGGAAAATAATGGGACTTTCCTTTTATTATTTAACAGCAGAATGCTGATTTAAAAGGCAAAGCTCAGGGGGTTGTGTATATTGTAGCAATACCAACTAATTTTTTTAAACTGTTTTCTTTTCTTCTCCTCTTCATTTAAAGGGAGATGAAATTCTAGGATAATCGTTTATAGTATTTTATCACTCCAAGAGATCGTGTTCTTCCTTGTCTTTTACATAATAAAAAAATCATGTTATATTTTAAAAAGAAGCCAATAAAGGAAATTAACAAATTTATATGGTTTGAAACTTGTGTACATTCTCAATGCCTAAGTCCGCTTTTTTTCTGATTATAAAACATGTTTGCATTTTTGTTTCATTCAGTCCTTGAAAGGCTAACTTATTTACAGAGCTATAAACATCATAATGCTTACAGTACTTTTAAACACTTTAAACAGAGAACAAAATTTTAAATCATATGATAAACACTGCTAAATCTGGTATTACAGAAGAGATTTTTTTTTTTCTCCCAAGGAGGCTTTAAATGCTGGGCTTCCATACTACTGAAATAAGTCAATATTTTCACCCTTCAGATTTTAAAAAGTGCTGAATATTTCCAACTTCATATTAATGTATGGTTATCTAAGAAAGATTGACAGAAAGGACAAATCTAAAAAGAAAAACTTTGTCATCTTACATCTGTTGTGTTGATTACATGAAATTAACAGGAATGAATATGGCAGAGTAAATAAAATGAGACATATCCTAGATGCTATATCACATAAAGAAATGTGTGTTCTTCTGTCCCTTCTTTTCATTTAGATTTTTATTTGGTTAGAAGTTGGTAAGTTCATTTACAATTTATTTGGCAATAAAATGAACCAATTGTTTTCAGAAAATATTCAGGGTGGTCTGACACAATCAGAAGGCTATTAATCAGGATTTCCTGAGACAAACCACAGACTTCCTTGCTATTTATCCTCTCCCTCACTTTATGTTTAAAGTCTATTAAAAGTTTATGGTCTTCCAAAGATCATATTAGGCATTAAAATTCAGGCATCTCGTTCTTGCTACAAAGATTGTTAGAAGAAAAGAAAATAAATGGGTTATCATGAATCCATTCTCATCATGAGGAGTGTAAAAAGCATGCACAGTGGAACAATATTCATTTATTTTTACGACAGCACTTGAGAAGAGAAAAAAAGGAAGTGAAATAAAACTAGGGATATGTAGTATTATTACTTCCATGCACAGGGAGTTAGGAAGGCTGGAATGAAATATCTTAGCATGCCGAGAAGAGTATATTTAACTTTGTGTGTGAATGTGTGTTTTAGGGTGTGATTTTTGCAGGGTTTGGTTTATTGAGTTAATGAGCTTATTTCTGATGCAAAAAAGACCTCATTTAATGTATATTTAAATTGATATTTGGCAATGTTTTAAAACTTTAACAGAATTTTTGTCATATTAGAGAAGACATTTACAGATTTTTCTACATATGCCATTCTCAAAAAGATATTGTTGACAAAATATGTACAAATGAATCTCAAATATACAGAGTTTTTTAAAAGATCAATTTTCAAGCTTTAGATATTTTGCATTTATATGCAGTGCTAAAACGAAAACTTTTTTCCAGGCATGTACCAGATTGATCCTTGAATCTTAATCTCTATTTGGTCATGTATGGGCTGTTCATTCAACAAATAAGCTGACTTTACCCTAAAATTTAGGAAAGCATTTGCAAGTACATAGACTGAATTTCTTTGTCTTGAAGTACTACCTATTTGAATCTATTTTATTATTTATATTCATTTAGAAAGATAGTGATAAAAAAAAAGAAAGATAGTGATACGCTTAAATGTATTCTCAATAACCAGGGCATATTGCAAATACTTTCATAAAATTAACGGTTAAATTATTGAAAACATCTGTTAATAGTCCATAGCTATTATAGGAAAATTGCTGCATATCTTCGAAGAGATTATTTGACTTTATCTTGTTCACTTTTAAAAATAAAGCTTTTTATATTAAATATCAGAATGGATATAAAAAAAGAGGTATCTTAGAATCCATGATGTCTACTCAAGAATTCACAGTGTAATTTTTACTCTTTTGATGCATATGCACTGAGTTAGTGTTACCACGTTTGTGCTTAAGCATAGTATTATGTTCTGGAGATGAACTCCTTGGGTTTCAATGTCAGTTCTGACACTGACTAGCTGTGTGACCCTGGGGAGTTTACTTGATCTCTCTGTGCCTTCATTTTTCTTTCTCTTTAAAATATATGGCATAATATTACCTATCTCTCAGGTTTGTTGTAATGAGTAGATGAAGAAAAATAGATACAATTATTACTTAAAAGAGTGATGATATGGTATAAATATTGCAATTATTACTATTATGTGCCATGCAAAAAAAAAGAGAAAAGACTCGGAGTCCCTGGTTTTAAAAAGCTCAAAACAAGCTTAGAACCTAATTGAATGTTTTTGAGGGTTCGCACATACTAGGCACTAGAAATACAAAGATGTGCGATTCAAGGTGCTCACAGCCACAAGTGGGAGACTTACTGTGCAATGCAGTAAATGAAGTGATAGAGCTATGCCCTGGCTAGCAAACAGCACACAGAATGGGACACCAATCTAACCTACAAATCGCACAGGTGATGAAGGTTGGACTATAGGAGACCATTTCCATAAGAAGCCAGGCATTTAACTGGGTCTTGAGGCCTATGAGTCAGTCAAGAGGGGAGGAGTTTGTGAACTCTAAGCAGAGGCTCATCTTAGGTAAAGGCATCAAACAGAGGAAAATATTAACTGTTTAATATATCTAAGTAATTCAACCATGATATAGACAGTAGATAATTTTCCCTTAACAGATTTAACAAGAAAGAATGAAGTAACACCTTTCATATATATGATCTTGCACCAGAGCACGATTTCACTCCTGTCATTTAATTTGACATGTAGATGATCCGATGAGGAATTTAGAGCAGGGCTTCTCTCACAGATTACATCTATATTTTAAATCTGGAAATACAAACAACAAAATGTTAAATGATGTCTAATTCTTTCAGCTAAAAAAAAATGCATCTGGATTAAAAATCACCTTCTAATGAAAATAATACTTCAACAATTCTCCACTTAGATCACCGAATTACCAATATAGATGTGTAATTTTAAAAAATCATTATTATTTATGATATATAATAAGAAATATTGATTTGGTTTTCATCCCCATTCTAGTCAGAGTTCCTAAAATTCGGACTTTCCTAAGCAGTGAGAGCAGGAAAGGTATCTTTTTTTTTTTAATGTCAATAAGGTAAGCTTGGGGAGGCACCTGAGGACTGACTGCCTAGAGAAGCAAGCCTGAGGTTTGAAGGTTGGACCTTTCAGCCCTACTTTCCTTCTCCCCCAGCTCCAGGGAGGAGGAGGAATTGGAGGTTGAGTTCACCAAGGGCCAATGATTTAATGAGTCATGTCTAAGTGACAAATCCCCTATAAGAACCCCAAAGGACAGGTTTGGAGGACATCTGGGTTTGTAAGTATGTGGAGGTTTGGGGAGAATGGAGTGATTGGGAAGAGTGTGGAAGATCTACACCCTTCCCCCACACCTTGTCATATACATCTCTTCCATCTGGCTTCAGATGGCTCCATCTGGTTCAGAATTACATCCTTTTCTAATAAACCAATGATCAAGTAAATAAAACGTTTCAGTATTCTGTGAGCCACTTGAAGAAATTAAATAAACCCAAGGTTTTTAGAACCTCCAACAGCTGGTTGATCAAAAGCTTAGGTGACTTGGGGCACCTGAGTGGCTCAGTTGGTTAAGTGTCTGCTGTTGGCTCAGGTCATGATCCTAGGTTCCTGGGATCGAGACCCACGTCCGGCTCCTTGCTCAGGCTGTTTCTCACACTGCCCGCTGCTCCCACTTCTTATGTGCTCTCTCTTTCTCTCTTTTTTCTCTCTCTTTCTCTCTGTCAAATAAATAAGTAAATAAAAACTTTAAAAGATAAAAAAGCTTGGGTGACAACTGGAACTTGTGATTGGCCTTTGAAGTGGAAGAGGTAGGACAATCTTATAGGACTGAGCCCCTAACCTGTGGGATCTGACCTTTCTCAGGGTAGTATCAGAATAGAGTTGAATTGTAAGGACACACCTAGCTGGTTGGAGAATTGCCTGGAGGTGTGAGAAAAAAACTGCACACATGGGAATTGGGTGTCAGAGCTCTATAGTAGTATAATGAAAAGAAGTAAAATTTATATGAACAACTTTACTAACAGGTTGCAAAGTAGGTGGAAATTGGGCAAAAATGTCAGATTGCATACAAATTCATGTACAATTAAATTATTACAATTAAAATATGTACTTAATAAAAAGGTTTTAAAGAATGATAAAGCTAAAGCAAGTAGATACTTAGCTTCTCTCAAATATATATATCTTAGGTAAACTAGAAATTATGAGAAATTCTTGTAAGATAGCAAATAAGTAAAGTTGAATAAAAAAAAAACTAGACCTGAATAAACCAAAGCAAAGGATATATGCAAGAAAACTTTCTAACGAGGCAAAATAAAATTCCTATTTTGTTGAAGAAATGCACTATTCAAATTAGAACCTCAATAGGAAGTAAGAACAGATCATCTAAAAACACTTACCTTTTGAGAAGAAAATATCATTAAAGAGACCAAATGAGTAAAATAGGAAATAGCTCCCCATGAACAGAGTTTGTAGGAAAAATAGAAATTTTTAAAATAAATATACGTAATAACCTTTGAGAGAGGAAGGAAGGCAGTAAAATAAAACATTCGTTTAGCACCAATAAGAAGAATAAGCTATAAAATGTAGGAAGAAACTGATAATCAAAATGTAAAATTTTAATTATGGAAAAAAGTAACCAAATTCTCAAATCAGAAGATTAAGCTAGTGAACAGAAAGATTATGCTAAGAAATTAGAACCATACAGGACAGAATGTCTCTTTGATATCTAAACTTCATAGAACCTACCATTTTCTCTGGTGTTTATATAGCAAAAATATGTACTTACTTACCCCAAACTAAATACAACATTTCAATAAAGCAATGTAGGGAAGATTTTGAGTTATTATTTGGCAACTTGTCAAAATCATGTGCACACATTTTAAAGCATATACAATGTCACAAAGGGAATGAATACTTATAGAGGTTACTAAAAATTAATTTTAGACTCTGGGTTTATATTTTTGTGCAGAAAAATTTTTAAAGGAATAGAATCTGGATATTAAGATGGAAAATATACTCCAACTTGCAAAAAAATCATGAAGAGGTGGATGAAGACATGTTGACAGATTTAGAAGTCTAGTATTGACTGAGTTGTATTCCAAAAGGCAGGGATAGTAAAGGAGAGAAGAAAAATGCTGTAGAGTTGAAGGAAGACATATTTTCACACTGAAAGCCACCACCAAGATATAATTAAAAAAAAAAAAAGAAGAAGACCCTAACTCTAGGAAACAAACTGAGGGTTGCTGGTTGGGAGGTGGGTGGGGGATGGGGTACCTGGGTGACGGGAATTAAGGAGGGCAGGCGATGTGACGAGCGCTGAGTGTGATATGCAACTGATTAATTATTGAACTCTACATCTGAAACTAAGGAGGTACTATATGTTGGCTAATTGAATTAAAAAAAATTAAAAACCAGACAAGTCGATTCAATGAGGTGAATTTTCAGAACAAAGAAAATAATGGTAAAAGTCTAAAAAATAATTCTGCAGAAGGAAATAAGAAAGCAAATAAATGAACATGTGCATTTGCACATGTGCATTTAAGTGTGTGTGCGCACACATTCACAATGCAGTTCTCTACAAAGGAGCAGGAATCAAAGTAGCATCAGATTTCCCTCAGCAAAAGTGGGTTGAGAAAGCAATGAAGCAGTATCATCAGTATTCTGAGGGAAAATTATTTTAAACTTATATTCTCTTCCAATATTTATTTACATCCATCTATTTATCTCTGTCTGCTTATTTGTCTATCTACCTATATATGAGAAATAGTTTTTTAAATGTATACCGTGGCAAATTATATTTTCAAAAAAGGCCCAGAGCAATATTTCTGGTCTAGTATTTTGTTGCAAGACCTCAACTTTCCCAATCAAGAAGTAGAGTCTCTTCCCCATGACTTTGAACCTGGAAAGTACATTTCAACTGTCATGATACAATAAAGCAGAGATTACACTAACATTGATTATATAACTTTTAAAATGCTATAGGAAAAAAGACACCATTGACAAAAAGCAACAAATTTGGAAAAAATATTTGAAACATATATGAAACAAATATTTGCCGTACATAATTTGTCTAAAAGCTTTTAAAAATTAAAAGAAAAATTACAACTACATTTTAACTATTAGTCAAAATTCAAGTATGACTAAGTCACAGAAGAAATATACATGGGTGATAAAATGCAATATATATATATATATGTATATATATATATATACTTGTCTCATTAAATGTCAAGAATATGTATACTAACATGGCAGTGAATGTTACTTTTCAGACTTCTGACCTCTAGAACTGTGAAGAAGTGAAATTTAATCTAAGACCTGAAGAATAAGAAATTGCCAGTATGAATAGTGAAAGGAAAAGACTTACAGGTCCGCAAAAAGGTAAAGGGAAAGGCCTTGAGCCAAGAAAGAATTTGACACACCTGAAGAACTTAAGTAAAACCATATAAATTCGGATTAGTGAGTGGATTTGAGAGATAAGACCAGCATGAGGCAGGAACCAGATTGAAAAGGACTTGGAAGTTGTGGTAATGCATGTACTTTCTTCTGAGATGTATGTTCCATGAAGGTCTTTAAAATGGAGGGTTGATTTGATGTGATGTACATTTTAAAAGTAGAGAGTTTTACAAAGAGTAAATTGAAAAGGGCAAGAAGGAAAAGAGATTAAACTTTTGGGAGTTATGTCAGTGGATGAATCAGAAAATAATGGTGACTTGATTAACAGTGAAGATGAAGAACATATGCTGAATAGATACTCTGGAAGTCAAACTAGCAGGACTTGATGGATTTGATGTGAAGTGTTCATGAAGGTAGAAATGAAGGATAAATCTTAGACTTTTTGTCCTGGATGGTTGAGAATAGTGGGAGGTTTGGAAGTGTTCAGTAGTGAATGTCACTTTGTTGATAGTTGAGTTAGTTGGGAATTGATGTTAGATCTTCTTGACTTCAAAGTATTTGATCTTAGCCACTTCAATCATGCTGAAAAATTATCCCCCCCCCCCCCGTGTCCCAGGTTTTCTTGACAGAAAAGGAAAAACATTAAACCACTAAGATTCTGCTTAGCTTTGTGATTCTTTGAGATACTTAAGACTTTCACCCTATTTTGGGGTCTACACATCTAAGAAGCAGGAAGTAGATCACTTGTATAGCCAAATTAAATTACTCAATTGTGAAAAATTCAGCACATACAGAGTCAAGAGACAATAGGATAAATTAGAAAGTATCTGGATTTGGAGACACAAATACCTGTTTTTGAGTCTTGGCACTATTATTTTCTAATATGTGTCATGGGATAAGTCATTGAACTTTTCTGAAACTCAGATTTTTCATAGGTAAAATGTAACTGTCAATACCCATATCATTGTTGTAAATATGATAACCACATTATTTTGAATATGAAATTAAAAAGTGAAAATGTTTAATTGCCTTTTCCTCAGGAGTCTAAGTTACAAAACAATCACTGTAACATTTCAAAAATAGATGTATTTAAAATAAAACAAGTAGTTTTATTTTCTTCTATCAAATATAACAATAATAGCAATTTGACTGCTATTCATACATTTCATTTTGCATACAAAACATTTCCAGACGTTAATGTCACATTTTATAAAAGTGAAATTGCTACACACACACAAATGCATGTATATTCTATAGCTTACTTTTAGGACTGAACAATATATTTTAGATTTCCTTCCAAGACAATATATATGTCAACTTCATTTGTGTTCATAAATACATGATAATCAATGTTGCATATGTACCAAAGTAGCAATGGATGTACCATTTAATCATTCCAATGTGGGAGAAAATTCAGGTTGTTTCAGGTCTTTGCTCTTACTAACAATGCTATAGTAAATACCATAGTCCATTTATCTTTGAATCCTGGTCATTTTATTTCTATTTGATAAATGCTAAGAAATGGGACAAGTAGGTCAAGTGCTATACACTTTTTAAATATTAATTAAAGTATTTAAATACTAAGTTAAATGCTAAAGTAAGATTATTCAGTTTTAATTATTTAAATACTACTTTCCAAAAAATTTGTAATAATTCACATTCAAAATAGTACCCACAAATCTAGTTTTAGATGTATCTTTAGGTGAATCTATCATTTAAAAAAAATTTTGCCAACCCAGTGAATTTTAATTTCATTTTACTGAGAACTAATAATAACTTTTCTCATATTTCTAATCTTTAGATGTATCTTCATTAAAAAAATTTTACCAATCCAGTGAATTTTGTTTTCATTTTACTGAGAACTGATAATAATCTTTTCTCATATTTCTAATCTATATTTCAGTGAAATACCTTCATTTCCTTTACCTTTAAAAACAAAAGAAAAACAAACAAATTGCATTACCTGCCTTTCTTGGTAATTGGTAGAAGCATGTACATTAGGGAGGTTAACTCTTTATTTAATATTTGTTTGCAGTCATTTTCTCCTGATCTATCAATCATCTTTTGATGTTATAGACTTTTGTCAAATATATTCTTTCATATTCATGTAGTTAAATATGTAAATATTTTCCCTTTCGTGGTTTTGGGGTTGTTAGTGTGAACTAACAATCTCCTCGTTATTTAAGATTTTTCTATTTTCTTCTAGTATCTTGACTTGTTTTCACATACATGTTTCTAACTCATGACAAAATTATTTCTATATGTAATACATAGTAGGGTGTGATCTAATTTTTCCCAACGTAAATTGTATTTAACACAATGTATTGAATAATGTGTCTATACCCAATGGACATTTTTAGATTTTTAAAGTTCCTATATAAACTTTAATCTCTTTCTAGATTTAATTCTGTTCCATTGATAAATATTTTTATCCCTGTGCCAACCATGTGATTTCATGATTATACTAGTTTTTTTTTTTTACTAAGTTTTGATATCTGCTAGGCCATCTTTGCCTGTTATTCTTGTTTATCACTATGTTCTTGAAAATCTCACATTTTTATTCTATAAACTTTAAGATAGTTTTGTTTTTCAATAATACTTTTATTTCAATTTGAATTCGACATCCAAAGGTTTATCTTATCTCCCTCCATAACTAACTGTAACATTTTTATTGGAAATATTGGTACTTAAAAACTGAAAATATAGGCACTTAAATTATTTGATTTAACCAAACCAAAAGCAAACAGAACAGCAGAAATAAAGGCATTTTGTGCCTGAGTTTGTTCCAGGAAATTAATATAAACCAAGAAACTTTTTTTTTAAATAGAAACTTTTGAAAGGGAAGGTAGAATTGTCTTGAAGAAGACACTAGTCAGACTAGAAATAGTAACAGCTACATTTTATTAAATGTTTACCTGTAAAGCCTGTGCTGTGCAACATGCATTATTGCCTAAATTCTTGTAAGAACACTGCAAAGTACCCATTAACAATGGAGATCGGTCAAGTATATTTGTGGTCAAGGTAAGTTGAGTGGCATGTGTTTGGAGAAATGAGATCGGTTCTGACTTGAATTTAGGGCTGAGCTGTGAGTTCATCCAGAATTCATCCAGAAAAATATTTGGAAAAACTATAATCCAGTTGTTTAGGGAGCATGGATGCTGGAACAGAGTCAGAGGAAAGTGGACGCCTTGAACAGTAATGTGCATACCACAGAAAGGCTAAGTAGAACTGTGTGGGATAGCTCCCTTCAGCAACTCTCAAGTTTTCAATTTTCATGGGAAGACCTTTTTCTGTGAGTGGTGGTAGAAGAACTATGTCAGAGCACTTAGAGAAGAATAATACTTTGGATCTCTTCCATCTCCCTGGCGATTGACCAGCAGCAAGTGTGAAGACTTGCCTGTGGGAGAATCCCTGGCAGTTTTACTTATCTATTGGAGGCCAAACATAAGAAAATCAGACAAAGTCACAAAAAGAAAGTCCAATTACCTACCTCCCCAGATTAGGTGGGAAGACTGGAAAAATACTGAACAAATGTACAAGAAATGGTCTGAGATACTTTTCAGATAGGTGGTTTAGAAAACACCAAAGATACCAGCAAAGGTATCTTGCTTGAAGGATAGAGTAAAAAATAAATAGAAAAATTTCAGACATCACCACACTAAAACTTCCTTTTGATCTGATATTTTTTTTTTCTCATATGGCTTTTACTCATGACCTAGTATATTGTGCAATTCCTAAATTTTGGATGCTGCTGCTTCTAAGCTGCTCCTGCCAATATTTCTAACTGTGGAATATCTGGTGTGGGTACAGATTTTGAGACTCTTAAAGTATAAATTATGTAATAATCAGTAGTATTGACATTTTGTTTTATTATCAGCACTTGTTTGCAAATGGGAAAAAATATGAGACATATTTATGCAGCTATCTTAATGTAAAAAATAGATGAACTTGACTTTAAACTTTGTTGCTTCTGAACCCAGAGTAAAATTAAATGAACGGTATTCAAGACGTTTGATCTTTATAATATCTACCTCATATAAAGTATATAGATTTTAATTGAAGCATATTCCCATAATGTGAACTACTGAGAAAGACTTGGAGAAACATGGATGAGAAAATAACAAGATGAAATCTAAGATTTTATTTTTAAAAAGTTATGTGAATTATCTGTCATATATCACTATCTATGAGACATTGAACATCTATGGCTGGACATTATCCTCATTCCAACTTCCTTTGTGGATCTCTAAAAGATATGTTTATGAAAAAATTGGGCCATTCAAAATATTATCTAATCAATTAAGTAGCATGTCATTTTAGAAATGAAAAAACACAAGTATGGGTGTATAATAATCAAAAATACCCATCAGAAGTTATGTCCAGTGTCTATAAAACCTAGGAGTAATAGGAATCCTATCTGAGCCAACTTGCACTATATCCACCATTTTGTTTACTGATCTGTAATTCTCAATTTCTTTATTTCATTCTTGACTATGTATTTCTTGCTCTTGGAATTTGTCCCAGGTTTATGTTCAATCCCTGGCAATCTCCATAAAGTTTAGACTCTTGTTTTACTATTCCAAATCCAGGATAGTGTTTATGTGTCTTGAAGCCTCCTCTCCCTCATTTTCTGGACTCTCTTGTTGCTAATACTACCTGCTATAGGCACTCTCCCCAGGACCTTGAATTTATTTCCCCTTCCTGCTCTACCTGACTTCTACCAGGGGATTTACAAATGCATTTGAGAGTAGTGTCAGTAACATCTTTAAAGAAGATGAATTTTTACATTCTAAATGAAGAAAATTTCATGGGGCTTTTATAATGTACAGCCATAAAAATATCTTTTGAATGTCTAATAATACATAGCAGATAACAAAGTGAGTGCTATTTTATGATTAAAAATACCAAAAGTTTTCATAAATGAGTTTTCATGTTCAATAAATATTGAATATATAACCATATATAATATACATATGTAACTAAAATACAATATTATACATATTATATAATTTTATTATTCAAGCTTTTCTACATTGCCTTCAGATTGTGTTTAGGAAGTCATTAATATAATTTGATTAAAAGCATTCTGGTACATTTGTCTATATCATAACAACAAAATGTTTTTAAGAGTGTTTTTTAGGATCGCATGCCAATAATGGATCTTAAGAAGTTGCCACTGGATTTGTAATAAATTGTGGCATGCTATCTTGAGTCTCCATATATTTTCATACATTTGAAAAGTTCTCAACCATTCCAAATGGCAAGTTCATTTTCCTTCTAAAAATTTTTCTACCAAAATAATTGATTTCAGATCTTTTCTATGTGTATTGAAAAGGTGAAATTTGATCCTGAACTTTTGAGGAGGTTTTAACTGTTTTCTTCCACTGATAAAGCTTGGAATAAAATAGAAATAATCCTTTTCCTTACACAATGTCATTTTATCAAATGTAATGAGAAGATCCCCTTTGCTGTTTTTAGATCACAATTTTGATGAGTATAAATTTTGTTGGTTATTCACAAGTCTTATAATCTCAGTTCATCTAGCTTGTTTTCAGTTTCAGTTTTATTTTATAAAAACCTCTAAATTTTGGAAAAAATTAATAATATGCTTGATGTCAGAAATGTTTGCTGTATATCCAGTACAGTTGTTATTTGAAATGAAGTCTTAACAGATTAAACTTTTGGGAGTTAGGAATTTTCAGAGAAAACACAATATATAAAACAGTAAATGGTAACATGCTCTTAAATTTTAAGTCAAATGAGAGATTGCACTAATAAGGAACAGGTAAACATCTCTCTCATTGGAAAACTATCTCATCTAGTGAAATGCCAAAAGAGGTCTTTTCTGCACAATCACTGAAAGGAAAACAAGTGATTATTGCTTTCTACGTTGATATAGAAATCAACAATAGTAGAACTAAGAGTAAAAATGATTCACCTTTTTATTAAAAAAACAAACAAGCAAAACCCCAAGCAAACATCAAAACCCAAAATCCTGACTCAGTTGGGTTTTTCATCTGTAGAAGTGGGCTGAGATGTCCAGATGGTAGGACTGATCTAAATATTACACAAAAGATACTGATTCTTCATGACAGCATTGCCTGGATGGTGCTGAAATGTGACGATGTAAACAGAAGGAATACCTCTTTCCAGTCTGCTCTTCCTTTCCTCTCCTCCAACCTCATCTAGCCTGACATTTGACAGTTGGCAGATACCTCATCCGAAGATGCAGAGCCAAATATTTGATTTGAATAGTCACACACAAACTGCTCACTTTAATGGCCATGACCAACTTGTTTGCATTTTCTATTTCTTGGACTACATGTTGGATTATGTGAAAATATTTATTAAAAACAATCAGAACTTTGGATGAGTTATTAGGTTCTGAATGAAGGGAATCAGGAATTCCTTTTGGGAGCTTTCTCAGAGATGTAGATTATAAGAGCTTATTTCAGTTAAAAAAAACCTTGATGGGATGCCTGAGTGGCTCAGTTGGTTAAGCAACTGCCTTTGGCTCAGGTCATGATCCCAGCATCTTGGGATCGAGTCCCGCATCGGGCTCCTTGCTCCACAGGGAGCCTGCTCCTCTTTCTGCCTCTGCCTGCCTCTCTGCCTGCTTGTGTTCTCTCTCTGTTAAATGAATAAATAAAATATTTAAAAAAAAAAAAACCTTGAAATTAAAAAATACAGCATTTACACTAGTGTACAAATTATCCAATGCCTAGGTATAAATCTAATACAAAATTGAACGACTTCTTACAAAAAAGTGCAAATTGTTATTTAGATAAAGTAAGAAAATTTAAATAATAAGAGAGATATATTCTTCGACTGGAAAAATCTATATTTTTAAGACATATTTTTCACAAATTTATTTACAGATTTATCGTACTCCCAGTCAAAATCTCTTCATTTATCCTCATTTCCAGTTATTGTACTCTTTTGTATCTATTCCAGAGACCATGTATACAGGTCTTAGGGGAAGAAGTGTGTAAATGTTTATCAGAGCAGTATTTGTGATGGTGAGGATGGTGAGGTAACCTAGGTGTTCATTACAAAGGGAATGGATAAGGAAAAATAGATGAATTCTTTAGAAAAATAATTTGCTTCATTTGGAAATAGTGAATTACAAATATATTCAACAACATGGATAGATGTTAAAACCAAATGCTAACAGAAAAATTAAGAAACAGAATGAATTCTATTGAATGAGTCTATAGCATAATACAATTTACGTACATTTAAAGAACTTATACAAAATACTATGTATTTCTCAAAAGCATATACCAGATATATTAGAGTGGGTGCCTATTTTAGCAGTAAGAATAGGGACAGACTCAGAGAAGAAGACAAAAATAAATAAAAGTAAAACAAAAAAGGAGTTTTACATCAATCTATGGTAATCATATACCATGAATGTAAGAGTATCTAAGTCAACTCTGTTCTTTACATAAATATATGTAAATATAGCATAAATTATTGAATAGTTGGATGGAGTAATCAGTTAAGTCCACTGATCCTGAAAACCTGAGAACATCAAGGGGGGAAAATGTCCCTGGGATTTGACATCATGGACTTGTTTAGTGACCTCAACAAGAATAATTTCAGTAGAGGAGCAGGGACATAAGTCAGAGTACATGGTCATTAGGGTAAATAGGAAGTGAAAAAGGGGTAACATATGCAGAATCTTTCATATGTATATAAAGCTGTAGGGAAGTTCCTGGGAGGCTCACAGGTGATATGAAGAATGTCTCAAACATGTATGACCCCAGACTTTTTACCCCAGGGCTTATGTTTCAAAAAACTTATATTTTGGAAAATGTGAAATTGATTGAATTCAGTTTCAAACATGAAAGGCCAGATAAATATGACCTTTCCCAAATTTCATTACAGAAATTACTACTTAAACCTACATATATCTATTCCTCTGATTTATTTTCATAAACTGAGACAGGACAGAAAAAAATTTTGAAAAAAAATAGCTTTTCACTCCTCAATGAAATGTATGACTTCAAGCACATTTGGGGAAGTTTTTGAGAGGGGAATAAATAATAATTACATAAAGAAGTCAAGGACTCTATTAGTTTCCTACTGCTACTTTAACAAGTTACCAAAAATTTAATATATTTAATAATACAAATTTATTGTCTTGTAGTCCTAGAGATCAGAAATCTTAAAATCAATGTTTTGTGCCTTAATCTGGACTCCTTCTGGAAGATTTAGGGAAGATGCATTTTCTTACCATTTCTTTTCCTCTTTCCCTCCTCCTTTTTTTCTCTCCCTTCCTCTCTCTTCATCTCTCTCATCTCTGCTTCCACTGTTATGTTGCCTTTACTAATTCTGACTTCCCTGCCTTCCTTTCATAAGGCCCCTTGTGCTTACATTGCCCCTGCCCTCGCCAATATTCCCAGAAAATATTATTTTAAGATCTTTAATTTAGTCATATCTTAATGTTTGTTTTATTATGTAAGGTAACGTATTTACAAATTTTGAGGATGAGAATGTAGACATCTTGGGGTCCACTATTCTAACAATCGTAGATTCTAAAATGCTCTCTCTTCGCTATTGATTTTTATTTTCACCTTTTTAGACTCAGTTCATTTATTCATTAAATGAGGGGTAGTAAGTTTTATATTGCATTCTTTATGAGTTAAAATAGTATAAAAATCACGTTGAGAGACTATATTATTCATTCAGGAGAGCAGAGAAAATGTTCTTCTCTATCTGTTCTACCTCCTCATAAACAGCACTATCCAGGATTATACAAAGAATACCAGATTTTAAAA
This sequence comes from Nasua narica, assembly GCA_028533885.1. Taxonomy (NCBI): domain Eukaryota; kingdom Metazoa; phylum Chordata; class Mammalia; order Carnivora; family Procyonidae; genus Nasua; species Nasua narica. The sequence goes on from CM052799.1 coordinate 90,862,504, forward strand.
TGTCTTATTTTCTTTTAATATCATTTATCTTTTCTTTCTTATTACCATTTTCCCCAAGCTAATAACAAATTAAATGCTAACAAATTAATATGTTAACTAATTAGTTGGACAGGAACAAAGAAGAAAAACAAAAAAGGAAAGAGAAAGGAGAATGGAAGAGCACGAATGTCCTGAGAACTTATTGGCGCAATTGTTCCAGGCATATCACAGCCACAGCCTAGTTTCGCTTAATTCTCACAGTAATTGAACACTGCCATTTGCATTTCCATTTCCATTTTACAGTTTAGAGAACAGGCTTAGGAAAGCTAAACAACTTGCCTAGATCATAAATAATAAGTAGTTGGGTTAAGAGCTCAATTTGTCTAACTCCAAAGCCCATTATCTTCCCATGCCACAGCAGTACATGCTTTGTGTTAAACATGTTGTATTAGTTTCCTAGAGTGCCCACAATATATCACTATAAACTTTGTGTGTTAAAACAATAAAAATATATTTTGTTACAGTTCTGGAGGCCAGAAGCCTGAAGATCAAGGTGTTGGTAGGGCCATACTCCCTCCCAGCCCACTCTAGGATAAAGTCCTTCCTTACCTGTCCCTCTTCCTGGTAGCTCCTGAAGTTACTTGGTTTAGGATTACATAATTCCAGTCTTTGTATCCATCCTCACATGGCCTTCTCCTTTGTGTCTCTGCTCTCTCTCTCTCTCGGTTTTAAACCACTTCATTGAGGTATGATTCACATGTAAAGAATTGTACATATTTAATGTATACAAGTCAGTTTGGGGATATGTATTCACCCATAAAACCATCACCAACATCAAGGCCATGGACATATCCATTGCCTCCCGTTACCCTTGCTCCCTTGATGATGATGATGATGATGACAGTGGTGACTGATGGTGATAATGATGAGTGTGTAGTAAAAACATTTAACGTAAGATCTACCCTCTTAGAAAATTTTAAGTATACAATACAGTATTGTTAGCTATAGGCACAATACCATAGCATAGTAGATCTCTGGAACTTCTTTATCTACCTGAAACTGTATCTTTTGACTACCACCTCTCATTTTCCTGCCTACTAGCCGCTATCAATAACCCTTCTACTCTCTATTTCTATGAGTTTAACAATTTTGGATTCTACCTGTAATTGAAATTGTATAGTATTTGTCTTTCTGTACCTAGCATAATATTTGTATCTATTCTTATAAGGGCTCAGTATCTTTTTTTTTTTTTTAAAGATTTTATTTATTTATTTGAGATAGAGACAGTGAGAGAGAGCATGAGAGGGGAGAAGGTCAGAGGGAGAAACAGACTCCCCGTGGAGCTGGGAGCCCGATGTGGGACTCGATCCCAGGACTCCGGGATCATGACCTGAGCCGAAGGCAGTCGCTTAACCAACTGAGCCACCCAGGCGCCCAAGGGCTCAGTATCTTTTTATAAGACTTTGTGTCTTCTCTTATAAGAAGATGTTATTGGATTTAGGGCCTACCATAATCTAGGAAAATCTCATATTAAAATCTTTCATCTTCAAAGACTCTTTTTTTCTGAATAAAGTCATATTCACAGGTTTCAAAGCATGGACATATATTTTGGGGGGAGAACATCACCATTCAACCCACTACACATATGTTTATGAGTTAAGCACATTTAAATCGAGATCATTATATATGAAAAGATGTTCAGCATCACTAATTATCAGGAAAATAAAACTCAAAACCATAATGAGATATCACCTTACACCTGTCAAAATTGCTAGAACCAAAAACACAAGAAATAACAACGTTGGGGGGGGGGTAGAAAAAGGAACCTGTGTGCACTGTTGGTGGGAATGAAAATTGGTGTAGGTATTGTAGAATACAGTATAGAGTTTCCTCAAAAAAATTAAAAATAGAATTACCATATGATCTAGTAATTCCAACTGGATATTTATCCAAAGAAAATGAAAACACTAATTTGAAAGACATACGCGCTTCTATGTTTATTGCAACATTATTTACAATAACCAAGATATGGAAGAAACCCAAGTGTTCATCCATAGACAAATGGACAAAGAAGATGTAGTACGTGATGAACACTGAGTAATGTACAGGACTGTTGAATCATTATATTGTACACTTGAAACTAATATAATAATGTATGTTAATTATACTTCAATAAAATTTAAAAATGGATTGAGGTCATATTGAGAGAAAAAACTCTCTCCTCTTTGTCTTTGTGGCATTGTGTATTTTGAAGCATGGCTGAACACAGGTATTTAATAATTTTTGCAAGAATTGGAATGGCATTTGTAACCAATAATTAAAGTTTTTATAGAATTTTATTAAATAATGAAGTTAAACTAATTTTTTTAAAAGTTAACAAATCAGTAGAACACCATGGTCTCACAGTATTTAAAATGTGAATCTTGGAGTCTACTTACATAATTAATTGTCCCTGTTAGCAAAATTCTAATTGTATGAAAAAGAAATGGGCCTCTGTAAGATGTGAAATATGTGAACATAGTAAAAAATTGTCTCTAACTATTGGGAATCACAGATAAATATTGCTTTACAAAGCCCATTTTAAAATTAGCTCAATTTACCACCATGGTCAATTACATAGCCAAATACATTCTTGATGGGACTTGTCTAATGGGCCATCATTCTTTCAAGAACAAAATTGTTTCCTATTCCTGTGATTTGATAATAAGTAATAAACATGTAATATATCAATTTACAAAGTCAATTACATAATCAAGGAGAGTGCCAACAGTAATAACCAAAATACTCTGTACTGTATTTACTTTCATATTCTCCACATTCCCTAAGGCACCAGGCCTGGCATTTTTCCTACTTTCCCAATTTTCTTTGCATAATTTTCCACTTGGTGGACTGCCATTGTCAACATCAACACTCTTCAACTTCTGGAGGTTTGGTAAGAGCAGTTGAAGAGATGAGAACTGTATTTAATTAAATCCTGGTTGCCGAATGTAAATGCAAAAGTGCTTGATTATTCAACATTGCTAGTGAGGAAAGTCATGCAAGAGGTTCCAGCAGAAATTTGGTATCTCATGAGTTTTGAGATATAATCCTGAAAAAATATCAATTTCCTTTATATCCCCTTTCAAGTATAAAAATACTTTTAAAAATAATGCAGATGAAAGTAGGCATAACTCATAAAACTACCTTGTTAATTCCAGCTGCTGAGAAAGATACATGTAGAGATAGATAATGTGATCTCACATAGGATATGCTTCATGGAAACATCTGTAGGCTTTGTGATTCATGTATACTTAGGGTAAATCCATAAAAAAAAGCAAAAGAAGAAAGGGGAGACTAATTTGAATTCCAGGGCAAGAGACTACTTCACTTTAAAATTTGATTTTATGTTTCTTTCAAACTTGTTTTAGTTTTTAATATCTCACTTAAATATTATAGATTTCAAAGCATTTGAACTTAATTAGTTGTATAAATTTAATGTGATTTTAATTACTACCCTATTTCTTAGACTGTTTATGAGTAAATACGAGTCTAACATCCCTCAGAAAGAATTACTACCAAGTTATTTGTTAAATGTAAGCACAGATATATTAAGCATCTACGATAGTCTCACAGTTCTGTTCTTTAAATATGCATATCAGTATTGAGGGGATGGAATTCTTTGGGTAAATCTCACAGTTTCCACAGTATTGTATGTGAACTCTTTGTTTCTTTTATTGATTATCTAGTTTTTACTGACAACATTACTGATAACATTTGGATAAGGTGACATTTTAAATTTTACTAGAATAGCTAACCAGAAATAGGTTAGATTTTATACAGATGTGGATATCTCCAGATGTGAATATAGGAAAAACTTAGTTTTGTCTCCGGGTATTTATTCACCATATAAATCTACTAGCACATTCTTATCTGTTATGTAAATAAGATGTGGAATTCCAATAGTGTATCAGTGTTCTACAGCAGATGGTACACTGAGATTTACCACACCATTACATTTAATGGGTTTGAATTCATTTGGATTTCTTGATGTTCTCTCTGTCCTTCTCATAGCAGCAATGTTGCCAATGTTCCTGATTATATATGATTTGAGAGAGTGCTTAAAGAAGAAAAACTCCTTTATCTTGGAAATATGAGTATTTTATGTCAAAGTTTAAAGTGTATATGTATTGCATTTCAGAGGATTTATATGCCCTGTGAGAAAAGGATGGTTAATGAATATTCAACAAAGTACTTGCAGTCATTATACTCAAAGATATTTTATAAAATGGAAATACTCAATTAACTATTGTAGTGCTAGTAGGGAGTATTCATTTGAAAAACAAAAAGAAATTTTCATCCTAGATCATTGTGGATGAAGTAAAAAAAAAAGTTTAATATAAGAGAATACAAAGACTCTGGAAGCCATGCATCTTAGTCATATTAAATAAAGATTCTCATGAACTGTTTCTGTTAACAAAAATTTATATAGTTCTTGGCTCACTAATTACTGTAGATTAATAAATAATATCCCTAAAAGTGTTTGATCTGTGAAGGGTCAGACCTCAGTGATAATTGAAAATGGCAGCATGAGCCCTATGGGCTTTTTTTCTCTGAACGCTCTCTATTTAGGAGCAGAATGAGTGCTGGTGTAGCTTTAATAAATTGGTTTCAAAAATTACTGTGGATGAACATAAAATGGAATAAGAATAAAGAACCCAGAATTATGGCTGTAACCTGGCATTTCCTAATCAGTACGTCTCAAAGGGTGGTCAACAAAATATCAACACCCAAATCCCTATAAAGTCTCAATAAAATTGGAGATGCCTGGGCCTAATCCCAGACTCACTAAATCAAAATCTGGGGTCAGGAGGTGGGCACGGGTGGACCTGGAGATCAAAACAGTTATGCAGACTCCCCGATGATTGTCATTGCGTACATACTACGATATACGTTGCAGGTCAACGAACCCTCAAGTCCAGTACGCTAAAGCAGACTCTCTGGGTTCGACTCAGGCTCCTGCACTCAGTTCTGTGACCCAGGGTTCATTACTTAACCTGTTTTAGCTTCCTTAATGGCCAATCGGGCCTATGTACCTATGTCACGGGATTGTTATGAGGATTAAATGAGTTAATATTTGTAAGGTAATTATTACTTGCACATAATAAGTACTAACAAAATAGGAGTTTGTAAAAGGAAAATGAAAACAGTGCATGTTTATTGGAGATGCCAGATCATAGTTAATGCACAAGTTTTCTATTAGCAAGAGAAAAACAAAACTCCCTAGAAAGTACCCAAGTATGGAACATTGCACTATTATTCCACGTTTGAAATTAGCTGAAACCAAAATTTCCCTCTGTATTCTTTTTTCTTTCTTTATTATTACAACTTGTAATGAATATTTTTAATATTGTCAGAATCGGCCAGTAGTCAGACACTGAATAAAGCATCCTTTCCGTCTTTCTCAGTCATGCTGAATGCTAACTCTGGTGACATACAAACCCTCATGAATGGTGCACATGCTTTTTATTAGAATAAGATGGGGCTTAAATACAGTATCTCGGTGGATGTATGAGCTATGCTGTTTCCAGCAAATCACTGCAGTAATACGGCACAGCAGTCATCTTCAAGTGACACTGCAGATACAATATCCCAGGCACTTGGTTTTCAGTTCATTTGTGGGACACTGGACTCATTTGGCAGCAGTACTGAAGTCACATTCATTTGTAGGCACTTCAGAGGCATTCACACAACATCCCCTAATTGCATTACAATGGCCTGCCATTGCCATGTGTTTATTGATTTTTAGTTCTTAGAAACCTTGTCTATTGTTATCCGTAAACTCCTTAGATTTACAGTCATTCATCTACATTTAGAACAAGAAAAGCTGAGTGCTAAAGACAGACAGGAGAATGGCCTGATTATATTTCAGTTGTCTAATAGCTGGCTGTTTACCTAATGAGAACTAATTCCAGAAATGAGTCATGATTTTTAATATATCATCCTATCACCATCATTTTACTCATTCTAATATTGAGATCTGGATTTTTACGTCTATCCCATCAGAATTAGTAGTGAGGGTCTTCTAGACTGAAAGCAGTATGTCTGGGCATTCCTAATTGTACTTGCAGCATTATTCACACAAGCTTCCAGGAAGTCTAATTACTTCTTCAAATTGGCCTGAAAAGCACTTAGACAGTAGGGCTTTCCATTGGCCCAGAAGTCATTTGATCTCTTTATGACTTCCCTGAGCTAGCATCAGCCATTTCAGATTGGCTCTGGCTGTGAAACAGGCAATGGTGCATCTGTTTTTTGGTTTGTTTTTTAATGCGAAAAACACTTTCCAAGAAGGCAAACTTCATATCCTTACTTATGTAAGAGTTATGTATAACCTTTTAAAATATATAAATGGGAGGACCCCTAAAAAATACTTCATTTGAATCTAATATGGAAACTAGAAAATATACCCGGGTCAATTTTAATATATAGCCCATTTATTTTGATGTTGTATATACTTGTGTGTGTGTGTGTGTGTGTGTGTGTGTGTGTGTGTGTGTGTTTGTAAAAGAAATACTACCAACTTTGTTCAGGCTGATTTTAATACTCTAAATATAAATCTTAATAATAATTTGGAAAGTTTTCAAATTATATGTTTTAAGTAGTGATAAGACTGAAATTTATGCTGTGTCATACGATTTTTGCCTTTCTGGAGTTTAGTAAATATACCCATCCACATTTTTTTTTAATTAGTAGATTGACATTTTAATATTTTTATGAAATGTGAAACTTCTCACTTATGGTTGCTGGGAAAAGTCTTCAAAAAATCATAAGACCAAATTAAAACACATTCTTATGGAATTGAAAATGGTACAGTAATAAAATCTTAGAGTCATTTAAAAAAATCATTTTTACCACTCAGTTTCTTTTCGGTATCATTATTTAAAAAGTGCCAATTTATCATAAAATTTAGGGAAGATAATCAAAGAAGGGTTTTTATCAGCTGTCAAATTTATCTTAATCGGGATTTCATATAATAATTTGAATATCTTTTCAATTACTTGGAAGTTATCTCTGAATTAATTAGTAATAATAAATCAATTCTATTACTGCATATAATCATTTTTCTTTATTTTTGATAATATAAAAGCAAATGCAGAAAATTTTAGATTATTTGTTTTAGTATTATATGGGATCTGGGAATGATCATGTATTTATTTATTTCATAACATATGAAGTGTCTCTAGATATTTAAATATTCAAACCCAGCTACTATATATGTTTGTACATCTACAGCTCATGAAAGTGCTTAATTTCAGTGTTAATTACTTGAAGTTCAAGATAAACCTCAAAATATCTTATATAATGTCAATTATAACTCAGTAGAGATCAGCACAAAATATTTTTTCCAATATTTATGACTAGGGAAGCAAAATATTTAATTTAATATTAGACATAGGAATATTATACATACAAGCCTTCTATTACTTGCAGCCATCTTTGACATTTTCATATAGTTTATATCCCACATCTAATAAAATTCAAAATCATGTCAATACAACTTAATTTATTTAACAAATAGTTGTTAAACACCTATTATATTCCAGTTACTCTAAAATGCTAAGACTAGTAAAAATATAGTAATAAATATAATAACAAAAATCCAAGTAGGTATGATCCTTACTATTATAGAACTTACAGTATGTATCAGCTGTTAAAGAAATAAATTACTTAATGTGCTGTGAAAAAAAGGTTATAATGATCTATAATAAAGGGACCTCATCTAGTCCAACAAATTCAGAAAAGGCTTTCTTGAAGAAATGATATTTCAGCTCAGATCAGAAGAATGAATTAGAGTTAATCAGGAACAATAAAGGAAATCATTCAATATGTGTCAAAAGTCATTATGGGTCAGCATAGAGAGTGAGGAGAGAAATACTATAAGTGAGACAGGAATTAGGCAGGGAGAGACTCATAGAGCAAGATGTTTTTAAAGAGTACTCTAGCTGCAAAATATGACTAGTGGCAAGCAAAAGTAGTTGCGGGAAATGTCAAGATTTCATTCTTTTTTATGGCTAAGTAATACTCCATTATATATTTTTGATAACACAGATGGACCTAGAATGTATTATGCTAAGTGATAAAAGTCAGACAGAGAAAGACAAATAACATATGACTTCACTTATATGTGGCATCTAAAAAACAAAACAAACGAATAAACAAACAAAAAACAGAAATAGACCTATAAATATGGAGAACAGACTGACGGTTGCCAAAGGGAAATGGGCAGGGGATGGGCAAAATGGGTGAGGGGGGTGGGAAGTACAGACTTCTAGTTATGGAATGAGTAAGTCATGGAGATAAAAAGTACACTGTAGGGAATATAGTCAATGGTATTGTAAAGGATATGGTAACAGATGGTAGTTACACTTGTGGTGAGCATAGCATTAAGTATAGAGTTGTCAAACAACTATGTCGTCCACCTGAAACTAAAATAGCATTGTGTGTCGGCTATACTTTCAAAACAAAAGTAGTTGCCAGAAGAGCAAGGAGGAGACTACTGCAATAGTACACGCAGAAGATTATTACTTGAAGTAAGATATTGAGGGCAGGAAAAATAGAGGTGTGAATAAAACTGAGAGAGTCTTAAAAGGATCAGTCAAAATTACTTGGTAGAATTAGATGTAGGGAATGAAAGAAAAAGAAATGATTTCTAGATTTCTAGCATATATTCCCTATGGTGTACTGTAGTGTACACTATATTCCCTACAGTGTACTTTTTACCCAGTTGATTGATACTGCAGCAAAGCATTGGTATTGGTAGGAAAATAGTATGAGAATATGGCACAAAACTTATACAATAGATTCTTATTCCTTTTAGTAATAAAAAATAGTCATTGGGATAGGAAGAATAAGAAACACAAGAGAAGGAGAGAGTGAGGCAAGTAGATCCTGGTTTTCCTTCCTTTTGGAGTTTTAGTCTAGAGAAGGGGGATACATTAAAAAGAAAATGAGGGGGTGGGGATGCCTGAGTGACCCAGTTGGTTAAGCATTCTGCTCTTGATTTTGGCTCAGGTCTGATATCAGGGTTGTGAGACAGAGCCCCGAGTCTGGCTCCATGCTTAGTGCAGACTATACTTGGGTTTCTGTTTCTCTCTGCCCTTTCACCCAAGTCTCTTTCAATTTCTCTCTCTCAAGTAAATAAATCTTTTTTCAAAAGATTTTATTTATTTATTTGACAGAGAGAGAGAGAGAGATCACAAGTAGGCAGAGAGGCAGGCAGAGAGGGAGGGTGAAGCAGGCTCCCCGCTGAGCAGAGAGCCTGATGTGGGTCTCGATCCCAGGACCCTGAGATCATGACCCAAGCCGAAGGCAGAGGCTTTAACCCACTGAACCACCCAGGGCACTCCTCAAGTAAATAAAAAAAAAAAGGAAAGAAAAAGAAAAGAAAATAAGGGGAAAAGAGAAGGATACTTTGTTCCACATAAGATTTAGAATTTGGGACACTTCCTTTAATGTTAGCTTCTGTTTTCCCTCAATTCTTACCTCAAATCCTACTCCTCCATGACCTTGGAGAATAGCTCCATGGAAAGCAAGCTTGGAATCTCAGTGTTGTTAAGGAAAGGTAGGATTACTCCTTAACTGTCTAGCACTGCACCTAGTTCCCCTCTTATATGGAGGGACTCTAGTCTCTCATGGGAGCCACGGTATATAGTGAGCAGTCAGAGCCTTCGAAGGGCCCTGGAGAGCCTGAAGAGAGGACATCTTGGTCATGGTCTAGACAGAAGGTGTAGGGGAGCATTAGAGAGATTCCTGTCACCTTTGAATGCAGAGAAGACTGGGTTACCTGGGGATAAAAATCAGGCTTTGACAAAGCCCAGATGGGCACACTGAAACAGACATTAGACTGGCACCAAAAATAGCAACAAGGTGAACACTCCCTAGGCAAGGCTGAATACATGTGAGGAGAGAGGTGGCTAAAGTAGTCAGAAAATGCCACAATGATTAACACCAACAGCAGAAATTTTCTCCACTAATATGAAGTCTTTCTCATGCTATCCTGCGTAGGAAAAGGAAAAGAGAAGTAAAATGAGAAAATTGAGTACTTTGCTTAAGGTGACTATTTCCATTATTGCAATGAGCTATTTGATTTACTGAGATTCAAGAGACTCAAGAGAAAGGTCAAGTAACATAGAGACATAATAAAGGAGCTATTTTATTTTATTCATCTGAGCATAGTGCAAGTACATTTAAACCTTTGTATTTAAATATGGAATAATATTGAATTAAAGATGATGACAGGAAATGCCATGGACATATCTCACATCTTTTAATGTGTCTCACTTCATTTGGACTCAGATTCTAAGAATAAAGCTAGAGGTACTATTTGATGTGTGAGGTAATCCTCGTTGCTACTGTCAGAGACAGAATTCTGAGTTGATTTAGCATTAGCTTGATATAAACTGGTGTCCCATTTAGTATGTCTTTATGTATCTTCAGTTTTCAGAACTGAAGATACAAAGAAAAAATAAGGTTATAGTCTATTCCATGCATTCCTTCTTTGTCATGGTTGATTTTACCATGGACCTAGGTCTAATCTCCAGTCCTTAATGGCTATAGCTAGACACTACATCATTGAAATTATGTATATTTTATGATTAAGTTTATGATTAATTTTTAATTAAAATAGTATTTAAAAGTATAAGAGAACATCTTTGCTCATAATTTTACTTCCAAGAGACATGTTGATGAATTCTTTCCATGTTTCCACATCCATCTATATGTATGTATGTACTATCTGATTGAGTGCATGATTTCTAGGTCCAGAAATACAATCAGAAGCAGATTCTTCTCAAAATTCCTGAGCCTTTACAATGAGCTCATAGAATACCATTGAAACATATAAGCTTTGACAGCTCTCATTCTTCTGATATGTATTAGGGAAGAAAAAAAAATCCCTAGTGTTATGGACTGAATGTTTGTGTCCCCTCAAAATTTATATGTTGAAGTCCTAACTCCTAATAGGATAATAACATTGGGAGGTGGGTTTTGGGGGAGGTACTTAGGTTTAGATGAGGTTACAAGGGTAGGGTCCCCATGATGGGATTATTGTCCTCATAAGAAGAGGAAGCTACTTGAGCTTTGTCTCACCACCAAGTGAGACACAGTGAGAAGGTGGCTGTCTACAAGTCAAGAAGAGAGCCTACACTAAGAACTTGACCAAGCTGGTACTTTGATCTTGGTCTTTCCAGCCTACAGAACTGTAAGAAACTTTTTAATGTTTAAGATTACAATTTAATTAATGTTTATTGTTTAAAGCCCTTCAGTCTGTGGAATTTGTTGTAATAGCTTGAACTTACTAATGCTGGCCATTTTACTAATGGCACAGAGAAGTGAGCAGAGGGAGCCACACAATTATTTGTTCTTGTTTGATTGAAGGAGGAGCTGTATTTATATTAGCAGGTCTAGGCATAAAGATGGTGTCTGGAGCCCAGGGGCCAGTGCAGGCCCTTTTCTTTTTGATTATTATAGAAAGATGACCCTAGCGTCTTCAGTTTGATGGGGACAGCTGGATTTATTTCTTACACCGGTCAAGAGTGGCCAGGCAATATGAAATGGACTCCTTGATTACATTCAAGGTGGCCCAGGAGCTGTGGATTTCAGAGCAACAGCAGTCCTAAGAAAAGGGAAAAGCCAATCAGCATTTTTACATTTCTAAATTTGTGCTCGTCTTTAAATTTAACTGGCTGTATAGTTACCAAATTGCTAAATCAATTTAATATTGAAGTCTCCCGGGCTTGAAATTCTTTAGTTGAGTGTCTACTGACTAAAAACTTTACCTTATAACATTACATTTGCTTGAGGAGTCCTGGGCCCCAGAGAAAAAGATTTGTTATAGCTAATCATAACTGAGACAACACGAAGATAAAAATATATGAATGTTATAAATTAAAATAGGAAATAGAATTTTGTGCTTCCTTTTTACTTTATACTGTGAGACATTTCATAAGCCTGAGAAATTTCTTCAGATAAACTAGTTTGACTGGTTGCTAAATATTTCATCTTCCTGTTGTACTATGAAGTCCCTATTTTGGGGTATTCAGTTGGCCCTTGAACAACACAGGTTTGAACTATACGGGTTCACTTATTTGTGGATTTTATTTCAATAAATACAGTACAATACGATAATGTATTTTCTCTTCCTTATGATTTCCTTAGTAACATTTTCTTCTCTCTAGTTTTATTGTCGGAATACAGTGTTTAATACACATGACATAAAATACGTGTTAATTGACTGTGTTATCAATATGGTGTCCAGTCAATAGTAGGCTATTAGTAGTTAAATTTTTGGGCAATCAAACTCATATGTGAGTCTTTGTGCAGGGGATTGGTGCTCCAACCCCCACATTGTTCAATTAATATCAAGCTTAATGGAGAAAAAAAGGACCAGCAAGTTTTCAAGAATAAAAACTATTGCTATTTCTATTCAATCTTTTACTGAAAGTTTAGCTGGAGAAGTTGGCAAGAAAAAGAAAGAGAGGAAATCCATACTGGAAAGGAAAAAATAAAAATATGTCTATTTGTAGATGATATGATCTCTTCTGTAGAAAATGCTAAGGAAAGCACTAAAAAAACTATTCAATAACAAGTGAGTTCAGCAGGGTTTCAAGATCTGAGATGAATACACAAAATTCATTGCATTTTTTCCCCTTGGGATAAAATCTTTTAAGATCTATTCCTTTTGTAACTTTCAAATATGTCATCCAGTATTAACTCTAGTGTATGCTGTAGACTAGAGCATTAGTCTAATGCTAACTAATTCTAGAGTATTAACTCTAGACTATGCTGTAAGTATATCCCCCATTACTTGTTTATTTTCTAGTTAGAAGTTTAACTTCCTTTACCTGTTTTGCCCCCTTGACTCTTACCCCCCTAACCTTTGGCAGCCACCAGTCTCTTCCCTGTATCTTTGAGCTCAGTTTTTTTTTTTTTTTCATTATTGTTTGGGTTTTTTTAGACCACATATAAGCAAGATCATACAGGATTTGTCTTTCTCTGTTTCACTTATTTCACTTAGCTTAATGCCCTCAAGCTCCCTCCATGTTGGGAGGGACAGAAAGAGAGGGAGAGAGAATCTGAAGCAGAGTCCATGCTGATCATGGAGCCCAAGGCAGAGCTCAATGCAGGGCTTGATCTCAGGACCGTGAGAGCAGGACCTGAGCTGAAACCAAGAATCAGATGCTTAACTGACTGTGCCACCCAGGTGCCCTGAGGCCATTGTATTTCTAGACACTTATAATAAACAATCCAAAAATGAAATTGAGAAAACAATTTCGTTAATAATACCACCAAAAAATAAAGTTCTGAGGAAAAATTTAACAAAGGTGCAAAACCTACAGTGTAAAAACTACAAATCATCATGGATAAAAAATTAAATTTCGCATTTTAAATTGATAAATGGTAGGATATATGAATTGCATCCCAGTTAAGCCAATAAATATATAAAAGAACCTTCTCAAAATACTCGCTTGTCAAAAACCTCTAAGAGTTCTCTCTGGTCTACAGTTTAGGCACTCAACCAGTGCCTAAACTGAATGCTCTGTGATCTGACCTTTCCTATTTTGTTCCTTTTTGGGGCCATTCATGCTGCATTAAAAGTAGGTATGCTTATTACTCATATATGCCACGTATTTTCTCCCCCTCATGCCTTCTCTATCTAAAAGATACCTATCTTTTCATCTTCCTACTCAAATTTTTCCAATCTTTCAGTTCTATCTCCTATGCCATCTCGTTTCTGAAAAAGGTGACTCTTTTGCCTTACCAAATCACTCTCTCTCCTCTGAAACTTCCTAACAAAGTACCTCTGTACCTTTTCCAGAGAACTGGCCACTTTCTGTTTTCTAGCATGGTTGAATCAACCTGGCACAAATTCCTTGTGAGCAGTGTCCCTGTCTAATGTATTTATTTTTAACCTCCCCCACAATGGCATACATGAAGTTGATCTCCATAAATATCTTAAATGAGGCAATTATTTACTCAAGAAAGGTAAAGAACATTAATCAATGGAATAGTAAACATGTGATCCCATGAATGAATGAATCTCACTTTCCAAACTTTTAAATCAGATTTTATGGCTCTATCTTCAGGGTTCTTGCAAATAATAAAAAGTCCAGTGTGATTAATTTAGACAGAAAAGAAATTTTGTAAAGTACATTATCTTGGGGCACCTGGGTGGCTCAGTTGGTTAAGCTCCTGACTCTTGCTTTTGACTCAGGTCATGATCTCATAGATTGTGGGATTAAGCCTATGTCAGTCTCTGTATTTAGTGCGGAGTCTGCTTGAGATTCTTTCTTTCTTCCTCTGCCCACACCCCATATATAAATACCTAAATAAATAAATAAATAAGTAAATGAAATATTTAAATAAAAAAGTACATTATCTCACAGGGTCTTCAAAGGGGCCCACGAGCCACATTCTTTAGCTTTCTTGTCAGAAATAAAGCCCAAGCATAGTGCAGAATTGGCTGTAGAGAAAACATCCCTGCACCCCAGCTACTCAGCACTTATGAGAGTCAAGACTGGATTGCAAAACTATTAATATCGGGGTACCTGGGTGGCTCAGTGGGTTAAAGCTTCTGCCTTCGGCTCAGATCATGATCTTAGGGTCCTGGGATCAGGTCCCGCATTGGGCTCTCTACTTATGATCTCTCTCTCTCTCTCTCTCTGTCAAATAAATAAATAAATAATCTTTAAAAAAACCCCAAAACTATTAATATCATTCCCTGAAGAAGAGGATTACAGTCTGAGCTATGGTTTACAAAATTAATGTGTGTACTTTTCTAGCACCCACTGTGAATATTCCTTCTTTCAGAATCTATTGCTTGTGAAAACCAAGTGTGTTTAGCAAGGCATGAAACAGCTATCATCATTCATCAGTGGTCAGAACACATTCAAGCATGAATTTAAAGGTGTCATAGACCTTATATTTATTGTTCTGAATAAACATTAATCTCACGAAGAGTTGAGTACTAGAGGTTGAAGGCCTACAATTACCTACCAGCTAGGTACACTGTCATTAGCCGTGATGAAACCATCTCTGGGTTTCCATGTCAGTGCACATTGCCCAACTTACAAGGTAATACTCTACAGAAATTCAACCTCCATGTCTTCATAGGCCCCAACATTCACTCAACCAGACCGACAACATGCTGAAGTATCCTTGGGTTTCAGTGCTGATTTTGCAAAGGGGTGGACTAAGATGGATGCCAATTCAAGTTAAAGATGAGTGCAGTGGACTTGAAACAAGATCACTTGTCAGTCATTAAAGGAGGATACAAATAGTGTGACAAGGATGACCTTCAGGAGAAGGAACCAAAGTGTTTGATTTTAATATCATCAGTCTTAGAAAATATCATCAGTCTTAGAACTATTTAGTTATGACATACTATGTAGTTATTACATTACATACTCTGTAACTCACTACAGTAAACCAATTCAGATGGGTATTCTAGCCTTTTATTCAAAAGTGTAAAAGAATGAAAACACCAAAAGCTTGAGATAGTAAAGCCTGAGCATGGTGAAAGTGACATTGTGGAGGTGCCTGGGTGGCTCAGTCGGTCAGGTGTCTGCCTTCAGCTCAGGTCATGATCCAGGCATCCTGGGGATGGAGCCTTGCCTTGGGCTCCCTGCCCGGTGGGGAGTCTGCTTCTCCCTCCCCCTGCTCTTATGCTCTTTTGCTCTCCCTCTCCCTCCCTCCTCTCAAATAAGGAAATAAAATCTGAAAAAAAAAGTGACATTGTGAGTAAATCATCTCTAACTTCTCCTGAGCCTCGTTTTCCTCAACTCTGAAATAGAGAAACTATGAAATGAACCGGATGGTTGATTGTTGTGGAGACTAAATAAGATATATTTAAAGGATCTAAGAAGGTGCCTGGTTCATAGTAGGCAATAAATAATTGTGGTCTATAATTATTTAAGCATAACATCCATCAAATTACTTAGTATTTGTAATTGTCTTTATTTTTTTACAAAGTAGTTTTCTATGCCTTTCTCCAGAAACAGCACACATTGTGTTCAGCATTTAACAGGTGGAAAAACTCAGACAAAATTGAGTTGATTCAACCAAGAACAGTAGGAAGGGCATGACAATTCTACTGTTATGCTTTTTCTACTAATGGTAGTGGGGGAGCAATGGAGTACACAGAGGATGAAAACAGTAAAATTATAATTGACATAAGAGATAAATTGCTGGGGTGAAAGAGGATAAGCTAATTTTTAATCCAAGAATCTGTTAGGCACATCATTTTTCTTTATAAAATCATAGATTTCATGAATATTAAAGTATCCATCTCCAGCTACCCATGGTCTCCCTTATCAAATAAGATAAAGCATTCCCAACTCTTTTTAAACTGTTCATGTCAATGTCAATATGTGAAAGAAATATTAGTTGTCCCTCATATCCCCTCATATCATTTTTTATGCAATACAGTTTTTTGCTAAACACACAGAAATCCTTTGTATCACACATTTGCCTGAAGTTAAGTATAACCCGGTGATAAGGGTCTAGCTAATGGAGTAGATTAGAAGTTTATGCCACTTCTGGACAATGCTTTTAAAGAGTGTGAGACAGCATTCCACTTCCCATCTTATTCATCTGGCTGGCTAGAATGTGGCCGTGATAGCAGGAGCTAGAATAACCTTTTTGGACCATGAAATGAAAGCTACTGTTCAGGTTGGCAGGACACTGAAATAGAAGGAGCCTAGACCTCTGACAACTTTGAGGATTAAGCTACCACACAGCTTAGATCTGTATATGAAAGAAAAATAGAATCCTATCTTATTCAGAATATAGCTAATTTGCGTAACATTAGTTAAAATGATATTTTAATAAACACAGTACAATTCACTTATTCCACTACTACTATTATTATGAGTGTAACCTTTATTAGAGAATTATAAAGTGCTATCATTCCAGATTATCAGACATCAACCAGCCCACGTCTTCTCATTTCATCCCATATTTATCAAATGAAGAGACTAAGCCCAAAAAGTAGCAAGCTTTGGATTTTGGATAAATCTCCTATTGTAATTTAATGTTATTTCACCTTAGGTTTTTGTTTTTGCTTTGTTCTCCATTTTGTAAGGATAAAAAACATATAATGTCAATAATATGAATGTCCTATCAGTATCACTTATTATACCTAGAGTATTTGTCTAAGCATTTAATTTTGAAATAATTTAAAAATTTAGATATCTATGAAAAAGTATTCATTAAAAATATGGTTTTAAAACAGTCTGTATTTTATGATCCAGTTTTGCTTAAAAATATATTTATGTGTTGGGGCATTTGTGTGGCTCAGTCGATTAAGTGTCTGACTCTTGGTCCTAGCTCAGGTCTTGATCTCAGGGTCGTGTGTTTGAGCCCTGTGTTAAAAAAAGAAGTTGCTAAATAAAAAATATATATATACATATATATATATTATGTGTTCATATTTGTATGGATGCACCTACATATATTTAAATTTTTATTTATATATAATATATATTTATATAAAATTATATTAGTATATATTATATATAATATAGATATATCATATATAAAATTATATTTATATTTATAAATATATAAACATATGATTATTATATATGATATATAAATATAACATGTTATATTTATATAAATATGTAATATAGTTTATATTTATCTTAAAATTATTATGGAAGCATACACTTACCAGTAACATCTTCTGTGTGAATAATTAAAGATGATAAGGGAAGAACTTGGGCTTTTTCCTTTATATATTTCTGTATTTAATTTTTCAGTGGAAATTTGAAGCTTTTATAATCTATCCTTATAAAACTTGCCTTAACAATTTTTTGTGACCCCATCAAAAATAGCAATAAATCTCCATAATTTGGGGACATAAATGCAATTAAATACATTTTAATTATTAAAGTTTGTTATTAACTTTTACCTAGCTAAAATCTAGCTGTATGAACAAACAAACTCCTTATACAGAGCACTAAAGCAATAATGATAACCCAGTAGGGATTATTCCATACTTGAGACCAAGTACAAGAATAGCCCAGGTGTTGTCAAGGTGTACTGACAAACAATAAACGAGTACAGAGGTGTTATCTTCTTCACTGCTAATGGTACAAAGAGAAAAATGGCAGAGGGGGCAAAGAGAAAGGAAGAGGAGGAGAATTTAAAAAAAGAAGGAAGAGGAAGAAGGAAAGAGGAGGAGAAGGTAAAAAATTAGTGACAAAAAGTAAAATATAATCAGATTTTCACTAATTTCATATAGAGATTGAGAGTAAAAAGGTAAATCTAGCCTCACTAGCTAATGTCTCAATTATTTAGCTAGGGAACAAAATGACTACATGTGCTATAATTAAAGAGTTAATTAATCATATGGAAACTTTTATAAAGTATGGAACATTACTAACATGATAACATTTTAGCATTAGAGCTAGAATATATACAGCAATTTTAATTTCCTTTAAAGAAAATCTTCCAAATACAAAACAATTAGAAGTTTTGACTACTCTCCAGTTATCTGTCAATATATTATGAGAATTAA
The DNA here is from genome assembly GCA_028533885.1 of Nasua narica. Lineage (NCBI taxonomy): Eukaryota > Metazoa > Chordata > Mammalia > Carnivora > Procyonidae > Nasua > Nasua narica. The sequence goes on from CM052799.1 coordinate 90,881,039, forward strand.
GGAAATCATGAAGCAAAAACTATTAAAATCTAATTTTTTACAATGTACAAAAATACAATGTACTGTGCAAAAGATGTGGATGAAACAAAAACCTAGAAAATTAACCTATAAATACCATAGTTTGTACATTCATTGAGGGCAGGTAATGTGACTCGTCTTCCAGTTAAATTGGCCATGGGAGGCTGTGAAGAAATTAATAATCCATGTATTATTCACAAAATAAATATGTTTATACATTTTTATAATGTATATTTATGTTTTTATTGTATAAATATGTTTATAGAAAGAAAAAAGAGCAAAGTTTTTTTTTTTAAAGATTTTATTTATTTATTTGACAGAGGGAGAGATCGCAAGTAAGTAGAGAGGCAGGCAGAGAGAGAGGGGGAAGCAGGCTCCCTGCTGAGCAGAGAGCCTGATGTGGGGCTCCATCCCAGGACTCTGAGATCATGACCTGAGCCTAAGGCAGAGGCTTTAACCCACTGAGCCACCCAGGTGCCCCCAGAGCAAAGTTTTTAATCAATATGGAAAGAAAATAAAATTTAAATTACCAGTTATGTTTATAATTAAAAAAACTAATCCCTGCATATTCTGCTTTTCAAATAAGATTGTGGCAAATGAATAAATACTTAGAAATAAAGGCAGAGGTGTGATGCATTTTCTTAATAAAAAAATATTGTTACAGAATAAGGAGAGCCTCTGTCTCGGTATGGTTTTTCTTTGTTTAAATTTCAGTTCTGTTGAATCATGCAGGGAAAAAAGATAAAATTAGGATTTGATTTTTTTTTTAGGTGTAGGGAGAGGATATAGGCATAGAAAAACAGTAATATAAAACACCACAGAAACTTGTACCGAGGAAGCCAAATTATAACTGCGCAATTAAAATCATTAACCGCTAATCCAACCCAACACATGTAAAATCTATTGTTTCAAGATTCAAACTATAAATCTTGAACCCATATGAAGCAATGGTTAATTAAAAGAAAAAATATATAGAAATGAATAGTTTCTGCCATACAACAAAATGACTTTCTGAGTAGGTAATTGAGCTATAGCAGAAAAACAGAGGTTTAATTCTGAATAGCGGACAATTAAATGAAAATTACAATGCAAGCCGAGTTACAAAATTCTATTAAATCTTGTTCCTTGTGAGTTTATCTTTATGTATATTCCAGTTGAGTAATATAATTGGTATTTTAATAACATGTTTTCCATTTTGTCCTAGAAGAAGAAAAGAGGAAAAAGGAAATAATGAAGAAATGGCCATTGCTCGGTCTATTTTCTACTGGCTTTAACCGGAAAAAAAAAATGCTTTGATGGGATTCACTACAAGGTACTAATACCAGGTGAAAATTACCCTTTATTACAGCTTCAATCTCCTAGATAGAGTAATCAATCCCTGTACCATTTTAGTGTAAATTTAGTTCTTAGTAAAAATTCTATAAATGTGCATCCTCATGTGTTTGTAATAGATGAGAAACAGACATTTGATTGTAGTTGACCCTTGAACAATGTAGCAGTTAGGGGTGCCAACCCCCACATAAGTGGGAAGTCCTTGCATAACTCTTGACTCCCCCCAAAACTTAACTACAAATAGCCTACTGTTGAGAAGAAGCTTTACCAGTAACATAAACAGTTGATTAACACATACTTTGTATGGTATATGTATTATAGGCTATATTCTAAAAATCAAGTAAACTAGAGAAAAGAACATGTTAGTAAGAAAATTCTAAGGAAGAGAAAATACATTTATTATGCTGTGCTGTATTCATTGAAAAAAATCTGCATTTAAAGTCGTCCTGCAGAGGTCAGATCCCTGTTGTTGAAGGGTCAGCTGTAACCGTCATTTATTAAGAGTACGTTCAAGTTTGGACAACAGAGATAACAGATGTTTTATATAAAGGAAAGCACAATGGAGAATGGAAATATTGCAAAATAAGTAGCAATAAAATGAATTAAGTAATCAGATAATAAGATGTTAGTTTGAAATATAGTCAAATTCTAAGGTTTTTCTTTTTTTTTTTTTTTGGTTTTTCTTTTTTTAATACATGTCATTTATAGTCTTTTTTTGAAAACTCATCCTTAGATAAAAATATCACAGGATTTTGCGGGTTTTGTGCCGTAATTCTGGATTATGGACTTTATAATATTCTCAAAAGTATAAATAATCTAGGCATATGAGGAAATGTCAGCTTTACGATGACTCCTGGCACGTCAACATATATAAATTAATTCACTAATTCTTTCCTTATTGAGGATCTACTAAGCTCCAGACACTATTTCATTCTACAGATAAATGGTGAACAAGGAAAGTACACACTTTCTGGTACCGTGTGTTTTCTATCCTGTTGAGAAATGATAAAATAAACGTAGTAGTGAGCAAAATAGTTTGAAATTGTCTAAAGTACTCTGAGGGATATAACCAAGGTGCTGTGCTAGAAACAAATGTCTGGAGGCAATGAGTATTTATTTCCAAAGTTTTCCATAAGAAGCTCAGAGATTTCCCTTTAGAGAGGTGATTTTTAAGCTGAGACCTAAAAGGTAAGAAGCTGGGTCTGCAAAGACCCAGAAAAGAGAATGAGGAAAAAAGACTTTGAATGGGGCACCAGCTTCCTTGATATAATGTATGTGCTTGGGGGTGAGTGACAAAGAAAGAGAGGATTGAAATGAGGCTGGAAGGAGGAGGGGAGGGGGGATACTAGGCCCTACAAGTTTTAGTAGAAAGTTTGTCTTTTATTCCAAGTGAAAAGAAACATCTCTGAGGGGTTTTAAGCAATTTTTGACACAAATAGTAATATTATTTGTCCTAATTAAACACTGGCTCCTAGATTCCTGAAACTCCAGTATCGAGATCCTAACCTATATGACTCAAATCACAGGTATTTAATATCCAAAGTGCAGAGAAGGCACAGGAAATTATGTCAGAAGAAGAGTTTGAAGTAGACTGAAGGGAAGGGGTCATGAGAGTTCCTTATGATCCAATGAAGTCTGGGAAGAAAGACAGACACCAAGGTGGAGAAAAAAGCAGAGTGTGACAAAAGGGTCATAGCTTTCACCAGCTATTGTGAAATCCCAGTCAGAGGTGTGGAGTTAATTGAGGGGAAAGACAAATCAGAAGGGGTTTTGCCCACTTCTATTTTGAACTCTGAAAAGACAACCTCCACACTGTGGTATTTATAGTAACGTGGGTCAGACATGGCACAGAAAAAAATGAAGACATGGCAGCATTAAGCAGACAGAGTATCTGAGAAAATGGCAGAATTAAGCAGAGAGGGTATCTGAAAAAAATGCTCAGAGCTGCCCTTGTTTTGTGGGACACGGCTAGGACTCAGAAGTGCCCGTGTGCACCATGGAGGAAGTGGAAGGTAGCTGAGCCCAGAGTTTGGAGGCCGACCCAGGGCTTTCCTTACAAGAGACAGGTGATCATAGCGCAGAAGCCAGAGCACAAATAACCTAATCGGGCACCACATGGGGGCGGGGAAGGTATGTTTTTGAAAATAAGAGGAGAGGACCATCAAGACCTAACGTGTCTAAGAGAACAAGTCACAAGTTTATGCTGTACTTCCAAAAGTAGTGCAAGAAGCCTGGGGCTGGACCAGCCGTCCTACAACTGACACCAGAGAAGATCTAGAGAGCTCAGAGGTCAGCCCAGGAGTCCTAGGGCTCTCCTCCACCTCTGCCAAGGCAGGAGGCCCCTTTGCGTCTCCTCTTCATGTTCCCGTTTGCCATTCTGAGACTTGTGTGTGGCAGTCGGAGCATGAAGCACTTTCCTAGAAACACATTTAATCCAGAGTCTGAGATACTATTAATTAGCCAGTTAAAATTTCCACCATGAACTCTGTCCCTATTTGGCAGGGTCAGGGCTTGGGTAGAGATTAGATTTGTTAGACAGTCAAGAACCCTCAATTAGTTTGTACACTGGCCCGTCCTGAGTGTAAATGCACAGCACTACCTCAGTTCTCCGATTCAATAATTATGCCATTTATTTCAGTTCACTGACAATATATAATTAGTATACATATAAAAACGTGTGTTTATTAAGATATGTGTACCGCTATTAAGGAAATTCTCTGAAATGAGAAGTATTCTGAACCTGAGTAAGAAATCATATGTTCTGTGGCTGACACTGTCTCTGCCACCAACTGGCTCCATAACCTGGGGCTAGTCATTTAATTTCTCTGGGCGTTAATTTTCTCTGAAAAATAAGGAGACTGGACTAAATCATTGCTAAGGTCAATTCTGATTTCTGATGTCCGTCCTGTGAGCGCTAAAATGAAGCCTGCTGAGATGATGGTGGTTAGATTTGCATTAATCAAGAAACAATGATAATAAGTGTAGAACCATTTAATGAGTCCAGGCCATTTGCCTGGCACGAAGTAAGTCATTTTACATGGGTTATTTCTAATCATCTAAATAAACCCACAAGGAAATAGAGGTTCTGAGATGCTGTAATTTGTTCCATGCTACAGAGATGGTAAGTGGCAGAGCCACGGTTGTAACCAGTGTTTTCCCTGAAATTTTTGAGTCAGATATTGTGGTACTTATAATCCATCTCCTCATAGGGTTGGTTTTGAAGATTCCACCTTTTAGGCATCGTTAAAATTCTGTTCTTCAAACTCCTTGTGTTATGAAGCTATTTTTATAATATCAAGGCAGAGCAAACTTTCCCAACTCCTGAAGAACTCACTTATTCATTTAGCCCTTATTTTCAAGGTATATATGTATATGATTTTAATCACCTATAAATATATCCTGTGTACCCACAACCAAACTATATATGTTCTGAGGAAACGTCAAGGACCTGGACTAAGGAATGTGCAGGAAGTGTGTGGCACCAGCAGGGCTGGAATTCAGCTGAGGAGAGTGAAATGCCAAAGGTGCAAAGGCCCAAGAGGCACCCATGCCCGGGCTCATGCCAGTGTAAGGTCACCTCGCCCCAGTCTTGGCTCTGGGAAGCACAGAGCAGCTGGTGGATAGGTAGCTCATTGGGACCATTTGAAGTTCAGCAAGATTAGTTCTCAGTAGTGATGCCTACTGAAGTTCGGCTGCCCAGGGAGACCCTATGTGGTGCCTGGAGAGTCAAACTCGTGGAAACAGAACTGGTGTCTAGAAAGAGCAGAGATAAGCCAGGATGAGCAGACCTTCTCTGGTGGCATATCCTTATAATAGAACAGCGAGTCACCAGCAAAGCTGAGATAGGAATAATTGAGCAGATATCTTTTGGTGAAATCATTCCTTCCATCTAGACCTTGACAATGCCATGTTCTAAATGGGCAGGTTTCTGAAGCAACTCCTGTGAGTTGCTTCCGGCTTTTGCCTGTATGTAATAGTCTTCTAGGGCTACTTTGGCAAAAATGATGTAGACTATGAGGCTTATTCAACAGAAATTTATTTTCTCACAGTCTTGGAGCCAAGAAGTCCAAGGTCAAGGTGTTAGCAGGTTTGGTTTCTTGTGAGGCTTCTCTCCTTGGCTTGTAAATGTCTGCCTTCTCGCTGTGTCCTCAGTCTTTTCTCCGTGCACAGGCACCCTGGTGCCCCACGGGGTGGCCAAATTTCCTCTTCTTGTAAGGACGTCAGTCAGATTGGATGAGGATCCACTCAGGAGCCTCATTTTAACTTAATCACTTCTTTAATGTTTCTACCTCCAAATACAGTCATATTCTGGGGTACTAGGGGTTAGGGTTTCAACATATAGATTTGTGGAGAACACAACTCAGCCCATAACACCATGGATCTAGAGAATTGCAAGCTCTTACAAAGACAAATATTCCATAATGGTCAGCAAAATACCATGCACATTAATAGGTAATAAATATTTATCTCTTCATCCTTCAAAATTCAATGACAACATCTAGGCAAACAAACTTTTCTTGTATCAATATAATTGATATAATATATGAATTTCAGTTTAATATCTTGGGTAGTCACCACCACACTATCTAAATAGCAAAAATTAAGAGTTAGAGATGTTGCTGAGATGCAAATTGATAAATTACCCATTCTTTTTACTTAAAAGTTAATATTTTAAACAATTGAACTTAAGCAATGCTACAATTAAGGAAACAATTCTATATAGAAACGTCTGTCTCTTTTTAGTAAATATATATAGAATTGAATATTTTTCACTTCTTTATTATTACTTTTAATCTGACCTACTTCATATACCCAGATATAATTTGAGTATTTATTACCCTTAATCATATATTAACACTAAATCATCTTGGGACTGGCTTTCTAGCTTCAGATTATCTCGAAGTAAAAATATCATATTTAGTTTGGTTGCCAAAAAGGTCTTACATCATGCAAACATACTTTAAATATTTACTTAAGCCATTGTGCTAATAATGATAGTTTTCATTGTATTTTTATTTATTTGTTGTATTTCCCAAATTATATATGTTTTCAGTCAAAAGATCAGCACCTTTCCTCTTATCACTTCTGCTTTAAGATCTTCTGATTTCTCTTTCACATAGCGAAAAAAAGGAAAAGAAAAAATAATTGTGTAGATTTTCTTATTTTACACATTACAGTGTACCACCAACATTCTTGTCAAGATTCTGTCTAATCAGATGATTAATTTCCACTTGACTCTTTAAAAATAAAATAGCTCATCACTCATCAATTATTACTAGCAAAAATCACTGACTTGTTTTAACTTGAAATTTAAATTGAATAGTTCACTCTCAGCAATATGCCAGCAGCAGTTGAGCTCAGTGTAAGAAAAAGCTCTCAAACATCTGTTTTTGGTGGTCATATTTTTATTTATTAAATTTATTTTCATATTCTTTTTTACTTGTGAAGCTTGGAGCAGATTATAAATTAGGAGATGAAGCAGTATATTCTTATATCACATAGAGTTTTTTCCTGAGTTTTCCATCAGATTAATTTAAAATAGCACTTAGTGAATAGAGCTTGTTCCAAGTTTAAAAGACCACCAAAGACATAAATTCATGAATTATAATAATTATTCCTACTATTCATTTTACAGATAAAGAAACCAAAGCTGAGATAGTGTAGGCAAGTTGTATACAGAAGAATGATTTGAAAGGGCTTTGATTTTTAGGTTCAGAAATTGTTTGAGAAAAGTGTTCCAGACAGGACCATTGAGGACCAAATAACTGTGCTTGCAGGTAATCACGTGTGCTCCAAAAATAACTCACAAGGAGGAGCGTTGAGTTACTAGTGATCGGTTTGAAAGCCAATGGGAAATTGAGTATAGCATATTGGGAGAAGAGTGTCAGTTGAGAAATGGTGAAAGTTCAATACGACTTATTTGCATAGTTTGTGATGATGCTGGCTGACAAAATGGACTAATGATGGGAGAAATCTGGCCAAGGCCACCTGTGAGAACAGATACAATGGATGCATCTGTGAATTAAATGGGATCTGGGGAGAGACTACAGTTATGAAAATATGGTGAAGAAAAACAATAGGAATCACATCAGGTATTCACATATTAAGTTCTAAAGATAGCCTCATGACATTGAAAGCAGTCATGTCAAAATTACATAAAGAAAAATAGTCAATAATTTTTTAAAAAGTAGGAAAATGTCATCCAAGAGAACAAAGACAGTTAAAGATGAAAACATCTGAGATTGGTTCTTAATTATTTTTTGTAGAATAGATGAACTAACTCCACATTTATATTTCCCCAGGAGTTATTGTTCACAATAGCTTAAAAAAATAATGAAAGATGGTAGCTTCTTTAAAAATAAAAAACATGTGTATTTCAGTTGGCCATGTGAAAACACTTTAAATGCACCTTGCCCTTTGTACTTTCTGTGTATAGCAGCTCTATTCCGAAGTCTTATATTTGCTAGACCTGAGGAGGCCGTCTACATGGCAGCACATATTTGCAGTGATATGAGGCCAAGGGAAAAAAACCTGTTTGCTTTCACACATCCTTTGTGACAGAAGTCATTTGACAACATGGAAAAAAACACCCTTTTCTTTCTTCCCAGTGCTGTTTATGGGAAGGAGGCTGCATATTGTTTCACAGTATGCGTTTGCACGTTGTTTGGATGCTAAGCATTCCACCCTAGACAACCCTGAGCTGGTGGGAAAGCTTTGAGTCAAGTCTCTTGAAGTGGGAAAACAACTGATGTATTGCCTCTCTTCTCTCTGTTTTCCTCAATTGCTCAGCCCCCTACAGTGTTTTCAACCCCAGAAGTGTGAAGAGCAAAGCACTGCAGAAGTATCACCAAGGCTAAGGATATATCTAATCTAAATTCATTCATATGCAAATAAATAAATAAATAAATAAATAAATAAATAAATAAATAAATAAATAAATTCGTATGCATTTAGTCATTAATTGTATAACACTTTCTAAAGAGGGAATATGTCACAATTAAAGGCTGAGCAACTTCATGAAAAAGAAGTAACTTAACTGGGACTGAGGAAATAACTTCACTTGCTTCTCAAAGATCATGAGATTTGGTGGTTTAACCGAACAAGAAATATCCAAGTTTCATTACTTCACTCCTTCTTTTAGTAGGTAATTTGGCTTATGGAAATTAGAGTTGAAAGTCCAGGAATTATTTGATAATTATCTGTAGTGTGTTGAATTACATTCCCTCAAGAGGATACGTTAAAGTCCTAAACCCTGGTCCCTGTGAATGTGACCTTGTTTGGAAATAGGGTCTTGAAGATATAATCAAGTTAAAATAAGGTCAGACTTGGCCCTAAATTGGATGGCTGGGAATTTTGTAAGGGAAGGAAGATATGGAGACAGAAAGAAAGACACACGCAAAGGAAAGAGAACATGTGAAGGCAAAGGTAGATTGGAATGATGCAGCTACAAGCCAAGGAATGGCAGTGATTGCCAGCAACCGCCAGAAGCTAGGGAGAGGTAAGGAAGAATTTTTTTCTAGAACTTTCAGAGAGAGCATGGGCCTAGCAACAACTTGACTTTCAGACTTCTAGCTTCCAGAACAGTGAGAGAGTACATTCCTATTGTTTTAAGCTATCCAGTTTGTAAAAAATTTTTATAGCAGGAAACTAATACATGCTCCAAACTATAATTTTCCCCTGATTATAAATTATCTACTCATTGTTATATTTTTTAAAGTTTCTCATTGTTAAAAAATTCAGCTCCCAATTTTTTATACAGAGAATATTAAGATATCTTAAAAAACGTCTAGTAACCTTGGAGACTTCTGAATGGAATATGCAAATTTAAAGGGAAAGAAATGTTCATAACTTTAATGAATCAATGTCAGTTGTGTGAAAATCATTGAAAATAATTCATTCTCACCTGCAGGCTGGCCTTGGCCCCTTTTTTCAGGGATCTCACAATTAAATCATGTGGTCTGTTACCATTCTTTGAGTCTCATGGAGAGAGACTGATGAAGATGGTGGTGGTGGTGGTAATTACTAGAAACAGAATAATTCGTATTTTAAATTGTTTTAGTTTTATAAGAATTTGTTAAAATGTAGTTTAATTGTATAGATTTGTCTTTTAGATAAAAATGTTATAAATTTCCCTTTCCTTTTGTCTTGGCTTGGGTTCTCTAGAAAACAATGCCTGAGGTAAAAGAATCTATGTGAGTCTTTCCTGGGGGGGATATGAGATATAGGGAAAAGTATGGAAGGAGGAACATTTCTATATAGCTTTTTTTTTTTTTTTTTTGTATATCAAGTTGACCACTTGTTTAAGCAATTCTGGAGTTCATACTTTATGATAAAGACACACCTCTTTATCCACAACAGCTGCAAGGAATATAGCCTTCCACCTCCTTGACTGGAATAACATGAGCCTCCCTAGAGGAGACCACTTCTCCCAAAGTATACCCAAGCAGAGAGCTTAATCTCTCACACTCCACATAATCTATGTCCCCAGTGAGACCAGGGGTTTTCCTGGCTTCCTGTGTCATGTTGCTTCCCTATCTGAAATTTGCAAACCCTACCCTTTGATTCTTATGATTTTCTGTGCGCTCCAACTCCTGTCAACAATTGTAATGACTTCAACATTCACATGAAAGATGCACCAGATATATGGACCCTCAGTTCCTCAGCCTTCTAGTTTCCGAAGACCTTGAGGTTAGCTATCACCTTGCACTGTTTTTATTTTAACCTTTTATTTTGCCAATACTTGAAACTACCTACCCTCTAAATCTCACAAGCGAAAGCCAAATCTAGAAGTTATTTGCGTTCGAGCTGTTTCCCAGAAAGCTGTTGTATTTGAGCTGTGATATAAAGAGGTGATGTGGCAATGAATTGAGGGCAGCCCCTCGCCAATAGCCAACAAGGAACTGAGGCTCTCAGTCTAACAGCCTGCAAAGAAATAAATCCTGCCCACAACCGTGGGAGTGAGCTGGGAAGCAGATCCTTCCTGGGTTGAACCTTGAAATGACTAAAACCCTGGATAACACCTTGATTGCAGTCTTTTAAGAGGCCCTGAGCCAGAGGTACCCAGCTGAGTGTGTCCAAATTCCTGACCCACAGAAATTGTGAGATAGTAAAAGTTACTTTTTAAGCCATTAAGCTTTGGTACAATTTGTTATTCAGCAATGGATACAAAAATGCCTTTATCTGTAGCCAAAAAAGAAAGTCATCTGTTTCTCTGGAAACTGACATGAATGCTGGGAACTAATGTTTTGCAATTAGGTAATTGTTAAGTGGGAAGTAACAATAGAGTGTCTAAGAAAAAGAGAGAAAATAGCTGAAAGGAGGAACATACACCCCATGATACATGCCATAAATGCATTCAAATTTCCGCCTTCCCATAAAAGTGCTGTTGTTGCCATTGCTACTTATGATCAGCTCCTAAGGACTTGCTGTTCTAGTCAAGCAGCACGAAGTGGATAGAATGAGTCTAATGCATTCTTTAAGTCCTCCTTGCAGATTGTGTGAACAAGGTAATAATACATATTTCTTCCTGCTCCTAGCCTTTCCCTGCTCAATTTTATTTGGTAACATTTCCATCTTATCATCCTACTTCTACTCATAGAATGTGGTGGGGTAGGATTTTCCAAATTCTCCTTCACCACGCTTTTTTCCTGCTGCTGTTTCCACCAGTCCTGCTGGATTATGAAAATAACACTAATGAAGTGATTGTGGCATAAAAGTCCAATGTTATGCAGTCATGGGCCATTCAAGAGCAGGTCATTATCATTAATCTTTGTCCTTCTGTGGCTGGTCTCCATTGTTTCCATACAGACAATTCAGACATTCGGAGTCTCTGTTCTAACTTCACCCTGAGATTGGCTGGTATTATATTTTGAGGACTTCTAGTTCACAATAGTAGAGCTAAACCACTTCAGACTCTGGTCTGCTTGTCTCAGCATAAGTATTGTACCAGCTCAGTCAGTGGCATCTATAAAACTTCAGCCTAATGTAAGGATTAATCTCATGGATGATTTACTTAGTCTCTTGGTGTCTCAGTTTACTGATCTGTCAAATAGGGACAATAATCATCTCTACTTCAGATCATTTGTGAGGATGAAGTGTGTTGAATACTTAAATCACTTAGAACAGCATCTGGCACATAGGCAGTTCTAGATGTCAGCTGAGATACCAACTATAAACCTTCCAGAAATAGGAAAATCTCACTTTTATAAACAATCTTGAAAAGGTTCTTACACACAATATTTCACCCTACTGTGGCAAAAAGCATTGAGGAAGAAATGGCAGGGGCTATTTTATAGTATTTTCATTTTGCAGATGAAAAAGCAGAGGTTTAAAAAAAATAAATATCAAGCATCGAATCTTATAAGTGTCAGGGTAAGATTAAAATCGAGGTTTTCCCGTGAAAATTTTTCCAAAGCTTCATCTGCCTGTTCTGGAGAGGCGAATGGTGCCAACATAAGGTATCATGATATTGGATGAGGACTCAGTGGGTGGTGATTTTCCAGCTTCCTCCAGCACACAGCTAGCCTCAGGCTTTCCCTGCAGGACAAGGGGGTGGGGTGTGATGGGAATTTAGCAACCAGTTGAGGTGAATGTATGTAAGAGTCTTGCCATGATATATGGACACCCTTTTGGACCATCATTATCTAGTACGTTGAGCTTGGGATGAGGAAGTACTACTTTTTTTTTTCCTTCTGATTTGTTTTGCTGTTATTATCTTTTTTTTTTTCAAAATCAAACAGTAACAGTAATTTGTAGCTAGTGTTCAAGAGTGTCGGGATGATGACTCTCCTCAGAACAGCACTTCTTAGTCTTTCTTGGTAGTGCAGTTTTGTTTTTGTGTTTAAGAGTAAGAAAATGTCTAATCTCACCATTTGATAGAATGAAATAAAACCAGATTATAAAGCATGAGGTACACCGCTTATTCTATGGTTTTGAATGGTGTTTCTTGCTTTCACATAAGCAAATAGATTATTTTCAGCTGTACAAAAATACAATAACACAAAAGAAAGTACACATGCTAATAGAAGTGAGCCGACCACGTATTAACCGGGGAATTAAATCTCTCTCCCTCTCTCTCTCTTTTTTTTTTCACCTCACTCCCATTTAATGCATCATTGCCAAGAGTTCTGGATATCACACTTATAAAATATCAGAAGAATATAATGAAAAAAAAAATCCAGAAGCCTGTTTTTATGTCTGGATTTAGTGTCTCTTTATATTTTACTTTTTTATTTTTATAGGAATTCACTGTCAGCAGAGAGCTATCAGGTCCTAGTGTTTATCTATAGTCCTAGTGAAAGCTCCGCCTGTCTACTTCTGGCTTGTGAGAGTTTCTTTCCTTTGGGGTGGTGGCTGGTGCCAGAATGAGAGGAAATATCACGCCCTCCGAGAGTCAAGAGCAGCTGGCGCAATTGCCCTGGTGTTTATGGGATATTATAGGCATAAAGGCACATTTGGAACTGGTTGGGGAAAGAACTTAATGCTTCTTTCTTTTATCTTTATAATCCACTTTCCTAGCAAGGATTATCCTACCGTTCATACTAAATTTAGCAAATGCAGATTAAAAAAAAAAAAGCTAGGCTGCCACAAGGTACTGTGAGAAGGCAATGTATGTGCTGAGTCGATAAACTGGCTTTTATCAAACAAAACAATAAAGACACAAAGAAACTTGTTCAAATTGTTTTTTTTTTTTTTTTTGAACAATGAAAGCCATTTTTGTGAGAATTAACCAGAGGGAGTTGTACATCTGGAAAGCGGTGAACACATAGTTTCTGTTTGGGAGAAAACTGGTATTATTGCCAAAAAAATTATACATCCACACTATGATCCAAATTTGTCAAGCTGGGGGTGTCATGGAGAGATATTTGCTACCAGAAATTTGCATTAGATGGCATTTTCACTATTTATTTTCAATGACATCTTCCTTCGTTTTTGGCAGAATTTTTCTAGTGTTTATTTTGTGAAGAGCTCCAGAAGAAAGCTTAATATAATAAAATAAGTGATGTACCAACATGGCAAAATTAGCATCCTAGGGTCATAATGATGACTTCTGTTTTATTTCCCTATCGAAGTCAGGTCTCAGGCCAAATTTTGCAAATCACAGATATTCCATAGTGCTTTGTTGTCTGCTTTTTAATATACTGTCATATTTCCCATTATTCCTTCTAATTATTTTCTTTATCCTGATCATATAAGATAGGCCAATTTGGGTGCTTATTCTCCACCCTCTACCAAACATCAGTACTTCAGGTGTTCACATCTGCTTTATTCACTTATAAATAATTAATGCAACAAACATTTGAGCAACTGTGGTCCACATTTGAGAAGGCACTGGGAATACAAAGGTGAATGCATGTTAAGTCAGTATGGCAGAGTGAACTTCAGCATCAAATACATAAAAATGCTGTAGAGATAAAAACTATTAAATATCATATGGTTGAACTCAAATAATAAAAATGTTAAGAAAGTTGTCAATTGCTATGAATGAGGCAGGAACGCAGTCAGTGCAGAACTGAAGTCAAGGTGGGCGTAGGGTTTCCCAACAGAGATTTAAATTGATGAGATTGGATCATGGGTTTTGATGCCCAAGTAAGGATGCAAGATGAAGCCTTCATGCCTTGAAAGGCAAGAAGCCTTCAAATACACTTAGCAACAAAAGGCACACTCTGCTATGTATCCTGGAATATGGCATGGAAGCTGCCCATCTATCCACAGCTCTGGTGGAAGAAAGCCTCCTGGAAGGAATGGAAACTGAAGCCTACCCACAGGCAGCTAGGAGATTTGAATTTTTCTCAATGTTTTGAAAGTGAATTTTGCCCCTCTCAGTGGCAAAAATCATGTGTATGCTCACATCTGTAAAACAGGTTTTTCCCAGGAAAGACAATGCATACTGGAAATAATCAAACCACCAAAAATTGCCAACCGCATCCTAAAGTCAACATCTATGGAAGAGTCAATGGGTGAAACGAAGATAAAGCAACTGGAATTCAATCTTAAGAGTTGATAGCCAGTGTGTTACTAGGAATAATAGCTTCATATTTGTTACAACATTTTAATTTTTCTCTCAAAATAGCTCTAAAAATATAAAGACTTTTAATTCTCGTTCCTACTTATATCTATCTGTTGGCTTACCCTGCACTTCAGTTGAGAAATTTTGGTTGAATTCTGGAATTTGAAGGGAGATTTAATTTGCTTGCTTACTTATTCCCTCCACAAAAATTTGTCAAGAGCTATGTTGTACAGCATGCTAAAGGTACAGCTTGAAGATGAAGCTGTCAGTGTGGCTAAGAAGACCATGTCCAGTTGACAGAGACCAGAAAGCAGGAAGTTATAATTCAGTGTGATAGACAGATGACATAAATAAACAACGCAGTACACACTGCTCTGCAGTCAACTCTCTATGACCATGAAGTCTATGACCATGAAGAAGTGTTGGGTTTACCCTGGTTAAATTTTTAAATTTAATATTTATTTTTAAAAATCCTATAGGCATCTGAATAAACATTTGCCTTAATAGGAATTGCAAATCAGATTTGCCTCAAATGCCTATTCCATAACCAAAATTCCAAAAGATTTGGTGATATCTAGAGAATTCTTGGTGAAGAAAATGACTTGACCCTAAATTCCATACATCTAAGTTTTTGATCCCATGAGAAATTAATTGAAAGGCAACCATACATATATAGGAGCTCAGAAACTATGCTGCCATGTTACCCGATAAAAACAGTTAAAGAAAAGCACGTGGCAATTAAACCAGAGATAAACTGCAATAAGGAAAAGGAAGTTTGGTTATAAAAGGATGTAACTCTGGGGCACCTGGTGGCTCAGTTGGTTGAGTGGCAGACTCTTGATCACAGTTCAGGTCATGATCTCAGAATCATGAGTTCAAGCCTTGCCTTATTCTCCACACTGGGCATAGAGCCTACTTAAAAAAAAAAAAAAAAGTAACTCCAAAGCAGGTATAATTCCAACATAAAAGCAAGTGTTAAAAAGTATTCTTGAAGAGGAAAATACATTCTTTAAAATAATTTAACAATGGGGCGCCTGGGTGGCTCAGTGGGTTAAAGCCTCTGCCTTCCGGTCAGGTCATGATTTTGGGGTCCTGGGATTGAGCCCTGCATCGGGCTCTCTGCTCAGCAGGGATCCTGCTTTCCCCCTCTCTCTGCCTGCCTCTCTGCCTACTTGTGATCTCTCTCTGTTAAATAAATAAACAAATAACTTCTTTTAAAAAATAATTTAATAATTTAATAATACTTATAATTTAATAATAATAATTTAATAATAATCAAGGATCTTTGGCTCTCAGGGTAGCACCATAATGGTCAGTAAGATGAAGCACCTTATGAAAGCTGACAAAAAGAAAGTACTTGTCTTTTCTTAACTAAAATTAGTATAATGTAAACCTGTGTTCAACATAAAAAATATTCTGGGGCACCCAGGTGGCTCAGTTGGTTAAGCCTCTGCCTTCAGCTCAGATCATGATCTCAGGGTCCTGGGATCCAACCTTGCATTGAGCTCCACTCAGCAGGGAGTCTGTTTTTCCCTCTCCTTCTGTGTGCTCTCTCTCTGTCTCTGTCTCTCTCTCTCAAAACAAACAAACAAAAAACAAAAAACAAACCTGTTAGAAAAAGCATAAGAAATATTGTGACCACATTAGTGACAGGGGTCATGGAACCAGAACTGCATTGAATAGTCTTAAATTCACATTTTTTTTAGTGAGGCCTTGCCAACTTGCAAAGGAGGATATTGCATTTACAAATATCGGATTTAATTTAATTACTGAGGTTGTATAGGACAAAAACTGCCTGGCCAACTTCCCTGAAATTGATCTCTTCCATGATAAAATGTATATTATTTTTTATAAGGTAGTCTGTGATTTAAATTCTTGTTCATATCAAAACCATCAATGATCATTCATTCCTTTTCCGATCTTTTCTGTGTCCTTTACTAAAAATTACCAAAGACCTCTACGAGCAGTACCAATAAGTTCATCACATCTGGAAGAAGATAATGGAAGGCATGAATGATCTAAAAGATAGAGACAAATGATTCAAAGTAAGTGGTCAGTTTTTTCACCATGTAACACTGAGAAAGATTTGAAAACACTTGCTACTGTATGTATACAATATCTATTATCTATAGGTTTTATTTATTAGAAAAGTTGAAAGACTGAAAAAAGTCAAGTTCATAAGAGAATCCTAAAAGAACTCTATGATAACATTTTCTGGGAAAAGAAATCTTATCAGTAGAAAATATACTCTGGATCAAAATATCAGTTAATATGAACTAAAATTCAGAAGTTGGAAAGGTATCAGTTAAAAAATAATAAAATTTTAAGGGATGCCTAGGTGGCTCATTTGGTTAAGCGTTCGACTCTTGATCTTGGCTCAGGTCTTGATCTCAGGGCTGTGAGTTTAAGCCCTGTGTTAGGCTCCATGCTGGGTGTGGAGCCTTAAAAAATAAAAATTAAAAAAATAAAAAAGTGTCTTCATCTTATAGAAAAGGGAACTCAACCACTACTATGAATTATGATAATATAATTAGAGAATTATCTGTGTTTTAAAATTGTAAATGAAAGCTCTATGAGAATTAAAGCAGGCTATTTACTCTTCAAATCACCAAAGAATTAAAAATAAACATGAAAAGGGAAAAACATAAGGTAAAAAAAATTAACAAAATAAAAGTACCAAAACAAAACAAAATAAAAGTACCTGGAAAATCTGAAAACAAAAAGAATGAATAAAAATAATTTCTCAACCACAATCTACCAAATTTATCCTAAATATATACTTTTGTCATAAGTTTTTGGAGTTCATAGAGCAGGATACTTTTCTGCCCTTATAAATGTTATTATATAGAGGTCTTAAGGAGATAATTAGCTCATTGTGTTAAAAAGAAAGAAAAAATGTGAAGGTGTAATGGGTTATTATATTCAAATTAAATTCAAATTATTTCATTATGATTTAACTTGCATTGTACAGTGATTCAATCAGTTTTCATATTTTGTAGTTGGATTCATTATATTATTTGTCATAATCAAATGATATTTATTCAATTTTTTAAAATCTGTCATTATAAAAACATATTGAATTAATAGCCATGTGTGGATTTGTGGATATATAAATAGCTAATACAAAATACCTTTTGTCAATGAGTGTAGAGTTCCCTTTTCAGCTAAAAATAAAAATGAGACATGCTACAAAGGAAAGACATCAACATCCAAATCAGGATGAGAGTTCTAGAAATTGAATATACTTTCAATATGTGTGAAGGAAGAGTTTGCTTTCAATTTATAGGATGCTAAATCTTGGAAATTAGTTGAAATAGGGTTGTTATATGACCACTATTTTCTTAATTATACCTTTTGAGAGTGCCATGTTCCATCTTGCTGTAGGAACTTTGCACATGCTGTTCCCTCTGCCTAGGACACTCTTCTCTTCCCCCTCTTCAACCCCTGCCCTTTCTTCAGATCTCATCTCAAAAATTAATTCTTCAGGGGTTTTCTTTGAGCTTCTTAAGAAGGTCTATTTCCTCTTTTATGCTTTCATCACATCATTTCATTTATTTAATGAATACTTAACCATATTTCATTGAAACTAAGACACTGGTAATGGCAAGATATACCTTATGTTATGTGTGATTGCTCAGAAAGACAATGTAATGCCAATTAAATTATGACACAATGTTTCATAGGATTCAGAATTTTTATTTTACGCTTATTGAAAGAACTTTCTCAGAAATAGTTAGACCTACTTTTACCATATATCCCTCTTGCACATACATAAAAAAGAACTTTAAAATGAAATAAATAAATATATTCCTAAAATGTTCACATTTAGAATTCAACTTTCAGTTCCTTTTCAAGTCAGGAAGATCAATACCCATGTGTTTCCACATGCTGTTGTCTTTTAAGCTATCAGAAGCATTGTTTGTGCAGTGCTTCCTAAAAGTTTGCTCCAAGCTTTAAGTCACTGGCTTTTAAAAGTTTGTTCCAAGTTTCTACTTCACTGGAAGACTTGCATAGGTAATTTATTGAGTTTACCAAAAGGTTTCAAATTAAGTTTTTCTGATATTATCAGGACTCATTCCTTCCTCGAATGGACCTGAAAAAAATGTCTAATCAGGCAACCAAAAATAAACATGTCCAAGCATGTTTAGATAATAACTGTCACACCCTCAGTTAATAAATATGGCATCATCGATGATAAGAATAGCCTGATTTCCAAAATGTTAAACTACATAATTTACATTAATGAAATGTGCTATGCATGCTGATGTTCCAAGCCTTGTTTTAAGTACTCTATGAATATTAATTCATCTCATCTTCATGACAATCCTATGTATGTACAATTAATAATCCCTTTTCAATAAAGAAGAAGCAAGCATAGAGGTTATGTAACTTGCTCAACAGTCAGAAAGTGACAGAACTTTGTACACCTGTGTATCTCCTATAAGTTGAAAGAAAGTTGTAACTTACATTCTTTGTTTGAAAAATGAATTCTTGGGGAGCCTGGGTGGCTCGGTCGGTTAAGTGTCTGCCTTCAGCTCAGGTCATGAGCCTGGGTCCTGGGATCAGGCTCCCTGTTGGGTTCCCTGCTCTCTCTCCCCCTGCTGCTCCCTTTGCTTGTTCTCCTCTCTCTCTCTCTCTCTCTCTGTGTCGAACAAATAAATAAAATTTTTAAAAAGAAAATGAATTATTTCTACTACTAGATGGTAAACTCTGTGAGGGCATATTATTTTGTCTATTGAAACCCCAGGGGATAACACAGCATTTGATACAAACGAAAAGCTCAAGAGAGGTACTTGTTATAGATTGAGGAGAGATATACCCTTCCCTGTACTTTCTCTAACCTCAGCATCTTTCCCTTCCTTCTTTTAACTTTGACTTTTGTAATCTAGCATTATCTGAAAAGGGAATACATTTCCTCATATGTAGTATGGTTTGAGGAAAGTCAAGAGATTTTTCCACTTGAAATGATATTCTTAAGTGATTAATGAAAGCCAACTATTAGTGATCTACACCTTTGTGTTTGACATTTTTCTCTCTTAGAGGTCCTCTTTTTAAGATGTAAACATGTGTGATAGGTGTGATAGGTTACATGATATTGTGTGAATTTGCTAAGTTTGTCTCTCTTATTGATAAGCAGATAAAGAGGGGTTTAATAATGAGGACTCAAGATGTCTCCTATGAGAATCAGTGAATTCAGAGCATCTGGAAGGATTAAATTCAAATCTAAAACACACACACACACACACACACACAAACAAAACAAAACACAACCCCAAACCCCTCAAATCTCACCCAACCCAGATGCCAGATGGTTTTAAGTTCTATTGAAGTATATAGTATATACACAGAAAAATGTGCCTTTCATAAGTAGATAGCATGAGGGTTTTTACAAAGCAAACAAACACACATTAACAAAGCAGAACATTATCAACATCCTAAAATGCCTACTCACTACACTTTCAACAACAAAACTTTCTGACTTTTTTCATCATTGATTACTTTTGCCCATTTTTACACCTTATATACACAGAATCCTAAAGTATGTATTCTTTTGTGTATGGCTTTTTTCACTCAATTTGTGTTTGTGAGATTCATTCATATTTTTATGTGTCATCATAGTCCATTTATTCTCATTGTATATATTCTCATATATTGTATTCCACTGGATAAACATAGCATAATTTATTTACTCTTTTTATTATTGATAGGTATTTGCATATTTTCCAGTTTGGGATTATTATAAATAATACTGTTATGAACCTTGTGTATGCCTTCGGTAAAAAAAGATATTAATTTATTCTGGGTATACACCTGGTAGAAATTTGGGGCCATGTGGCATATGAAATGTCAGCTTCTGTAGATAAGCCATATGTTTTTTGAAGAGGTCACACTGGGGCACCTGGGTGGTTCAATCAGTTGGGTGTCCAACTCAGTTTGGCTCTGGTCATGATTTCTGGGTTGTGAAGTCGAGCCCCACAGTAGGAACACGACTGTGGACTCTCTGCTTCCTGCTCAGCAGGGAGTCTGCTTGAGATTCTCTCTCTCCCTCTTCTGCTCCTCTCCCTGCTCCCTCTCTCAATAAATAAATAAATAAATAAACAAACAAACAAACAAATAAATAAATAAAATCTTTAACAAAATTATGAAGAGGCTTCACTATCCACATTTTCTTTTTTTCTTTCTCCTCCTTCTTCTTTTTCTCCTTTTTGATGGTAGGAAGGACCCATCCTGTTTATCTTGCCTTATCTAGAAGGGTTTCACAGCACATGGAGTCCTTCATTCAATATGTACATGCTGAGAACATGCCAGGTACAAGGGAATATCAATAGCAAATTTTAGGCTTCTGGTTTGAAAATACACTTGCATATCCATCTCCCATTCAGTCACCACAGAATTACTATAAATCAAGTGGTAGAGGCATTATCATTCTTTTATATATTTGGATTATGACGGTCAGGAAGATTAAATGGCTTACTCTTCATAGCTGATAAAGGCAGTAATTGAACATGAATCCTAGAGTTCTGACAGCACATCCTATGATTATTTTACTTTGTCATGTCACCTCCTCTTAAGGAGAGGACATACTTTTTTCTATCAATCTACTTGTCATTTGTGAGAGGCTCGAGAGTGGGACACTTAGGAAATTATTTCAGTAATCGAATGAACTCCATTAGGATATCAGAGAAGGAACTTTTCCTTATGGCCTTCTACCATCTGACCAGTGGATTGCTGGATGCAGGTACATTTTGGGGGTAAGGAGGTCAGTTCTTTAGCATGTCCTGAAGTAACCCGGAGGTGAAAGGAAGCCTAACTTTTCTAGTGCAGCAGGTAAAAGCATCCTCGTTGAGGCAGAGGAGACAGGCAGGGAGCCGAAGTCAGCTTTGTCCGGCCTGGGCAGTTCTGCTGCTTCTGACAACTCCGTATTTCACAGACTCTACTTTTTTTCCTCCCTAACCTAATTTTATAAATCAGTAAATATTTTATCATCTAAAACAAAAGAAACTTTGACTAATAAAATGTAGACTTGATGGAAAGATAGCCCACTAAGATGGATTATAAGAAGGAAAAGACACAATAAATGGGAATAAAATGTATTTTTGCTCAGATGTTGATACAAGATAGACATATGATATCAAATAATACCGTGCAGATAAAAAATCCCCAGTTACAAGGCATTTTTCCTAAAGGCAAAAATGAACCAAATTGCACCTTTTATGATATCCATACAGTTATGTCCATGATCCTAGATTCATTCGGGCTACTGAATAATATGCTTTAATTGTACACAAAAGTACTAGAACAATCTTTTGTTTTTTTATTTACCTCTATTATAAAATGTCTTGGCAGACTTAGCCATTAACATTTTCTGCTTTCTCAAGGAAAAGATAATTTACCCGCTTAAAGATATTAGACTCCTGTGTATTGTTTTTCTCCATTTGGTATCCCTGATTCCCCCTCTGAACACTTGAGTGCTTGCAATCAGGACACAATGACGCTCGCTAATAACAACCAAACCACCGAACCACCGCACCCGTCATAATGCTGTGCCGCTCCCACATTCGCGAGCACAGAGCCCTGGCTCTGTGGAAAGCATCCCAGAGCAGAGGCCAGCTCCTCTCCACAGCTGCATCCACTTCCCTTCTCCCCCCGGAGCAACTGCTATGAAGTGTAACTCCTGCCGAGCACATGGAGCCCCAAACTTGAGCATTTTTCTGATAGTCTCACATCCTAAAACTCTCCTTGAACTCAAATACTCAGACTCCAATGGCCATTGGAACAACACTGGTGCTAGGAAGAAGTACTACTCTTGTTTTCATTAAGGGGATTTTTCACTGACATAAATAGTTACCAGAGGTTAGTGTGACTTTTCTGGGCAGAAAAAAAAATTTTTTTTTCAAAAATCTATTTTGATTTTTCTAATAGGTGGTATCTTCTTAAAAAAAAAAGAATGAATGGAAGGAGATATTTTGGAATCGGATGGGAAGAGCTGAAATTGTTAAAATGATATTTCTTTCTAAACTAATCAGTGGACATAATGTAATACAATAAAAAAGGAAAATAATTCTCTTCCCTTTTCTGAAAAAAAAAATCATATGAATGCTAAGATGGTCCATATTGGAGGAATTTTGACACTTTGTCAGTTGTTTTATTTTTTATTTTATTTTATTATAGTTTATTATATTTATTTTATTATAGTTTATTTTATGTTTATTTTATTATAGTTCCATCTTCATCCTCAAGGTAAAGCACGTCATGTTTTATTTTTATTGTATATGAATTAAAAATATTTGACCATTGAGGATCAAGAGAAGGCATGATCCTCTTAAGTAATGAAGAATTTGTGAGGTAAATCACAAGTCAAAAATTTTTTAAATTAAATCACAAGATAGGATGGAATTTCCTCTTAGAAATAACAGAATCACCATATTTCTCTTGCCTATTTTGAGTCTTTGGGGGAAGATTGTATTCAGCTTTCATGACACTACTGTGGCCAGGCTGCCTCTCCACTATAATCTCTTAGTCCATTTAAAATTGCAACAATATAACTAGGAGATGGAGGAAAGATGGAGGGATATTTCTTTTTGTTTTTTAAAAAGAAAGCCATCCTTTTTCTCTCCCGTCAGTACTTCCAATGTTTCATTTAACAACATTCACATCTGCTTACAGTGTCCCATTTTTCTCAAGCATTATCTGACCAAGTCAATCATCTAGTTTAAAAACCCTCTGAAAACAGCGATCATCCCATGTACCACCCAGCAGTGACTGATGCCGTAGCAAAGCTTCCAGTAAATATCTGTGGAATAAATGGATGATTAAAAGCATGAATTATAGGATTTTCCACATGCTCAGACTAGACATTTACCCTAGGAATGCCTATTATTTTAATGACAAAACGTGGTTGACGTATAATTTCAGTCCTTTTTATAAGTGTGAGTTTCACTTGTTCCCTGGCTATGGCCAGTACCCAGGAACGATTGACAGATGTGAACACTGAGGTAAGAATGATCACTGATTTACCTCTGGTCTTCTGCTCACCTCCTCTTTCACTAACCAGACGGGTGAGCTATGAACTGGGCTCTGTTTGGTACCACGCCAGGCTGAGCGATTGCCGACCTGCTGTTGGCTGCGTTTTGTTCTGTAAGAGGTATCGTCCAGGGATGAAACAGAAAAATATTGCAGACACTTCCCATGCTTTCTCTTTAAGCTCTTTCAGCTTTTTACTTCAGGCTCTTTGTGATACCCGTTGTCGTGACCAGACCTTCTGGAAACAACCCCTTTCGCCTAAAATGCAGGTGTTCAGGAGTCTCTGTCCTCTGGATTGCATACCCAATATCCCTGAGATTTTTTTTTTCTCAGGCATTACCGATCTGCTTTATTGTTTGTTTGCCTCCCTCCCTTCTAGTAGTAGAAATTATATATAAAGCTCAGTGTTTATATGAACTTCATAGTTTCCTCTCAGAGGGTTTGGAGGATCAGCTAACTAACATATAGAGGAACCAGGAATATCTTTGGGGCAAGACATAATATTAATTACTGGCAGGTACTTCCCGTCTTCTTTGTAATACCATCTCTGCTCTCTGACAAGCTCCTGCATAAGAGCCTGGAGGAGCTCTCACTCTGCAAGCAGGAGTTCAGCCGAAATTACCATGTATAGGCAGAAAAGCCTGTCAGCAACAGAGGGGTCTTTGTATGTGCAGAGTCTCCTGCATGTGGCTGATTGGCTTGGCCAGTCGGCTATGGGTTACCTGTGGGCACCAGCCAGGTAAGGCCACAGACCAATGAGGAGACTTGGGTTCCCATCCCACCTCCACAGATGGGGGCCGCAGGGATCTGAGACACAGGGGGTTTGAAGTGTGTAGGGTAAGGCAGTGTCAATGAAGATAATGGTCCCTCACAGATAATCCAGCAAGGCAGCTCAAGCCAACAACACATTTTATATCTTTCATTTTTACAAGGCTCTGGTGAGATCACACACACACACACACACACACACACACACACACACACACACCCACCCCATGCTGGCAAAACAGAGAAGTGACGATACAGAGCTACAAAACAGCAACTGTTTTTTCTCAGAAATAGGAAAGCAAAGGTTTAAATCACTGCAAGCAAGCTTGCTACTTCCTCTTTTTTGTTTGTTTGTTTTCTGTTCAAATTTGGCCCAAATATCCATGGCAGAGGGAAATGAGATGGAGAGCACGAGTCGGGCTCTCTCTCGTTAGCTGCTTCTAAATCCTCTCAGCCCTACAGGAGCCCTGATCTGTGTATTCTGAAAATGGCAAGAGATACGTATTGTATATTCAAATAATATAGCAGTAAAACCAAGATTCAAGGGTTGTTAATCTCAAACATATTATGGGATTGCAGAGCAACTAAGGTACTGAGTGTCTCCATTTTAATTACCAGGATTGGCAGAGGAATCCAATTATGTTGCTGTGTCCCCAACATAACCCTTTCCGTCTTTGTTTGCTGCTCAGCTATTCTGAGCATGTTTTGATCACCTTTATTTGTTTTTTGTGTTTTGTTTTCTAGTATGCAAGCCTCCTGCTCTAATTTGAGAGATATTTTTGGAGGTTTTATTTTCATCGAAAGAGCTGCTCATCTTCCTCTTGCAGCATGAAATGTTTCACGTTAAGAATATTTTTTTCTTTTATCATTCCCTAGTGGAATTGAGGCAATGAGGATGACTGGCTTCCCATATGTGCCAGACCATTGTTTGAATCTGATGGTTACAGGCACAAATTAGTCTAACTCTGAGCTTCTGACATCACTGGAAATTTCAGGCTAGGAGTAAATTTTTATCCCATATGAATTCTTAGTGCAATGCAAAGAAAGGATCCTTAGACTTTCTGCTTCTAAACATCTTTTCACACCCTAGGATCTGTAAGATCCCAGGACTGAATAGAAATAAAATAAAATGTTTAATTCAAATGATCTCTCTCGTTGATAGTTGGGCCAAAACATTATCTGCATGGATAATGAACAGCACTTTTATGATAAACATTAAATTCGTCACCAAGTTCTTTCCATCCTACCCTCTGTTTTCACTGAACTCTAACCTTTCATTTCCACTCCAGTTGCCAATACCTGCTTTAGCCTTCATTGCACTTCCACAAATATTTCAATAATTTTCTATCTCTCTGCTTCCAATATGTCCTTGGTCTTTCCCGCACTCCCATTTTTTCTTCCAAAGCACAAGCATGACTAGCTCATTTTCCTGCTCAAAAATTTTACAAGGTACCCTGCTGTCCATAAAATATCCCTCACTCTCCTCATCTGACATTCAAAATCTTCTCTGGCACGGCACTGATCTAACCTTTCTATCTGCACTCTTTTTCCTCATAGCAACACTTCCACCAGACTCCGTTATCAACTCTACCTCAACCGGCAACATATTTGCCTAACAGTGTTTTATTGTTTTTCTCGTGCTCTATTATTAGCCAAAAATTAGGTTTTACCTCCATTTTCTTATATTCACCAAATCTCATTCTTCAGGATTAAGCATAATTATTACTTATTAGAGAAGTTTTTACCGTAATACTTTTTTGTAACCTATTTCGGCCTTGTTTTTATCTTCATTATGTTCA
Organism: Nasua narica; assembly: GCA_028533885.1. NCBI lineage: Eukaryota > Metazoa > Chordata > Mammalia > Carnivora > Procyonidae > Nasua > Nasua narica. The sequence continues at coordinate 90,906,989 of CM052799.1, forward strand.
TAGTGATCTCCTCCAGCCTATTGTGAACTCCTTGATCATAAAGGTTATGTTTTATACATTGTTGCATTACCTCCATTGCCTTGGTACTTATTGAGCTCCTATTTAGTGTCAAGGGCTGTGGTACATGCTAGGGATATAACAATGAACATAACACAGAAACCTTCCCGTGCTCATAGAATATATATCCCACTGAAGGAGAACAGATAAGAAATAAAGGAAGTTGGTAAATATGTAGAACTGGGGAAGAAAATACAACTGTGAAAAAGGTAGGGGAATATCATGCACATAGGGTGACAAAGGAGAAGGTGACGTTTGGAAAAATAAGAAAGCTGAAGAAAGTATGAGAAAAGGTTATGGGACATCTAGGGGGAAGATATTTGCAGGCTGATACGGTAGCAAATGCAAAGCCCCTGTGGAGGAGTTGCTGAAGGTGAAAGAGAAAGGGGGAAAGTAGTGGCAGATGAAATGGAATTATAGGGTGGATGCAATGGACAGTGGTGAGCAGTCACACAGTAACTTGGAGTTAATTGTAAAGACCCTGGCTTTAATTTGAATATTATGGCAGATTATTGTCAGATTTAGACTGGTAAGGAAAATGGTGTGAATTATAATTTAAAGTATCACATCAGTTTCTGAAATTGTAATGGATTGAAGGAGGCCAAAGGTGGAAGCAGAGGGAATAGTTAGAATATTATGAACATTTGAACTTGAGTAAGTGGGTGTGGTACATCGTGGGTATAATTGTATAGGATCTCTATTAACTCCTCTTTCTAACCAATAGCATAAATGCTAAAAAAACAAAAACAAAAGCAAAAAAACTAGATATACACTCTGTGGTCTTGGAAAAGAATGAGAGGCTCTACCCTCATCTTCATCCATTAGGATGATGCTCTGAATGACACAGTTAACTAAACATTATATAAGGTGATCTAATCAAAATGAGATAAAGAAGGAGGAGGAGGGCAGGGGGAAGGAGAAAAACAAAAAGACCCTCTCTGACTCTTGTTGCAGTGACCCATGACCGCCGCTTGCCCAACTGGACGTAGTTGATAATATAAAACATGTCATAGCAAGTTGTTACAGCTTCCTTGATGAATTGTTTCCCAGATATCTTTTTTGCATGCATATGCCTCCTAAAAGAAAAAATTAAATTATTTTAATTCTACTTTTTTTTCCATTTAAGGTAGGGAATACTTTATTCAAACTCATCAGGAAAATGGTCAGCTTGGAGTCTACAACAAAGCATCATGTTTTGTTTTTCAGGGTTTTTTTTTCTTTTTTCTTTATTTAAATTCAATTTAGTTAACATATCCTGTATTATTAGTTTCAGAGATAAGAGTTCAGGGACTCATCAGTTCCAGACAGCACTTAGTGCTCATTACATCATGTGTCCTCCTTAATACACATCACCCAACCACCCAATTACACCATCCCCCACCAAACTCCCCTCCAGCTTGGGCGGATACAACAAAGCATCATGTTTTAAAGCATAGGTCAGCAATTGTGTGTGAGAGGATACACTGTCACATACAAATTAGCTGATCAGAGCACAACATTTCAATGTTTAAATCAGCAAGCTTCCCTGTAAAAGCAGCACCTTTGTGACCTGTTTTTTTTTTTTTTTTTTTGGATGCTGTTTGATTGATTATGTTCAGTTAGACAACATAGAGTACATCATTAGTTTTTGATGTAGTGTTCAACGATTCATTAGTTGTGGTAAAGATGTAGTTTATATATATAATGGAATATTACTCAGCCCTCAGAGAGGATGTATACTTACCATTTCCATCAACAAGGAGGGAACTGGAGGAGATTATGCTAAGTGAAATAAGTCAAGCAGAGAAAGACAAGTATCATATGGTTTCACTCATATGTGGAATATAAGGAATAGCACAGATAACCATAGGGGAAGGGAGGGAAAACTGAATGGGAAGAAATGAAAGAGGAAGACAAACCTTTGTGACATTTTTAACTTTAGTATTCCTTCCCTTCTTCACCCTTTCCCTCAAAAGAAATCACACCAATCTCCTCATAATCCTTCTTAAAAGCAGACATGTCCTCACAGGCCTCAGAAAACTCTCCTTCCTCCATGCCCTCACCCACATACCAGTGAACAAAGGCATGCCTGACATACATCAGGTCAAATTGTGGTCCAGGTGAACCCAAGCCTCAGCAATGGCTTTGGTGCTGCTCAGCATGCACACAGTTAGTTCACTGTACTTTGGCCAGGTCTCCACCGGGTACCACACTGGAAGGCTCAGAGTCAGTGCCAACTTTGAAGGCAGTGGAGCACCAGTCCACAAAGTGGATGGTACACTGGTCCTGATGGTGGCAGTGGCAGTGTTGACATTTTTTGGAACCATGTGTCCATGGTACCACATGCAGCAAACCATGTATTTACCATGGTGAGGGGCACATTTCACCATCTGGTTGACTGGTTCAAAGCACACACTGGTGGTCTCTGCTACAGAGAGCAGTTCTGGTAGGTTTTCTCAGCAGAAATGACAGGAGCATATATGACCATAGGAAAGTGGGTGTGGGGATAGAACACCAGGGGGTCTGGAATTCTGTCAGATCAACATTCAGGGCTCCATCAGTTCTTAGGGAAGCAGTGATGGAGGACACAATTTATCCTATTAACCTATTCAGGAGTGTAGGTTAAGCGTTCAATATTAAGGTTTCTGCGACAAACATCATAGATGGCCTTATTGTCTACCACGAAGGCACAATTTGGTGCTCCAGGGTGGTGTGGGTGGGGAGGTTGGAGTTGTAGGGCTTAGCTACAGCTGTGGGGGGCTGGATAAATGGAGAACTTCACCTTGGACTCTTGCTATAATCGACAGAGAGAGGTGATGAGAAGGCCAATGATCTTGTCAATGGTGTAGTGTCCTTGGGCATAGTTATTAGCAATATCTTCCTCGCCTATGATGAGATGCTCAGGGTGAAAAAGCCAGCAATAGGTGCCATCGTGAACTTCATCAGTGACAGGGGGTTCCAGGTCTACAAATACTGCCCTGGGCACATGTTTGCCAGCACCCATCTCACTAAAGAAGGTGTTGAAGGAGTCATCTCCTTCCCCAATGGTCTTGTCACTTGGCATCTGACCACTGGGATGGATGCCACGTTCCAGGCAATAGAGCTCCCAGCAGGCATTGTCAATCTGGACACCAGCCTGGCCGGCATGGATGGAGATGCATTCATGCATAGTTGCTGCTTTGTGGCTGCCAAGCAGATGGCAGAGAAGAAGAGGAGAGATTGTTGCCTCTTACAGTGTGATTCTTAAGTGGTTGATATAAGAGAACCTCTTAATTGTATTCTTAAAATTCAGCTATTTTGTTTAGTCTGTGAATATAGAAATTCTCTTTCCTTGGCTGCTCTATCAATTCTCTCATATGTGAATCAATAAAAATATAAGATTTAATAAGTACCTACAAGGCATAGTTCTATGAGTGTAAGGCAAAGTCTCACAGGTTACAGTGCAGTTGGGAAGACAAATTACTACAAGCATTCTGAATAGGGTAGTGGCTCAATACTAGTGACTGAAGAAAAAAAACCAAAAAAAAAAAAAAGTAATATATAGCCAACTTATTGTGTCTCATAAGCAGAAAAGAATAAAAACATACTAGCAGTTCTGTACAAGGACCATCCATCCATTCTGTGTTGATGTATTAGAGAGATTTTATTGAAGAATAAATAGAAATAAGGTAGAATAAAAAGGATGAGAATTGCAGGTGTAGAGAGTATATAAATAAATTCTTGGGAGAGTGTTTTGGCAGTAGATTATATAAAATGGATCAAGTAAGTTGGAATAGAATAAAAATAAGACTGTCCACAGGGCTTACACTCTAATAATAAGAGATTTAAAATACCCAAGTAAATAAAGACGGACTCTGGCCAATGTACAATGAATAGCTGCTAAAATATTTTTTAGAAGTATAAAAGGGAAAGAAAAAATTAAAATTATAAAAACTTCATTTAATAAAGATCAAACAGGAAGCCAGATACGAAAAAGAGAAAGAGTTCTGAGCCCCCACATGACTTAAGCATCGATAATTTTGAGACATCTCTAAAAGCCTATCCCTCATCTTAAATAATAAGTTTGCACTTCTTTGCAAACCTTTATACTGGTATTCCATAAAGCATAAAGCAACAGTATTCTGGCTGAATCACTTTTCTATTTCTAGTTCGCAAAGCCAGTATTTAATTTGGATTAAATAGTGGCTTGGTCATTTCACAGCCAGTAAAGAAAAGCACAACGTTTAGAAGAGGACTTTTCCTGTTATTATCTTGGCTTAAGCCACATTGTTTAAGCTACTGGTTGCTAAGCCAAATGCCACAATCCAAATAGAGGTACTACACACATCATAATGGGACTGATGAAAAGAAAGTCAAATAACCCAGCAGCCATTACTCACCGGAAGCCTATATAGATTAAGGCTAAGGGTGTATCAGTGAGGACAGGATTTCTTTAGGTGAAGGAATTTGTAAGAATAGAGATAACTGTCAGGATTTCCCTCTCCTTGTACGTACCCTTAAAGTAAATTAGAAGGCTCTAAAAATCCTTGAAGAGATTAGGAGAAGTAGGGGTCAAGGAGGAGAATTAACTTCTTACTCCCTGATTGCATGTTCCTGAGCTCAGAAACCCAGGGTGTTGCTACCAGGGCGGACACTATTGACATTTTAGGAGAGCTTGACCTGTTGCCCCCTAGAGTTTTGGCAGCCAAGAAACTGCAGCTTGACTCTCACATTGAAAGTTGTGAAGCTGGGAGGATGCCCGGAGCTCCCTCTACGTGAATGAGGAAAAGAGAAGAGAATTCATAGTAGAAGCAAGCTGAAATTCTACGATTTGACAATCAAGGAGGTTTACGTTCCTTTGAGTCAAGGGGAAACCATGGGAGATAGCTAGGCTGAAGTGTTATTGAAAATACTGCCCTTCCCTCACCAATTAAAAAAAATAAAAGGACACCATAGTGAAGACCTAGTGTTAAACTGCTAGGGGCACTAGCTGAGAATGAAATCAAAAGGTCAGCTCGGGATTGCCACATTTTTGCCAGAGAACATATGATAGTGGAGGTCACCGTGGGGTTGGTAGAGAGGAGTGGTTCATAAAGAATCCAATAACATGCTTCATAAAAGTACAAGTGTTTGGATGTCTTCCATGACAGAGGGCAATAACTAGCCGGTGTGAGCCAAGAAAGAATAGTCAATAATTCTACCCACTAAAAAGACCTTTTATATCCTCGAAGACTTCTTCCTTATGCTTTAGTTCCTGGAATAATGAAGAGGATGAGGAGAGAGGAAGTGCAAGGTGAAGGCAGGGGTGAATTACCTTGAAGCTAATGAAACTCAAACTTCAGAGTCACTCATTGCATAGATCTCCTTGAGATGCCATGCACCACATTTTCTATTATTAATTTGTAGTATTTTTGTAAAGGGTGTGCCCCTACCTAAATTGTAAATGCTTTAGGTTCCCCAAAACCTGGATAAAAGAAGAGATAATGCATGACCTTTTCCTTGATGCTACTTGCCTGGCCATGTGTTAGAATAGATTGGGGCTAGTAGTTAAATGGAAGGAGATATTGATGTTTTGACATGGATCGTGCTGAAGGTTTTAATATCTGAAATTAAGACACCTCTAAAATCTGAAAGCCACTGTGAACTCATGGGAAAAGCTTGAGTTGCCATCAAAAGGCAAGGGAAGGGAGATCAGAAAGAAGAATGGAAGGTTGTGGAGTAAAGGGAAAGATAAGCTGCTTCCTGGAGTATTTTAGCAAGTCTAACCCATTGACTATTTGTATTTTGTTAAGAAAAAGAAATACAGACCATTTTATGGTGATATTTAAATATAATTGGGAAAGAAGGCAACTGAACTCCTTCCTTTCTGTTAGCATGTTTCATATTGGGACCAAATTTTTATCCTTAGTGCCAAGATTCTAGAGTGATTCAAGGGAAGATGGCTTATGTGCTATGTGTACACACACGCACATACATAAACACATGCACACACACACACAAATATATATGTATATATACATATTTCACAGAGATATATAGAAAGAGAGAAGGAGTGTGCATGTGGGCAGAAGATGGGAGGGGAGGGGCAGAGGAAGAGGGAGAAAGAATCTTAAGCAGTTTCCACATTCAGTGAGGAGCCCAATGCAGGGCTGGATCTCAAGGCCCTGAGAACATGACCTAAACTAAAATCAAGAAGCAGATGCTTAACTGCCTGAGCTATCCAGGCTGCCCCGCACACGAATATTTCTAACCAACATCTGTCTAGTAAATCTGTAGCAAATTTATGGGAAAATTACTCTGAAATTCCCAGCCTCATGCTGGTCTCATGCCCAAGGAAATCACTAAAAAGGTGATAATTTTACATTTTTGCCTCATGTTTACACTAATGTAAATGAAACATTTGCACCTAAATGAATGACATATTTTGTTACCTCAGGGGGAAAAATGCTCATTTTGCCTAAGAAACTTTTCTACTATGTACAAATAGATATTGTTGAGATGTTTATCATCTGACAATAAATAGCTTCATTTAGTCTACAATAAATGGAAAGAGAAGAAATGTTCTCTAAGGAAAGAAAGCAACAGGTTGTTATACTAGTAGTAATAAAATTTAATATGGAAAGTACAAAAAAACCTCTAAGCTAAAATTAAATCAGTGAAACTTTGGATTTTGAGTATGTAGAGTATATTATTTCATGAAGCTGTAATGTTGTGTTCTTATTTATCAGAATATCCACACACGTATTATAATTTGCCCCCCACTAGTTATAATCAGATCATCCTTTATGTGAGATATGTCATTTTTTCTTCTTCGAACATTGTGCCCTCAAGTCACATTTGTTATACTTCTGGTCCCATCATAAACCCTTTGGAATACAGAACACTATTGAATTGAGTTTCCATTTGGATTTCTTCCAGAGCTATTGCTTTGAGAGAAGCATATGAAATAACAAAATTGGCATGGGCTGGTTTAACTCCATGGCTAACTATGTTGTTTTCTGTTGATGAGAAGTGTGTGGCGTGGTTGAAAATGTAATCTACAATGTTGTTCTTTTATGCAAGCAGATTACATTATATATAATTTAGCATTTATCTTTAGTTATATTCTGAGGCTTCACACATTTCAGTAAACATCTCTTTTATAGCTTTTGATAGATAATTGATAACAATAGAGTATTGAAAATAGAGAAGCAGAAATGATAGCACTCTCATTCACTAGCTACACATAATAGCCAACCTTGGGTTTTTATTTTTATCGTGCAAGTAGTTTTCTGGCAAAGGCAGTAACATGATTTGGGAAATTGAGATTCTCTTTGAACTGCTATGATATCAAATAAGGGTAAGCCTCTTGGAATTAATATAACGTAAAGGAAGACAGAGGATGTTAGGTAGCATCAGAGTACTTCTGAGATGAATGTGTCAGGATACTGTTGGAGAACTTTGTGTCTTGCTTTAACTTACTAAAACATCATTCTGGAAGCACATTTCTAAAAAATGTCAGTATTTGGTAAAAACACATACTGATGAAATATGATGTTCAAAAAAATTTGCAAAACAAGTTTATTCCCATAACCTGGATGTCAGCCTAGGTGCCCTGTATATCTAGATTTAAGTGAAATTGCCTCAATTGTTTTTTCACACCACAAGCCATTGAATCCTGAACTCCTGAGTATCTTATAACTACATCTAATTCCCCATTTCTTGATTATGTTACTTGTAAAATGTATCATTTCGCTTGTAACAATAAAGGAAAAACAACAGATGGATATCATGATGAGAACCTGATTGGTAGACTATATAAAGGCAATTCTTTCAATTTCAATTTTGTCAAGAGACAAATATTTCATTAGTTTACATTTTTAAAGTATGTGAATCCTTATTAATAGCTACTAAGTGTCAATAATGCCAATTTGAAATTCTAATAATTTATTAATGTTTAAAAAATTAAAAGTCTTCTAAAATTGAATATAAATAATTAAGCCCAGGTTATTTGAGGAAGAAAAGAGAACACAGTGTTTGATTAAGCTGGACCCTCCTCTTGTGAATAAGCTGATATTCAAGTAGTAAATAACAATGAATCCATAAGCTTAAATTCTGATCCTAAATTCTCTGAGATTCTGTCCAAACACTGTTTCCCCATATTATGACCAACTGGATTCCACAAGACTGAATCTGCTTTTACTATACCTGTATCCTCATCTATTTTATTTATACTCTTTTCCTTTCAACAGTATAACACTGAGAATAACAACCTTTGTTCTAAGTACTGAGTAAAACTTAATTTTAAAAATGAGCAAAAGATTTAAACAGGCACTTCACAAAGAAAGATATGAACTTCCAGTAAGTGCATGAAAAGGTACTCAACATCATTAGTTATCAGGAAAATGTTAAAACTGTAATGAGATACCCACTGGAATAGCTAAGATTGAAAAGTGTTAGGAAGGATATGGAAAACCTAAAACTTGTACATTGCTGTTGAAATAGAAAATTTCACAATCACTTTGGAAATTGCTCAAGTATTTTCTCAGAAAATTAAACATATATCTATCTATCCTGCCATCTTAAATTTCCATTTGGAATTCTAAAGCTAGGTAATTAAACAAGCATCAAAATTCTTTTAAAGTATTATTCAAGGTCATCATCCAAAATGTAAATCTCTCAAATACGTTATAATTTCACATAGTCTTATCATATTTTCAGTGATTTGATTATGATTTGCTTCACTGTAGCTTTCTTTGTGAATGAATCTTGACATATACTTAAATCAAACATGAAAATAGAGATGGATAATAAGTTTAAATATAAAAATTGTAACAGTAAGCCTTCTAAAACAAAACATTGGAGAATATTTTCATGACTATGGAGTAGCATAGCACAAAACTGATTAACCATAAAAGAAAAAAATAAAACCTTTTTATAAAAATTAAGATTTCTGCCAATCAGGATTCACCATTAAGAATGTTAAAAGGCACCACAGAATGACAGAATGTATTTTCAATGCATTATCTGACAAAAGACATCTCCAGGGTATGTACACATACACACACACACACACACACACACACCCCTTCTACCCACTGATTGTACGAAGACATAGAGATATAAACAAAATAATTGAACAGGAATTTTATTTATTAGAAAATCAGATTGCTGAGGTGCCTGGGTAGCTCAGTGGTTTAAAGTCTCTGCCTTCAGCGCAGGTCATGATCTCGGGGTCCTGGGATCAAGTCCTATATCGGGCTCTCTGCTCGGCATGGAGCCTGCTTCCTCCTATCTCTCTGCCTGCCTCTCTGCCTACTTGTGCTCTCTCTCTCTCTGTCTGTCAAATAAATAAATAAAATCTTAAAAAAAAAAAGAAAAAATCAGATTTCCTATAAACATATAAAAAAGGTTTGACTTCATTATGGATGGGCCTATTAATATGACAATGTGATGCAATTTCACAAGTACCATAATGGCAAATTAAGAAGACTGATGATTTCAAGACTTGACAATGATGTGGAGCAACTAATACTCTCACACAATTTGGAAACCTACTTTTGCTAGATCTATTATAGCTAAATTTATGCAATTCCAATACTATATAAACATCTATCAGATATATGATCATAAAACCAGGATCTTCATAGTAGCAATACTTGAAATAACCAATAACTAGAAAGAACCCAAATGTCTGTCAACAATCAAAAGGATAAATGCATTGTGGTATATACATTCCATGAAATACTATACAACAATGAGAATGAACTACTATTACATGCAACGATATGGATAAATATCACAAAGGTTCTGTTGAGACAAAGAAGCCAAACACACACACACACACACACACACACACACACACACATAGTTATGATTCTATTTTTATGAAACTCTAAATAAAAAATAATTGATTGTGATAGAAATAAATATAATTTTCTAATCTTTGAAACCAAGCCAATGTCTGGGAAGAAGTAGAAGGCAACTTCCAAATTGTAGATTATATTTATATTTATTGATTTGGGAGGAAGTTACGGGGGTATGTTTACTTGGTAAAATTTTATCAAACAGACAGTTGTAAGTTGGGTCTTTTTTTGTATACATACAGAAGAAATCAATTTTTTAAAATGTTTTTCAGTACTGTAACCAACAGATGCCCCAAAATATGATAAGGAAAGCTTATATGCTTTTCTTACACAAGAGTGGTCTAGATCCTCATTCAAAGCTTTCTCACCTTTACTTTATATACAATGCATACCAAATTGCCTGTTCTTGATTTCAAAACTGTAGTATATAGGGTAGGGTGGGAGTATTGCTTACTTAAAGGTTTACTGTCAACAGAAGGATAAGTCAATGAACCTAAGAACCTAAGAAACCCAAACACATTAGCACTCAAAATGTACAGAAATCTGGAGATATAAATTTCTTAGATTCTCAGCAGCTTTTAAAGTAGCTTACCATATTGCAAGATAATAGAGTAACAAATATTCAGCATGATAGTTTTCAGTCAACAATAAAAGTTTAAATTATTCACTCAATAAATTAATTTAGCTACATTTTATATTAATTCTTATCTTAGTACCTGGCATGGGAAGGATATATGAAAATATCTGGCATGGTAAATTACAGTGACTACAACGGGCAAGTTCTTTGCTTTCATGGAAATTGTACCATAGTCAGGGAAACAGAATTTTACATTTACATTTACATTAAATTTAAAGAACTCAGGGTGCCTGGGTGGTGCAGTTGGTTGAACATGAACTCTGTTTCAGCTCAGGTCTGATCTCAGGGTCATGGGAAGGAGCCCCGTGTTGGTCTCCAGGATCAGTGCAGAGTCTGCTTGAGTTTCTCTCTCCTTCTGCCCCTACCTGATCCCTGCCCCTAAAATAAATAAATAAATAAATAAATAAATATATAAATATATGATGAAAACCTTTGAAGAACTCATAAAGCTAGTAAACTCTATGTTCAAGGATTGAAATTTATTAAAATTATAATTTTCCCTTTTTTTTCCCCTCCACCCTCAATGAGTATATTAGCTATTTAATATGAGGGCAAGGAGAAAAATCATAACCTGTGGGAATCAGGAAATCATTCACTTAAGCTACCTTATTTAGTCACTTAATTATATGATATTTAATCCAGACCTTTCCTTCAAATGTCATATTTGCATTCTTCTGGAAATTATATGTTTTTCAAGCAAATATGGGATGTTTTATATTTCTATACCTTGCTATATCCATTTACATGAGCTTATTAGCTTAAAATCATATTAGCCTTATAAAACTTTATTTTTATTGGTTAACATATACATTTTACACTTAGGAACAGGTGTAAACTCTGACATCTGGGACATCCAGCAGAAAAGAATGTCCCTGAGGCACTTACACAAGAGGATATCAATACACATTCACACAATGACATTTCAGACAGATAAGTGACCTTATATCAGTGCACCAAATAAGAAAAATAGAAAGCATGAGCAAAGAGCACATGACATAAAATGAAATACATATGTAGAGACTGACCATCATTTGCAGGGGTTAGAGCCCTATTCCATAGTGAAACTGAAGTCCATTTTAAAATGGAAGTTTTAACATTTAACAGCTAAGCACATAAAAAGGAATTCATAACAGAAAAACCTACATCAATTGAAGTGACCTTTCTCAGAGATATCTTTTACAGATTTTCCTTCTGGCTGTCTCTTTTCTTCTTTGCTCTACTCCAGACGTTTTTCAATTGAGAACTTTTTCTTTCTTTCCTTATAGATAACCCATATTTTAACATCTTTAGTCTTATGAATCGGGTTCCATTGTGGAAAACTTTAAGATGATATTTCTATCCTGGTGTTTGACGACTTGGGGAATTCCAGAATCCTTCGTATTGTATGAAATTTCCTGTCAGGAAGTTTGCTCAAATTATGATAGTAGGGGATAAAAACAGCATAGAAACCTATCACAGTTGATATATATTATGCTCATCACAGTTGATATATATTAAGCTCTTCAAAAATCTTTTTTGTCATTTTTTTTTATTATGTCCCAGGCCCCATATGCTAACTCCAGCTCCTTGAGCTCAAAGTCAGGGAACAAGAAGGAAGATACAAATTTGATATTGGAAGACTCTTTGAATAATTGGGTATAGCCTCATTGTTATAACAAATTTGATTAATATTCACAGAGGAATGGATTAAATAAATATTATAGAAATATTTAATTCTATTTTTTTTATTCTTGGTCAAAACCTTTATTTGCATGGCAGCTAAGACCTACAGAGGAAAAGCTTTGAAAATTACAAAACTTGTCATTCCAATATGAAAATTTTAATCAAATTGCATTTACTACCATAAGCTTAAAGGAGACAGTTTTCTGAAAAGAATACAAAAAAATATGCTTCGGATGTTTTATGACCAGGACTTCTGGTACCTTCTCCACTTCCCTCATTTAGATATACAGGCAGATGGTGGGAAGCTTAGGCATCTGTGCAGAGTGAAGACTAAATCCTAACCAGGATTCAAGGAGCATCAAGGGAAGGCTTTATAAATTTCTTATAGCCCTAATCCTATCACTTAGGAATGATAGCATTTTATGGTTTATAAGTACCTTTTTAAAAACCATGTCACATTTAGACTCACGTTACAATTTCTTACTGGATCAACATCCTGTATGTTTTTACAGAATAGGTAAAAATGACAAGGCCTCACCCTTGTATAATAGTTTTGAAAATATGTGAGAATTACCAGTATGGGCATGTGCAATTATTTGTTTGTTGTGCACAGGATTAGGAGTGACTGAGTCTGAATAGCATGACCAAAAGTCTATCACAGCAAAAGACTAAATTCTTAGAGAAGTGCTTCTTTGAATAGATCATTGTAATAAATCAAAATGGTGCACTTGGTACTTCAGTCCCCCAAGAGGTCTTGAGAATGGCCAACATGGTTACTTTTGGGAATAATACTAATTATTTCCAGGAAACCCAGTTACCCTGGTACCCTGCCATTCAAAATGATATTAAGAAGCAGTGCTCTCTTTGTTCCTCTGTGAGAAATGTCTGTTGGTCTTAAATGTAAATTATGGCACATCAAGGGCAAACATAGTAAAATAATCAATTTGAAGCCCATTCACCATTTTATTTAAAATAATGAAGAAAATTTTAAAAAATAAATAATGAAGAAAATAACCTGTTCTTGAATAGAATTTGATCACTTTAATATATGCCCATTCATGGTGATGGGATCTGACCTTAAGAAATCAAGTTGAGGGGTGCCTGGGTGGCTTAGTGGGTTAAAGCCTCTGCCTTCGGCTCAGGTCATGATCTCAGGGTCTTGGGATCGAGCCCCGCATTGGGCTCTCTGCTCATCAGGGAACCTGCTTCCCCCTCTCTCTCTGCCTGCCTCTCTGCCTACTTGTGATTTCTCTCTCTCTCTCTCTCTCTCTCTGTGTCAAATAAATAAATAAAATCTTAAAAAAATATTAAGTTGAATTCACCCTAGGATTCAGATATATTTCAGCAACTCTAGTGAGTCTTTTTAAATGACTACCAGGGCTTGTTTGCATAAAGGACTAAAGAACTTTCTTGGGAAGAACAAGTATCTTCTTCAATAAATAGAGTTAGTGCATACAAACGTACTTTAAGTTTTGAGAAAAGATGGGAAATTTGAGTACAGATCAGATGTTATGTGTTTCCTTGCTTCCTTTAAAGAAATACAGCAGAGCCCAGAGTATAATGGATATATATTAAACAGAGCTAGTTTCTTAAAATCTTTGTAAAACACGAAGAGAATAGAACAAGCATATCCTAGTAGTCTGTATAGCAGAGTGTAGTGCTTTCCATAATTTAGGTAATTATTGACCTCTGTAGTCACATTAGTTGAAACAAGAAGCCAATTCAGCCTCTGTGGAGGATGAAGGGAAAGAAAAGAACACTATCAGGGCTGGAACATCAGAGCATTAGAAGAAAGACATATCCTCACAGCAGCTGGACTAGAAGACAGGAAAAATGGAGGACTCCCTGTCCTGAAGAATATGTAAGAGGAAACCATATTCTCTGTGTGTGAGTTGAATGGACTGCTTTTGGCTATCCCATGAGGACAGCTTAAAGACTGTTGAAGAAATCTGAGGAAAGGTGAAGCTCCTGAAATTTTATACATAGTGACAAAAACAGAAATACTGTTTTATTATCCTTATTAGACTATTATCTTGACTCCTAGAGTGGTTTATTTTTGAGAAATATGAGTTACAAATACATGCATGTTGTTTGGAGAATTTTTTCTCCTTTAGATTATTTTTATAATGATCTCATCTTGGGAAAGCCGAAGTAAAGTCAGCTTGTATAAATTTTTTATAGAATGCACTAGTTTGATCAGATGACTTAGATAATTTTGTATTGTCAGTAAGAGCTGGCTGGAAATGGAAGTCTGTTTTTGAGATTCATTAAACTTTGTGCTTCTAACCAGTATTATCATTAATGAGTAAGTCTTGCCTGCATGAATAGATCTTAGACAAATATACAAAAAACGCCTGGATTTGATACCCTGAGTGACAGACATCAAACCTGAGTGACAAAATCAGGTTCAGTGAAAGGACTTTCCCAGTCACAGCATGGGAAACCTCATGCTTGTCCACATGATGTTATAAGACTGCATATGAACCCTCTAACTTTTCTCTTGTACAAGACAGTGAAGTCAGGAGCCCAGAGGTGCAGAGTTAAGGTCAAGGTTACCATTAGTTGATGCCATATCTTTTTTGTTTACTTCCGTTCAGAGGTAAAAACACTTTGGGTACAGTGTTGGAAGATTAGGAACAGAGAATTTGGAGAGGAAGGCATAGATGTCTTATGCCATGTGTTTCCTTGCCTTCTCTTAGTGGTCTGTGTTAGTTTTATTTGTTTGTTTCTTCTCTTCATTGTTTTAGCACATCTGATACTGAATACTCAAGGGATGTAGTACATATTGGTGCCTTACAGAGGATCAATTGCTCCAAATTCCTCTAACTTAAAAAGAGTCATCTAAAAAATATATATGTAGTACCTTCTTCTCTCTCTGTCTCTCTCACCTCTCTCTCTCACACACATACACACACACCATACACATGTATTTTCATGTTAAATGTACTTGGGGACAAAAGCAGACATACAGCAATTTTTATTCCCTATTTTGATATCTTTGCAGTTTGTTTTGTTATCATATTCCTTGGAGGGCAAACAGTATGAATAGCTTGGATCTGGAAACTTCAACAGTCCCCTTTTAACCAAGTTTTCTATTATTAGATCAATACCGTGAACTCATGCTCATAATCAGAAAATAGATTGTGTTATTCATGGAAGTAAAATAATCCCAAACTATTGTTTCTATTGATGTTTTTCTTACATGATTATGTGCCTGGTATCTGTAATATGATACTCCTAGCAGAAATAACTAGGGAGAAAATTAAAATCACAATCTTAGAAGAACCTTAGTTTTTGGTCTTCCTAAAAAAAATATTCTTTCCTCCTCACGGACATGGGATGCCAAGTATCTATATAACATCATTTAAATATCAAATAGAAAAACAAATGACCAAACCTGATTGACAATCATGCTAACTTACCAAGATCAGAAATCAATGTTCGGTAAAGAGTATTTTGCCCTTTTCTGTTCCATGATATAGAAATAACACCCCTATATTAACCACAAACCATTTTCAAATGAGTACCTTTAGCTAAGCTGTTGATTAGGTAAAAATCATCCCAATTATAGGGAAAGTATCTCACCACTATTATATTCAATTAATTCATGTATTGTACTCTTTCATTGTTTAAATGGAAAACACCATATTTTGAACAGTTTTAAAATATAGGCAGTTTTTAAATATATCCAAAACCTGTATTAAAACTATAATTTAGTGAATGTTTACTTTCTAATCAATTCTCTATCAATAAATTTGTTTTGCCCTTAACATTAAAAGCAGGTTTCCCCCAATCCCCTTTCCTCTCCCCAAAAGGGATAAAAACAAACCAAAAAAACCCACAATCCATTCTCACATACAAAACCTCTTCCCTTTTTAAAGTAGAGAAGGAAACATTTACAAACAGGTATAATTGGAATAGAAACTTAACATGATTTCAATTTGTTAATTCAGTGAAAAGAAAAGGTCACATTTTAACGCATGCTCAGAAACTAAGTTTTTTTTTTTTTTTCTGGTTTCTTTTAAATGAGTAAAGGGAGAGATAATTGAGACTGGGGAATATAATGTGCTAAGAAGTGCTCATGTAAAGCATACACTGCCTTTGAGATTCTAGAAGTCTTTCACGGAGCTGAAATATCATGGGAGATTCAGGATGGGAGGATTCATTGTTTCATTCCCAATGTGAAATAATTCTGATTAAATATAGTTTTATTATCTCTTAATAAAGTTTTAAGTTATTCTACAGCATGTAAGTTTAAATTTAATCTGAACTAAATTCTTCACCTTGGAAAAGAACAAATTCATTTTTTTGTGAAAGGTAATTTATTCACCAACAACCACGCAAACATTCTTTCTCCCCCGAATAGAAAGCATATTCATCAGCAGATAGGTTTATTTGCTTTTTAATTTTGATTAGATTCACACAAGTGCATTGGGTGAAATTTGATTTTTATTTCCCTTTTGTTAAACTGATAATCTTCTGTACTTTCTATGTAAAGATCAAATGTGTGACTTCTACATGTGAATAACATCCTAGTAGCATTCTCTTAAGTATATTTTGCACAAAAAAACCCCAAAACTTGTTCTTTATATTACTGTCATATCACTCCTTGTATAACAATTGACACTGAGAGTACAATTGAGAAAAATCAAATACATAGGGGACAATTCTGAACCACTGTTTGAGAATTATAAATTCTGTTTTAGTTAATCATTTATTTCATTATACTTTATTTTAATTTTATTTTTTTAGATTTTATTTATTTATTTGACAGGGAGAGAGACAGATCACAAGTAGGCAGAGAGGCAGGCAGAGAGAGAGGAGGACGCAGGCTCCATGCTGAGCAGAGAGCCCGATGTAGGACTCGATCCCAGGACCCTGAGATCATGACATGAGCCAAAGGCAGAGGCTTAACCCACTGAGCCACCCAGGTGCCCCCATTACACTTCATTTTTAGACTTACACATTTGTACAGATATATTTTTAACTAGGAATATATATTATATATAAACAACAGAAATAATTAAAAATTCAAAACTTCTTCAGTCTGTAGCAATCTGGTACTATCCTGACATAATGTTGTATAGGAATAAATCTAGAAGGTTTTAGTTAAAAAACCATGTACATATGCCCAACATACAAACGGAATTCCTATTTGGCAGGAATAACAAGAGAGGTAGGAAGTAGGGCTCTGTCTTCTGTTATAGAAGACAATGAGGGGCCGTGGTCATATAGAAAATAGAGTGACAGGATGTGTCCTCAGCTAATCAGACACTTACTTTTAGAGGTTCAGACTTTGAGAGAGTGAGAAAAACAGTGCAGGATCCAGTAGAAATTATTTTTGGCAGATATAGTGGAGTAGCACATGAGCTATACCCAAAATAGTTTCTGTTGTTTACATCCAAGAATCCCACTCATATAGTGCCTCACCTTCCTATGCATTGGAATTAACCCATCATAGTTTGGGCTTGGCATGGACAAATACAGGGCTCAAGTAAATAAGTTATCCTTTTGAAATTAGAACCCACAAGAGGAAATGTAGTTAACATTATTCATGGAAACACATTTGGTAGTTATTTAGTATGAAATGTGAAATTGCTGATATTTGATTATTTTTGGCATTCAATGGTGATTTCATATGATTCAACCTAACAACAAGAATATTTTGCTGAGTTGAGGGACACCTGGGTGGCTCAGTTGGTTAAGCAACTGCCTTTGGCTCAGGTCATGATCCCAGCGTCTTGGGATAGAGTCCCGCATCGGGCTCCTTGCCCCACAGGGAGCCTGCTCCTCTCTCTACCTCTGCCTGCCTCTCTGCCTGCTTGTGTTCTCTCTCTGTTAAATGAATAAATAAAATCTTTAAAAAAAAAAAGAATATTTTGCTGAGTTGAATACACCCTTCTATGACATACTTTGTTCTTAAGAGTCATAGAGTAATGAATTTCGTTCACATTCATATTCTTATCTGCCAGAAGTTACTGGATTTCTGTGATTACCTGTAAAGTATCAGAATGTTACCTGGCATCCAGATGGAGGTTTTCATGATTAGAAAGGAAATAAATTTTGATGATGATGTTTAGAAAGAATTATGAGGTGGTTTATTTTGAAAAAAATATATATTATATATAACTCACATATCGAACACACCTTCCCATGAGATCACTAATTTCAGATTATGGTGTTAACTAGCATGTTCTCTTTAAAGAGACTCCTGGGAATATCTGATATAACAAATGGAACAACTCAAAACAAAATATTTGGAAAGCACTTAAATGTTAATATTTAAAATCAAAATGGTTAATATTTATTGGGTACCTACTATGTTTTAGGCACTATATTATGCTCTTTATATGGGTTATCTCATTTAATCCTCACAGCAAGCCTATCAGAGATATGTTATCATTATTCATTATGCTGATTTAACAAAATGAAGTATGAAATCTTAGAAAGATCAACTAATCGCCTAAAGATGACAGAATAAAAAGTGACATGGTTAGGATAGTAACATGGGTCTGTCTGACTCTAAAACCCATGATTACAAACACTATTACCTTAATTTAGCAGACTACCTGGATATTACTACTAATTACCAGATTAAAAGCAAACATTCAGCACATTGTGTCCAATAAGATTGAAATACTTTGGTTTTCTTTTAATCCTTTAACAATGGTGCTTCTCTGTCAGGAAAACTATTGTTTCATCCTGTGTACCTGCATTGTCTTTTATACTGTTAAAGAAAAAATGTATTCTGATACTTATTAAAGATGATAATGAAGAATGCAGTGGGTTTTACAATTGGGGAGAGGGGAGGTTGCGCTCAACTCTGAATGCAGCATGGACAAGTAGCAATTTATAGCCAAGGAACAGGGCTGTGGATGAAAAATTTACTAAGAGGGATGGGGATTCTTGCTAACCCAACTCAACAGGATTCTTGCTGAAGGCAGATGATTGGGATTAGATATTAAGAGTGGAGAGTTCTGACTAAACCTATTTAGCAGGATTTGGGGCAATGCAAAAACTGACATAGAAAGTCCCCAGTTTGAGACCTAGTCCAGAAAATGGCTCAGAAAGACTTGACTGAAGTTTGATCAGGGAATCTCTCTCAGTTCCTCTGATTCAAGGAAAGAAGAGACATTCTTCCTTATCTTGGACAATGTAAGTCCATTTTCTCTTCCAGTTGCCTTATGCTCATTAAGGACCTGTTGAACCATCTGTTGAGACTTGGTAGTAGAGAATATTTGTTGAATTCTACAAGGAATCAGACATTTAATGAGAAGAGTTTCTATGAAAATAAAAAGAAAAGCAAAGATTAATAGTCGAAAACCCAGTTTCTGAATCCAGAGGACCACCAGTTGAGAAGATTCCTAGATATTGAGATTGATGTGTCCTCGGATGGTGGAATGAGAACAGGGTCTTCTGGAAGACTTATCCTTGACCATCCACCTGTGCCACATTGCTACCATCTGCTAAATGCAGGCACAACTGCCTATGTGTTTATCTTTATTACTAGTTCATATGCTTCACTTTTGAGAGGGAGGAGATTGACAGAGATATTTTCCGTAACTAAACTTCTGTTCTAAGTAAGGACATGTCAATTGCTCTGTAGCTCCTAAGCCTCTGGTTTCTACCTTCAAGTTCACATAGTCCAGCAGCCCAAGAGGATACTGAAAACAATCCATTTAAAAATTCCACTTAGGCTTTTGTTACTTAAACCAACACCTGCCCACCTTGAAAGAAATAAACCAATTTAAGACGAGGTTGTTTGCTAACTTCCAGCCTAGGCTGCTGGTGATTTTTAGAGAGTTTAACAATGTGTAATCCAGGAAAGGTTAGGACAAGGGCAAATATTTTATAACAATGAGTTCCTTTCTGTTTCTGTGGTCTTTATGTCAAGTGTTCAAAAGTTTAGCATCCTCAGTTTCCACTCATATCCAAAACTTTGAAATCTAAATTTGCAGCCACAAAACAGTAGGCATTTCCCCTGAAGGTATTTGTATTTGGTAGATTAATTGCTCTCAAAAGGACATTAAACAAAATATTTCTGTATATATAGACATATACAATTTATCATCTTTAACATCATTGCTGATTAAGAACTGTGATAAGAAAGTATTGTCTCAGGGCACCTGGGTGGCTCAGTCGGTTAAGCGTCTGCCTTCAACTCCCGTCATGATTGGGATCAAGCCCCACATCGGACTCCCTGCTTAGTGGAAGCCTGCTTCTCCTTCTCCAACCTGCTTCTCCCTCTCCAGCCTGCTTCTTCCCCTGTTTGTGCTCTCTCTCTCCATCAAATAAATAAATAAAATCTTAAAAAAAAAGAAAGTATTGCTTCCATCATAATCTATGATCATTAGGAAATTCCAAACCTGTGCTAGATCATTGATGGAGCAGGAAAAGTATCATAAAGGAGTAAAAAGGAAGAATGTTAAAATGTACCTTTTGACTTCTTCCTATTATTCACCTGAGTGACACAATATAATATAAGCTATGAAAATTACATTTTAAGAGAGGTTTCCTGGATAGACAATGACAATCTACTCTGATGCAAATTAGTGGTCTCATTCATTAGCTGTTGAAAGCATCTCCAAACACAAAAAATATTCTCTTGTAGGATGATTGTTTTGGTATTATCTTAATTTCCTTCTTTGTGTCTGAGAAGTATGGAGGGTGAATAATAATGAAAGCATACTGTGCACAACAGTTCAAGTGGCTATTTAAAACCTTACTTCTTGTTTCATCAGAAATTCCTCAAGATGTTAAGAATAGGGCTACCCTACAACCCAGCAATTGCACTGCTAGGTATTTACCCCAAAGATAAAGACATAGTAAAAAGAAGGGACACGTTCACCCCAGTGTTTATAGCACCAACATCCACAGTAGCCAAACTGTGGAAGGAGCTGAGATGCCCTTCAACAGATGAATGGATAAAGAAGATGTGGTCCCTATACACAATAGAATATTGTTCAGCCATCAGAAAGGATGAATACCCACCATTTGCATGGACATGTGGAACTGGAGGGGATTATGTTAAGGAAGTAAGCCAAGCAGAGAAAGACAATTATCATATGGTTTCACTCATATGTGGAACATAAGCAATAGCACAGAAGACCATAGAGGAAGGGAGGAAAATGCAAAGGGGGAGAAATAAGAGAGGGAGATGAACCATAAGAGACTATGGACTCCGAGAAACAATCTGGGGGTTTCAGAGGGGAGGAGGTGGAGGGAGGGGGTAACAGGGTGATGAGTATTGAGGAGGGCACATGCTCTGATGAGCACTGGGTGTTATACTTAACTAATGAATCATTGAACAATACATCAAAAAGTAATTATGTACTATACAGTAGCTAACTGAACATAATAAAAACACTTTCAAAAAGAGAGAAATAATCAATTTCACAATCTTTAGTCTTTTCTTTCTTTTCCCCTTCCCTTCCCTTTCCTTCCTCTTCCTTCTTTCCTCCCTCCCTCCCTCTCTCTCTTCTTTCTTTCTTTCTTTCTTTCTTTCTTTCTTTCTTTCTTTCTTTCTTTCTTTCTTTCTTTCTTTCTTTCCACTCTTACTTGCAACATAAACCTTTTATATTTCAGGTCATACTTACCAAGTTTCTTCTCTTCTCTGTGGGTGTCTGAACATGGGTCTCGGATGTTTTTGTATGTATTTGTGAGCATGTTAGAGACAGAAGGAGTCAGATAAGAACATAGACAAGAAAAGATAATTTGCTGTGCTTTCCCATTCTAACAATCTTCATTCTCAAAGAATTCTCCTAATTCAGGAGACAATAGCTATGCAAGAAATTAAATTTATTCCTCTGTTTAACTTTCCTTGAATATCTACATGTGTCAGGTATTTGGTATGATGCATAAGTGAAAAAAATTAGTTAAAAATAAATTTTGTCCTCATTAAATTTATATTCTTGTAGAAAGGCAATAAATAATAAATAGTACAATTTTAGTATGTTATAAATATATGTCATACTGAGAAAAAACTCAGGTGGTGAATGGCATCTATCATGTTGACAGGTAGTAAGGATAGGCCTAATTGAGAAGACAACATTGAACAAATACTTAAAGGAGTGAGAGAATTAGCCTTTTAGATATGGTAGAGGAAGACAGTTCCAGGCAGAACAAATGGCTAGACCAAGCTGAATTGGGAGTAGGCATGGTATATCTAAAAACAACAGGAAGGTCAGTATGGCTAAAAAAGAGTAAACCAAGAGAAGGCTTATAGGAGTTGAGGTCAGAGAGATAGATATTATAATCTCTTACAAGTAATTTGGGTTTTTTATTGAGGTATAGTTGATAAATAACATTATATTAATATATAATATTGTAATAACATTATAATTAACATTATCTTAATTATATTAAGCAAATATGATTTCATATTTGTTTATACTATAAAATGATCACCACAATAAATCTAGTTACCATCTCTCACCATATAAAGTTACAATTTTTTTTCTTGTGGTAAGAACTATTTTATTTAAGTGTGGTTGACATACAATAATACATTAATTTCAGATATACAACATAGTGATTCAATATTTATATACATAACAAAGTGATCATCATGATAAATTTAGCTCCTGTCACCATACAAAGCTGTTACATATTATTAACTTTATTCCCTATACTGTACATTGTAGTTCATTATTTATCCCATAAATGGAAATTTATAACTTTTAATCCTTATACAACCTCAGTTTGGCAACCACCAGATTGTTCTCTGTACCTATGAGTCCATTTCTGTTTTAGTTTTATAGTTCATTTGTTTGGTTTTTAAGAGCACGTGTAAGTGAAATCATGCAATATTTGTCTTTGTCTTTCTCTGTTTGACAATTTTATTTAGCATAACACTCTCCAGATCCACCCGTGTTGTTGCAAATGGCAAGATTTCATTCTTTTGTATATTCCCTTGTATGTGTATGTATATATATACTTCTGTGTGTGTGTGTGTGTGTGTGTGTGTGTGTGTGTGTGCTACATCTTCTTTATCCATTCACCTATTAATGAAATCTTAGGTTGCTTCCATATTTTGACTCTTTTGAAGAATGCAGCAATGAATATTGGCGTGTATATTTTTTTGAATTAGTGTTTTGTTTTCTTCAAATAAATACTCGGAACTGCTGGATTGGATGGTAGTTATTTTTAATTTTCTATGGAAACATCATATATTTTCCAGAGTGACCACACCATTTTGTGTTCCCACCAACAGTGCACAACGGTTTCCTTTTCTCCACATTCTTACCAATAGTTACTATTCCTTGTCCTTTTGATAATAGCCATTCTAATAGGTATGAGGTGATATCTCATTGTTTTTATTTTGTATTTCCCTGATTACTAATGTTGTTGAGCATTGTTCATGTGTCTGTTGGCCTTCTTTTTGGAAAAATATCTATTTAGGTCCTCTGCCTATTTTTTATTTAGTTTGTCCATTGTTTTTGTATTTAGTTGTGTAAATTCTTTTTATATTTTTAATATTAACATCTTATTGGTTATATTATTTGCAAATATCTTCTCCCTTTCAGCAGATTGCTTTTTAATTTTGTTGATGGCTTTCTTTGCTGTGCAAAAACTTTTTAGTTTGATATAGTCCCATTTGTTTATTTTGCTTTTTCCCCCTTGCCTGTAGAGACAGATCCAAATATATATACATATAGATAGATGATAGATAGATCGATAGATAGATATTCTCGTACATCAAATTGATGTACCAGAGTTTATTGCCTTTGTTTTATTCTAGATTTTTTAAAAGATTTTATTTATTAATTTGATGGAGAGAGAGATGGCAAGTGATGGAACACAAGCAAGGGGAGTGGGAGAGGGAGAAGCAGACTCCCCACTGAGCAGGGAGCCCTATATGGGGCTTGATCCCAGGACCCTGTGATCATGACCAGAACCAAAGGCAGACACTTAATGGCTGAGCCACCCAAGCACCCTTTACTCTAGATTTTTAATGGCTCCCAATCATACATTTAAGTCCTTAATTCATTTTGACTTTTACTTTTGTATGGGTATAAGAAAATGGTCTAGTTTCATTCTTTTGCATGTAGTTGTCCAGATTTCCTAACACAATTTATTGAAGAGACTCTCTTTCCCATTGTATTGTGTATTTTTGCCTCCTCTGTCAGAGATTAATTAATCTTATAAACATGGGCTTATTTCTGGACTCTGTATTCTGTTCCATTGATCTATATGTCTATTTTTGTGCCAATACCATACTGTTTTGATTACTATAGCTTTGTAGTATAGTTTGAAATCAAGGAGCATGGTACTTCCAGCTTTGTTCTTTTTTCACAAGATTTCTTCAGCTACTCAGGGTCTTGTATGGTTTTATACAAATTTTAGGATTATTTGTTCTAGTTTTGTGAAAAATGTCATTGGTATTTTTATTGGGCTTGTACCGAATCTATAGATTGCTTTGGATAGTATGAACATTTTAGCAATATTAATTCTTCTAATCCATGAGCATGATGTATCTTTCCATTTGTATCATCATCAATTTCTCTCATGTTTATAGTGTTTATATTTGTCTGGTGGAGTAACTGCTCTCAAAAGGACTTTAAACAAAGTATTTCTATATGTGTAGACTCATACAGTGTATCACCTTTATCATGTGTACAACATTATTTTTTTAAATATTTTATTTATTTATTTGACAGAGAGGAGAGAGATCACAAGTAGGCAGAGAGGCAGACAGAGAGAGAGAGAGGGAAGCAGGTTCCCTGCTGAGCAGAGAGCCTGATGCAGGACTGGATCGCAGGACCCTGAGATCATGACCTGAGCCAAAGGCAGAGGCTTTAACCCCCTGAGCCAGCAAGGTGCCCCTACAACATCTTTGTTAATTAAAAACTGTGTTAAAAATGTATTACCTCGGGGCGCCTGGGTGGCTCAGTTGGTTGAGCAACTGCCTTCGGCTCAGGTCATGATCCCGGAGTCCCGGGATCGAGTCCCATATCGGACTCCCGGCTCTGCGGGAAGTCTGCTTCTCCCTCTGACCTTCTCCCCTCTCATTCTCAGTCTCTCGCTTTCTAATAAATAAATAAAAATCTTTAAAAAAAATGTATTACCTCCATCATAATGTATGGTTGTTAGGAAATTCCAAACCTGTATTAGCTCTTTGATGGGGCAGGAACAGTATGGCAAAGGAGTATAAAGGAAGAATGCTAAAATATAAAATATACCATTCAACTTCTTCCTCTTATGCACCTGAATGCCTCAATATAAGCTCTGAAAATATATTTTAATAGCAGCTTCTAGGATACAGAAAGACAATCCACTATGATGCAAATTAGTGGTCTCATTCATTAGCTGTTGAAAGCATCTCCAAAATATATATATATATATATATATATATATATATTCTCTAGTAGGATGATTATTTTGGTAATATCTTAATTTTCTTTTTTAATATATTAGAAGAATTGAGGGCAAATAATAGCAAAAGCATACTGTGTAATGGCTTATAGTTTTTAGAGTGCAAGTCTTTGTACCTCCTTGGTTAAATTTATTGCTAGATATTTTATAAATTTGATGCAATTGGGAATAGGGTTATTTTTCTAATCTTTATTTTTTTTTCTTCCAAGATTTTATTTAAATTCAAATTAGTTAACAACCAGAGTAGTATTATTTTCAGGAGTAGAATTTAATAATTCATGACTTACATACAGCACCTGGTGCTTATCACAAGTGCCCTCCTTTATGCCTATAACCCATTTAGCCTGTCCCCCCACCTCCACTCCAGCAACCCTCATTAGTTCCTCTTTCTGATAGTTCATTATTAGTGTATAAAATGCAATGTATTTATGTATATTAAGTGGCTAGGACTTCCAGTATAATGCTGAATGAAAGTGGGGAGAAGGGCTTCCTGTCTTGCTCCTGATCTTTTCACTGTTGAGTATGATGTTAGCTGTGGATTTGTAATAAATAGCCTATGTTATTTGAGGTATGTTCCCTCTATATGTACTCTGTGGAGAGTTTTTATCATAAATGGATGTTGAATTTTATCAAATACTTTTCTATTATCTCAAATACTATCGAGATAATAACATGATTTTTGTTAATATGGTTATATTTGTTGTTAATATTCATGTATTTGGGGGCGCTTGGGTGGCTCAGTGGGTTAAAGCCTCTGCCTTCAGCTCAGGTCATGATCTCAAGGTCCTGGGATCGAGCCCCGCGTTGGGCTCTCTGCTCAGCGGGGAGCCTGCTTCCCTCTCTCTCTCTGCCTGCCTCTCTGCCTACTTGTGATCTCTCTCCTTTCTATCAAATAAATAAATAAAATCTTTAAAAAAATGTTCATATATTTGTGGATATTGAACCATCTTTGCATCCCTGGAATAAATGATCAATCACTTGGTCATAGTATGATCCTTTTAATATATTGTTGGATTTGGTTTGCTAATATTTTATTGAGGATTTTTGCATACATGACTGATTTATTTGATAACTGGAAGTTTGTACCTTTTGACTCTCCTCACCCATTGTGCCCACCCCTCCAACAATCTTCATATTCTGATACCACCATTCTGATCTCTGTAATGATGAGTTTTGTTTTGTTATTGTTTTGTTTTTAGATTCCACATATAAGTGAAATCATGTAGTTTTTGTCTTTCTCTGACTTATTTCACTTAGTATAAAGCTCTCGAGATCCATCCAGGTTATTGCAAATGGCAAGATCTTATTCTTTTTCATGATGGAGTAATATTTTATTATATATATCTTCTTTTTCCATTCATACATTGATGGACATTTAGGTTGCTTTCATATCTTGTCTGGTGCATTAATGCCACAATAAACATAGGAGTGTATGTGTCTTTTCAAATTAGTGTTTTTGTTTCCTTTGGATAAATATCCATAAGTGGCATTGTTGGATCATATTATATTTTTAATTTTTTGAGAAACCGCCATACTGTTTTCCACAGTGGCTGCACCATTTTGCATTTCAACCAACAGTTCATGAGGGTTCCTTTTTTCCCACATTCTCACCAATAGTTGTTATTTCTTATCTTTATAATAGCCATTCTAACATAACAGCCTTATGATTTTACTTTTCATTTTTCTGATGATTAGTGAAGTTGAGTGTCTTTTCATGTACCTGTTGGGTATCTGTATGCCTTCTTTGGAAAAATGACTATTCAGATCCTCTACTCATTTTTTAATTGGATTGGCTTTTTTTTTTTTTTGCTATTGACTTATATAGTGTCTTATGTATTTTAGATATTAACCCCTTATTGGATATATGATTTGCAAATACTTTATCTCATTTAGTAGGTTGCCTTTTTGTTTTGTTAATGTTTTCCTTTGCTGTGCAGAAGCTTTTAAATTTGATGTAGTTTCACTTGTTTATTTTTGCTTCTGTTGTCTTTGTTTTTAGGGTCAGACACAGGGAATTTGGATTTTTATTTTGAATATAAGTGACCCCCCCGGAAGATTCTGAGCAGAAAAGAACATTTTGACCCCTCACTAACATTTCAAAAGTGGCACTTAATTTGCAGTATCAGGAACCATGATAGAAGGGTAGATTATCTAGAAGACTACTGGAGTAAATCGGAAGAAAGATGATGATAGTGATAGCAAAAGGTGTAAGTGAGCAGGTTCTGAAATATTTTGAAAGTAGAAAAAATGGATCTTCCTAATGGATTTGATAGAGAATGTGAATAAAACAGAGTAATTTGAAACGATGCTAACATTGTGGAATGATGGATTTTCCATCAACTGAAATCAGAAAGATTGTGGGAGGAAAGCAAGTGTTTGAGGAAAATTCAGAAGTTCATATTTGGAGACAACAAGTTTGAGATTTCTGTTAGCCATCCAAGTGGAGATGCCCAGTAGGCAGTTGCGTATATGAGTTTAGAGATTTAAATTGGAGAGTTGTTGGCACAGAGATGAATATATGTGTAAACCTATAAGTGTGGATGAGATCACTATGTGACTATACATAGATGTGGCTATACATAGTCACATATAGATGTGACTATACATAGAAGAAGATGAATTACTGAGATCTGGGGCAACCTTAAGAGGTAGGGAGAAAAAAGATGATCCAGTTAGGAAACTAGAAATCATTCAAGTATTTTCAAATAGAGATATAATAGGGGAATAATTATATAGAGAGACTAAAGAACGAAGAAGGAAGATAGCGCTGTATCCCATAGGTTAGGTACCACAGAAAAATGTTAAGGTTTCTCCAACAGCAAGAGATTGATTGAGCTACATTACCCTCTGCAGCTGCTTCAGAAGCTCCATCATCTGTTGGATATTACCCATAAAGAGCTCACATTCACAACAGTCACTGCAAAAACTCCAAAGCTATTAGAAAATCCTACAATAACCTTCAGTGGTCCAGAGTAACCCATCACTACCACTAACTCAGCTACATTCAGAACTCTGGCACAAATGTTAGAACCACCTGTACTTTTGCAGGAGCCTATAGTCATTCACCTACTGCTGCCAGAAAAAAATAGTTTCTACCTGATAGCCTTCTCATCTGGTGCAGGGTCTCTGTTAGCAGCAAACAACCAGAACCTAGTTGGCAAGATAGTATGTGAAATGTAATTTTCAGTCTTCAGCCTAACTGTACAAAAGAGAGTATAGAAGAAAGAAGAACATGATAGGGTCAAGTGCATGATTTAATCATGTCTATTAAATCCCAGTCCCAATCACTCAGCATTTTTACACTTTCTTTCCATATTTAAACTTCTGAATAGTAGTAATAATGCAGCAGCTATTTTTTTTTTACTAAGGTGGCCCAGCTATCCCTCCTATAAATGATAGCACTTTATTTCCCACCCCTCAAAAGAGTAGGAAAATAGTTCTAGTGATTGTAACTATTTTTGGAGAATGTTAATTCTTCTTCTAGTTCAGTCACAGTTTTATCCTCAACACTCTTTATTTAAAATAATAAGAAAAGGAGGAAAAAGATGTAATTGACCACAAGACAGTGTTTGATGTTTATGATTTCTTTCTTCCACTATCCATTCCTTTAACTTCACCTGGCCAGGATTTTCCATAGTAGGATGGCCTAACAACCTGAACATTTACTTATTTATTTCTCAAGGTCTAACTCTAAGTAAAATTCCCGTTATCATTTAAATCTAGTCTTCTATTAGCTTTTACCACTGAATACTGAAATACTAAGAGAGAACCAAATAATTCATTGAGTCCTATATGAAGCTCTCTCTCCCTTTAATAACTGCCATCTATTACAATACAGTAGATTACTTTCTCTGTCTATAAGCATGTTAAGTCCCAAATATATGGGTAGCTATCACAATTTCCATTTTCAAAAATAATTTTTTTCCCTTATTGAAATTATTTCTCCCTTTTGCACTAAGACTTTTGAACTAGCAGAGTCCAGAGGTTTTAGACAGGAAGCAAAAAAATTATCAAATGAGTTATTAAGTCTACAAGAGAAAGTACATTCTAACTCCCATCTATTAATTTCTACATCTGTATTACTGGCTATTCAAAGACTATTGGTTCAAAGCATGTACTGAATTTTTTAGGAAAGGGCCCCAAATTGCAAGACTTTGTTATTCAACTGTCACTGAATCTTCAGCAAATTATTTCATGTTCCATTGTTCTACAAGGTCACCTGCATCTAATTGGGTATATTGGTAACAGCAATGAATATCACAGGTATGAACTCATTGATTTTTTTGTAATAAATGAATTTCTTAGTCAGAAACAATATTATCTCATGTCATGTCAGACCAATGTCATGGTGCAAAATAAAACCTTTAGTAAGTCCATAATGGTAGTGTTAGCAAAAGTAAAGTAGATAGGAAAAGAAAAAATTAAGTAGAACAAATATCCAGCTCTCTGAGGACCTCTCCATGTTGGAAGTATCCAACATGTGATCACTTGGTCATCAGACAGACAGATGGTCACCAAAACCAGGTGCCGTATTTTGAACTCAGTTTTGGCCTTTGCTAATGTAAATTGGGTACTCATTAGTGGCAATTGCTAGAGAGAAGTCTTGTTAAATGGGAATATTTTTTGCTGAGCCATTTATAATATCTTTTATGAAGCTATGGCTATGCTGTACATGAATCCATTGGTCTTATATTGGAATAACTGGGGAAAGAAAGATCAATGGCCTTCATAAAATAGATCATCATCTCCATCCAAAGAGTCTTCTTTGAAGTGGGTATTCTTTTGTGAGTAATATCACAAAATATGAATATCCTAATATGCTATGCTCTTTCCAGAACTTATCCACATGCTTTGTTCTTTTTCTTTAATCTTTCCATCTTGTTTTTTAAGTCTTTTACCATCTATCTAGATTACAGAAATAATGAAGAATATAATTTAGAAAAATATGCTTTATTTTTTCACAAATAACTTTTGATTACCTGTGTCTGGCACTCTCCTGGTTGTTGGTGATATTATGGTGACTAAAACAGCAAGGGAATCAAAAGGTGAACAATGCTGAGCCAAAGGGATCTTGTTATCAAGGAGCTTACAGTTTAGTAGTGAATACACTAATCAAATAATTGCACAAGAGTGTAATTCCAAACTCTCATGAGTCCAACGGAGGAAATGTTCATGGAGTTATGGATGCATACAGCAGATCTAGAATAGTGGTCAAGGACAGTTTTCCTCAAAGTGGTATTTGAGCTGAGATATAAAGCTGTGCTCTACATGAGTTAATTAAGAAAAAGTTGGAGGGGGGATATATTTCTAGACAGAGGCGTGTATAAAGGCCCTCATATGTTTCAAGCATCTGAAAGAAGGCCAAGTTACCTGGCGTGCATAGACTAAGAGGAAGAGTGGTTCAAGATGATGCTGGCAATGTGAGATGCGAGAACCAGCTTATGCAGTACTTTGAAGAATAGATGAAGAATTGGGGTCTTCAAACACAACAAAGGAAAACCTTTGAAGAAGCAACAGAGATATAATGAGATTTAAAGCAATACCTCTGGCTTTTATGTAGAGAAAAGATTAAAAAGAGATAAGAGAGAGAAAGGAGGAAATCATCAGTGGGTGAAATATCACTATTAGTAATGTAATTCTGCTATATTTAGACTAAGTGGGCTTTGGGGCATTGGCTTTGGAAATCAATTGCCATATACTGAATATATGGAAAAACCAGTTCTTCATTCTACCTCACAACTCAGGTGTGTAGGGACCTCTGTTTCTGAAATAGTAGTCACTGTTCTATATAACTCCTCTCTGCCCACAACTCATTCAGTAGCTACATGGTGGAGAAGGCTGCAAAACACCCATGATATAAGAAAGGCCTTCCTAAAGTTATGGTGGCCAAAAAAAGAGAACTCTAAAGGCACTGGCACTAAAGAACTCTGAACTTCCTATACAGAGGTAGGGTGGCTAAGAAAGGCATGGACTTCAGTGAAAGAGTAATTTGATTCAGAATATCAGATTGATCCCTTGTTAACCATGTGGCTTCATGTAAATTGTTTAATCTCTTTAAGACGTAGATTTCTTAGTTTGAAGTAATTGTTTGGCTTAAAAGGTATATAATAGGGGCGCTTGGATGGCTCAGTGAGTTAAAGCCTCTGCCTTTGGCTCAGGTCATGATCTCAGGGTCCTGGGATTCAGCCCTACATTGGGCTCTCTGCTGACCAGGCTCTCTGCCTGCTTCCTTTTCTCTCTCTGCCTGCCTCTCTGCCTACTTGTGATCTCTCTCTCTCTCTGTGTCAAATAAATAAACAAAATCTTTAAAAAAAATTTATAATAACACTTAGTGCAAAGAATCCTCACAAGGATTAAAAAGAGATAATGGGCACACATCATGTAGCATAGTGTGAAGCTTATAAAAAACAACTTATACATGTTTTACTCTCTTTGATAAAATAATCTGGAAGTCTAGTGATAGAATCTTCAGATCTATTAATATTACTTCCATAAGAAGATATCATTACAATTTATTGTGTATCTTTTGCCCATAATTGTATTACATTTTCATGCAATTTCCATTGTTCAAATTATATCATAAACAGAACAAAGTAGGAGCTAGATCTTTTCATTCGTCTAATTAAAGCTAAAACATCTAGGTTGTAGGAATTATGCTGGACAATAGCTCAGTAAATACTGGTTAATTCACACATTTATAAAAATGGGAAACACTTCATCTAGAAAAATGGCTTTATTACTGTTAAATTTAGAAGTCTTGAAATTATAAGATTTTTCTTCACCAAATAGCCAACAATGGCTTTATTGTCTTTTTTATCAGAGAGAGGAAAAAAGAAAATAGTAATTTAGAATCTTATAAAAGTCAAAGTCTATGGGAAATGTTTCATAAAATTATCCTATATTTCTTCTGTCTTCTGAAATATTTGCTATTTGTATTTTCCATTGTGTTTGCCATGTAAAATTGTTGCCATTTTACACTGAAGAAAACTGAGGGGGTTCAGAGAAGCTTAAGTCTGCAGCCTAATGGCACTTAACCCGTAGCTAAAAGAGCCAGAATTCCAGGAAGGACCCAACTAGCTCACGTTCTCTCCTTTTCACCCAGCTGCTTTCCGAGTCCAGTACCAAGAGTTCCTGAATTCTCTTTACGTGCTCTCTCTCTCTAAGGCTGATTCAGTTCTACCGGGGGGATCAGAACATGACAAGGTATGAGAACTACTTCTAAGTCAATGTTTTCTTAATGTCATGAAGTCTTCAACAGAATTCAATAGCTAACAGGAACTTAGTACTAAAATAGTACGTGTAAATTCTGAAAGTAAACGAACATTAATAATTCTTCTTTCCTACTTCTTTCTTCTTTCATCTATTCCTCTCAGGAGAAATTGCTCTCATGAGGAACTACTAGTAAGTACTTAAGTGTGGTATCTAAATATCTGCTAGCCAAGAAGTAGTGATAACGTATATGATGTTTTTATGACGGGCATGTTTCCCCTGGCTGTTATTTAAAACCACATATGACTTTGTTATGTGGAATATACTAAGACCAGACTCCTTTTTTGTCTTTATAGTTCCCATGGGAAAATGTGACATTTATCCAGATGTTAGCCAAAATCAGTCTAATTAATCTGTATACAAAGAAAACAAAGAGGTTTAAACCAAAAATTACTTGGAATCTAGTCTGGAAGAGAGTTTGCCTGAACAATTTTGAAGACATTTTGAGACTTGATTAAAATATCATTCCTTGCAACTTATAAATTTTAATGATGATTGGTAACATTTCAAAATCTTGTTTTTATATGTTACTACAACTGTGTGGATGGGTGTTTTTTTTATATTGTGAAATGAAAACCGCTTGAAAATGTTGTTTATATAAGTGTTAAATTCAGAAAATCAGATTTCAAGAGGTATAAAACAGAGACTGAGGTGTTGATTTAAAAGTGTCTTCATGAATTCTGCCCTCAGTATCCAAAACTTATAAGATCCAAATGGTAATGATCCTTGGTTCTCTGTGCTCAATGAGAATTCCTTGCTCAGGGACCACTGACCAGAGAAATGATCCATGCTTCCACAAAATTTTCTCTCTCATCTTTAGTGACAAACTTAATGAGTTTGTATATCAGGAAAATCTTAAGCATAGGATTTTTATGCTTAGCATAAGCATACACAAACATGTAACACATACACACAAATGAGAATTATTATATATTAAAGTAAATTATTTTTCATCAAGAAAACTTCTCCTAGGCAACTTTGCTCCATAAAGGGAACAATCTTAGGAAAGTTTACTATAATATTAAGTAAATTGTTATCTTTTAACTTACAAAAAATTGAAAAGTTTAAAATCATTGCACCCTTGCTTTGCAATGGTCTGTTTGGGCTTTTTCAAATAAATGTTTTATAAGAAGGAAAAAAAGTCTATTTTTTAAATTCATGTAGTACAATAATTCTTTTTAGAAGAAAAATACACTACCCCAGCAAATCAATCTCTGCTTCTTGTATAGAAGATAATCTGTTTGTAGATGACACCTTAACGCTGTCCATTTTGATGCACAGTGGGTGAACACAGTTACCAGAAACTATTCTCTCCCCTGGCATTCTTTTGGTGGCCCAGTAGATAGACTGTGACATCACTGGTAGAGCTGTGAACATAATGTAGAGGTCATCTCTAGTATTAAACTGAGGTCAGGGAAGATGGCGAGCACTGAGACATCCTTAAAGCGCTTTATACACACCAGGCCATAGAATCCATTTACAAATGTGTTTTCATTGTACTTCTAGTCAGTGATAGAATTAACTGGATTTGCACTTTGATGTAAAGTTAAGAGAAATCTCTTAGTACTGCTGACCTTTTTAAAGCACACACAAAATGTCTGTATTTTTTTGTTGTTGTTAGGAAAGATGCAGAATATTTTGTTTAATTTCAATGTGCTTACATTGAAATAGACATTATATTTAAGATGATTTAAGCCCCATGTTTTTCATAGGTATTGCTCTAAACTCTTGTTACTATAGAAGTACAGAATAGAATGAATTGCTTCTGAATGGAAGGGGCAAATGGAGTTAAGTGACAAAATATAAAGTATAAATTGAGTGATTTTTGAGTGAAAAAATGGTAAGATAAAGTTATTGTGTCCTATAATGTAAAGTTTTTGATCCAAGTTTCAAACACTATCATCCGGATGTCTTTTTTCTCCATCTCTCTGCTCTATTTCCTCAACTAAGTATTTCCCTCCTTGGGAGTAATTCCAACCATATTCTTCAAGGCTCAAGTAAAGAGTCTATTTCCAGCCAATATCCTGGATTAGTTCCAATTGGCTCTGACTGAGTCATGGGTTTATCTATGAACCAATTTTTATGGCAGAAAAGGATTAAGAGGGTGGCACGTAGGGCTTCTCCAAAGTGAACTCAGGGTGTGTTACCCAAAAAGAAGGATCCAATGGCAGACCACCAAATAGACAAAACATTTTCTTTACATCAAAAACAACTTCAATGGGTCCAAAAATTAAAAGATGTCTCTGTAGGTTTAGCATATTGTGTGTTGCAAGAAAAGAAATTTCAAGTGTTTTTGAAGGATAGATGGTGGATCAGAATAGCTAGAACATATAAAAAAGTTTATATAAAACTATAAGAAAGGTAAGACTGAGTTCAGGGTGTGACAAAAATTTCATGAGACAATGAGTTTGGATTTTAGTTCTATAACCTGTAAGGAATCAAAATTAATAATTTTGAGAGACAAATCCTCAATGAAGTTTGCATTTTAAGAGAACTAATAGGATAGTAATTTTTGTCTCAGGGTGGTGAAATAATACAGTTAGGGTTCTGCTGAAATAATTCAGTAATGAAATTCAAAGAACCTACCAAATTCGAATTTGTCAAAGGTTTTTGTTTTGTTTTGTTTTTGTTTTTGTTTTTTATATCCATGCTAATAAATTCAAACTACATTGAAGCTTTTGATGTTGGTTTAAAACTGTTAGGAGGGGTTTAAAGTAGATTCTCTCCTTTTTATTTGGATACTGACTCCAACTATTTCAACAGATTCTAAACAATTCAAACTACCTAAGAGTTCATATTGAAACTGAGTAATAATAAGTATTTGGAGGTTTTTAAACTACTGTTTTCTTGAATATTCATTTTCTTGAAATTAAATTAGAGGTCTTTTAGAACAGAGCACTAAGAAATTATTGAAAACTTGACAATTGGAGTCTACATGGATGAAAAATTAGAGCAAGCTGTGAGAACCACAGAGCCTACCTAGTGCAACATTTTCTGCACCCTGAAAACCAGTCCTTACTTCGGAGAGAAGACACTTAACACTTTTTCTCTCATATTAGAAAGAATGGGGAGAAAATTCAGTCTTCTGCCTGTCTTTTAGAATCTGTTTTCAATTTTCTAGTATGAAGTTTTTACTCTATCCACCTGTGCCTTGTACAGGTGACACTTGTTCTCCACTTATGCTTGTGCCATTTCTCTGGATCTGGGTCCCTGACCATCAATCAAACCCTTTCTTCAAATGGACCCTTTTGTGGAAATGGCTAGGTTCAATCATACCAGAGGCTACTGAACCTCACTTGTTCTGGTATTTCCAGTCTGTGTCTAACCATAGAAGACAAAAATTTTTACTCTGAAGAAGCAGAGGCTGAGAACTGAGTCAAGAACTTTCTTTAAATGTGAGGTAAATTATTTCGTGTGGATATTATAGTTCTCAAAATTGAATGGCCAGGGACAATGCAGCCATATTTCAGGAATGATCTTACAGATTCCTGGTGCTTAGTCTCTTTAAGCCTCAGATTCCTTGTCCATAGAATGAAATCAGTAAAACTCCTACTTCGCAAGGAGGTGGTTGTGAGGATAATACAATAATGCATTCAGTCAATAGGCCCAGACCAGTACCTTGCGCATATTATTCTCAAAAAATCTTAGTTCTAATAAGAAAGAGATCTAAGCAAAGGCACTTGATATACTTGACCAGTTATGTGTGTGCTGGAGGAGAGTGGTGGGAGAGTCCTAAAAGATGTGGGATTTCAAATACTTTATTAAACAGTAAAGGGAGTAAAGTACCTTTGCAATTTTATATTTTATAATGTCATATTAGAAAAGAGATTGTAGAAGGTAGGAAAATCAAGTGTGACCCTAAGGAATGCTAACATATTTGATGGACTTAGGAAAATTTGGGGAAAATAAAGTGCCATTTAGCATGTTTTTAAGTATGTATCCAGAGTAGAAGCCTATAATAGAGGCAAAGCAATCCACTAAAGGCCACTAAAGGAAATTGGAGGTTTAAAATAAACAGTTAGATAACAGGAGAAATGTTTATTCAATGAACATTGCCACCAGTTGTTGTGAACACTTTATGAAACATAGAGGTTGAAAAGGCTAAATTAAAGAAAAAAATCTATGTAGGAAAGGACTGAGGAAGAATATATTAATATATTTATGTAAAAAGCTCTTAGTTTGGGGCACCTGGGTGGTGCAGTGAGTTGGGTGACCGACTCTTGGTTTCTGCTCAGGTCATGATCTCTGGACCATGAGATTGGTCCTGAGTTGGGCTCTGCACTCAGAAGAGAGTCCGCTTGGGATTCTCTCTCCTTCTCCCTCTGCCCCTCCCACTTGTGCATTCTCTTTCTCCCCGCCCCCCAAGATAAATAAATCTTTTTAAAAAAATCTCTTAGCTTTAAAAAGTGGGTTTATATTGGGGCAGATATGGAAAATTCAGACACTAGAATTCAACTAATTTTTCTTATGATTTAAAATGTAAAATATTTAAACAAAAATAATAAAAAACAAAATATAAAATATTTAAAAGTCTATTTTACAATTATACATTCAAGTTCATTCTTTTGTGGCTTATATTATTATCATTTCTCAATTAAAGGAAACTATCACCTTTATTAAAACTTTTCATTTTATTAGCATTCGTTGTTAAAATAAATTTTACACATATCTGTCTACCATACTTAGTTCTTTTTGCTTGGTAGTACACCAGGTTAGAAGATTTCAGAGGAATATATAAAGTGTCATTTAAGCTCAAGGGCAGACTCCTAGCCACTTCTAGTCCCTACCGCTCCCCTTTTCTGAAGAGCGCTAAGATATGGACAACCAGAGGCATACCACCAGAAGTACTAACACATGCCACAGAGAATTCTTATACCTTTGATTTTGTTTCAGTTCTCTTGAAAACTACAAGTTAAAAAGGTAGATTAAAATACCTGGCAAACAACTCCCTGAGTGTATATAACCTATCAATTATTGTAAGCTTAAACAGAATTTTAGAGGAAATAAGAGTTTTGATTGGAAGGTGGAAAGGAAAATTATTTCATAGTATGACAAATAATAAAAATTTCCACTAACTGAAATTTTACTTTGTTCTAGATCTAGGCATATTTATACTTTGTCAACCTTACCCAATCTTAAGATATAGATGCAGATTTTGCCATGTTACACATGAGGCAATAAGGTTCAGTGCAATTAGCAAACTGAGGTACCAAACTTTGAACTCAGACATTCTTTCTTTTTTTTTAAATAGTGTTCTTTTGAAGACTATTTTACATATCATAATAATCACATGTTAAGGGGACAATTCAATGATTTCTGTATTTACTTTACTGAATGATGCAACCACAACCATAAATTGGTTTTAGTACATTTTTACCCCCTCACTAAGATTCCTCATGACCATTTACATTTTTAAATTTTTTAAATTTTTATTGAAGTATAGTTGACATATAAAATATTAGTTTCAGGTGTACAACACAGTGATTCAACAATTATATACATTACAAAATACCATGATAAGTGTAGCTACCATCTTCACCATACAAAATTATTATATTATTGATTGTATTTCCTATGTTGTACTATTGTTGTACTATGTTGTTGCTATGTTTCCTATTGATTATTTTTCCAATGTTCCTATTGATTGTGTTTCCTATGTTCCTATGTTTCATCCCATGAATTATTTATTTTATAACTGGCTGTTTATATGTATATATATATGTGTATTATATACTGGCTATGCTAAAGAGCATTTATGTCTCTTAATTCCCTTCAGCTACTTCACCCATCCCTCCATTCTCTCACCTCTTGTACCACCAGTTTGTTCTCTTTGAGTCTGTTTCTCTTTTTTGTTTGTTTGTGCATTCATTTTGTTTTTAGATTCCACATATAAATAAAATCATATGGTATTTATCTTTCTCTGACTTATTACACAACATAAGACCTTCTAGGTCTATATATGTTGCTGCAGATAGCAAGATTTCATTCTCTTTTATGGAATAAGTAATTTTCTTTATTCATTTATCTATCTGTGGACACTTGGATTGCTTTCGTATCTTGGCTATTATAAATAATGTTGCAATAAAAATAGGTGTGCATATATCTTTTCAAATTAGTATTTTTGTTTTGGGGTGGTAAAAACCCAGTAGTAAAATTATGGGATTATATACTTTTATTTTTAGGTTTTAAGGAACATTTACATTGTTTTCCATAGTGGCTACACCAATTTACCTTCTCACCAACAGGGCACAAGTGTTCCCTTTTCTCTACATGCTAAGTAACACCTGTTATTTCTTGTTTTTGATTCTAGCCATTCTGACAGAGGTAAAGTAATATCTCATTTTGGTTTTTATTTGCACTTCTCTGATTAGGGTCATTGAGCATCATTTCATGTCTCTGTTGGCCAACTATATGTCTTCTTTGGAAAATGTCTACTCAGGTCTTCTGCCCATTTTTAATTGGGTTGTCTTGGCGCTGAGCTGGATGAGTTCTTTATATATTTCAATATTAATCCATTATTAGATATAGCATTTACAAATATCTTCTCCAATTCAGTTTGGTCCTTTTTTGTTTTATTGATGATTTCCTTCCTGTGCAAAAGCTTTTTATTTTAACGTAGTCCAAATTGTTTATTTTTTCTTTTGTTCTCCTTGTCTGAGGAGACAGACATACTCAGTTTGTCTACTATAGAGTCATATTGAGCAACAAGGTGAAGAGCTGTGTTGTAAATTTTCTGACATGGCCATCTAACCTGTGCCATCAATCAACCGAAGGGTAGGGTAAACTTAGATTTAGTAGGTGGAGCTGATTCTTTCAA
The DNA here is from genome assembly GCA_028533885.1 of Nasua narica. NCBI lineage: Eukaryota > Metazoa > Chordata > Mammalia > Carnivora > Procyonidae > Nasua > Nasua narica. The sequence goes on from CM052799.1 coordinate 90,946,608, forward strand.
GGTAGTCTATTAAAAAAATTATTTATTTTATTTGAAAGAGAGAGCGCGCACACACACACACACACACACACACACACACACACACACGTGTGAATGGGGGAGGGGCAGAGCAAGAGCCTCTCTTGCTCTGGCAGATTCCCCACTGAGCAAGGAGCCTACCTTGGGGCTTGATCCTGCTACCCATGAGATCATGACCTGAGCCAAAACCAAGAGTTCGATGCCCAACCGAGCCACCCAGGTACCCCAACACGGTAGTCTATTTTTTAAACAATTTAAAGTCGTAAACACAGTTTATTGATTTATTATAAATAACAAAGAAATCTATCACATTTATCCTGAAGACAGTGGCTTTCAATCTGGGTCATACATGCCTTAGTCCTGCCCCCAAACATTCTGATTTAATTGACCTGGGGTCTGATTTTGACATCAGTGTTTAAAAGGTCTCTAGATAATTTAAAAAATTTATCCTGTATTGATAACCACTGTTTTAAGGTCTAGATTAAGAACTATAGAAAGTAGATGATAATGGGGATGGTTATGGATGAGAGAAAGTAACTGAGTTTACAGACCCAAGTGTTCTCTTTATTTGTATCTTAGACATCTAATGTATTTTATATACTAAATTATTTAGCCACATACCCAAGGTTAATTTCTGATAGTAACTTCTAATGTTTTTAAAAACTTTAAATGATTCAATCATGTCAGACAAAATATCTCACAATGTATTTATTGAATCAACCAATATTTCAAACATCATCACACAGTATTTTATTCTTTAGTTATCTAAGGAGAAGTGAAGAGGTAATAGGAATTTCAAAACACATAGTTTTTTTGTATATATTTTTGATTTAGTTAATGTTTCTAAGTTTTAAATTAAGAGTGCATTTTTTAAATTCATAACTAAAACATTGTGTTAATGTTTTCATGATTTTTAAGTGTGAGGAATGTAGAAGGAATATTTTGTAATGGCTGTTTTTTAATCTCTTTCATTTCATTTCTCTCTGATCCAGGGTAAGCCTGAGATTTCTATACTTTTCAACAAATATAAATAGATAGATAGATAGATAGATAACTGCTTATTACTAAAAATGAGTTATATTACTGGATAGTAGTCTTTTCAGGAAATTTCTGTTTGTTTTTTGTCTAACTCTTAATTTTATTTGAGTCTTATTATGAAAAAGTATGTATGTCTTCTAATGGAAAAATAATTTCAAGATGATTATAAGAAAATGGTTTGATTATAATACTTACTCCTTTTGCTTCACAAAGTTGATTTGTCTTGGTTCTTCAAATAGATATAATGTAGGCCTTTCCCTAAACTTCTCCAGAGCAGTTATGAATACTTTCTTTAGTAGCTGTACACTGGCAAAGGTGAACTAACTGGGGACTGGCTCTAATAAAGCACTATTCATAAACATCCAGACCAAAACTTACAACCAGTCTCAAGAGCTTGTGAGAGTCATGTGATATATAGAATTCAAAATAAATTAATCTCATGATCAGCTCTCTGTGGACCAGATTCCACTCTGTGGATATTTCCATATTTGTTTTGTTCATGGTTTGAATCAATATCATATCTTCGCAGAATTGCTACATTGGCTTCCAGGTACTGGGAACAAGAGATACTATAGTAGGAAGTAAAAGCAAAAGCCGCTGGGCCTGGCTTTTCCTATCCTAGCAGTAAGGGGAACACTGTAACATGCTTCTGAGAGTATTGAAGTGATTATCGTTACCATTACAGCCTTGGAAAATTGAGATTTACGGAGTCCTATCACATTTCTTATCCTTATTCTAGCTAATTAAAATGACTGGTGGTACTTGAAGAAAGATGGTGGATTTTTTTAACTTGATCAGGTTGTGGCTCATGCTACTGCTGTTCCTGGTGGGGGCGCCTAACTACAGAAAATGAAAGTGTCTCTGGTACTTTCATTGAACTGGTGGTAAGTACATCTTACTCCTTCCCATATACAGAAAATCAGAAAAACATCTTAAGGGGTCAGCAGTACAAATAAAATATTCTACCTCAAGGATAGAAAACATTCCAGCTAAATTCTTCAACCATCACATTGTTCCACAGAACATCATGCTGATCCATTATATTGATGCCATCTTCATAATATGATTTAAAGAACAGGAAGTAGTAAGTGAATGTAATGTATTAGAAATAAATTCAGAAAAAAATGGTAAAGACCATATCATAGATTTTTGGGGGGTTCAGTGTCATTGAACATGTTGAATAATCTCTTCCTCTTCTTCATTGTACTTTGTGTCCTAAGCCATCAAGAGGGAGGTATAATGCCTAGTGGGTTACCTGGATTTTGATGGCAACATATCCTATATTTAGGTGTCCTCCTCCAAATCCTTTACCACGTGATCCAAGATTGAGTCAGGCTTAGAAGAAGCATGCAACCCAGCTGGTCTAGACCACAGCCTGAACAGCTCTGTCACTAATTCTTTTGATCTAGTGAGCCAATGCTGCTAAAATCATCTTGAGGTCCTAGATTCAGAGCAAAGATCACTAGGATTTTGGAAGTGGGTCATATCCTTTTCAGCAAGTTATTATTTGTTTGAGAAATAGTGAGAGTCATGTGATAAATGGAATTCTGGTTGGACAGAGCTCTGGTTAGACAGAGCTTGGGAGATCAGTTGACCAACTGACCTGAGCTGTCCATCTTGAATTAGGTACTATATGATCTGCTCAGACATACAGAAGAGGTCCTTGCCTGAATAGTTCTGGAAAGTCTAGATAAGTCCTTTAGGGAACTGCTTACACTCCCAGCGTATCTTTTCTTTCTTTCTTTTTTTTTTTTTTTAAGATTTTATTTATTTATTTTTGTGTGAGAGAGAGAGCACAAGTATGAGCCAGGAGGAAGGGCAGAAGGTAAAGAAGATTCCGCACTGAGTGGGGAGCCCAGTGCTGACTGAGTCATCCAGGTGCCCCCAGCATATCTTTTCTTACCATAACACTGCCTTTCCTTAATCGTACCAAAGATGGGGACCTCAGGTGGTGCTTCCCTTCAATTTGGAAATAAGGAAACTGGAGAGTAGATTAAAGCTAGCTCTGAGAAAAGTGTGGTCACCTGCTGAAAGTGATAGTCATGATATCACAGCCCCATTCAGAGTGGTCCTGGAGAGCAGAGGAAAGAGCCCTTCCCAGTGGGCAGCAGAACTTGAAGCAGTATATTTCACTGTTATGTCTGAGATGACTGACCTTGACTCTCAGGACTAAATGGAGTAAGTGCAAGAAATTCCTCTTGAGGACATGATCTATCTTCTCAAGAAGTAAAAAAAATATGGTATCCCTATACTGGCAGGGCCCACTAGAAGCTCTGGGCCTTCAGGAATAATAACTTGAATCACTCTAATGGGTAAAAACCTCTAAAAATCAGATACTGGACAATGAGAATATGAAATAGCTAGTGGAAGAATTAAATCAGAAATACCAGCTCTGCCTTTCTGACAATTTTCAGCAATTTGGAATATAGTGTATTCCTTGCTTGCTGAACATATGATTTTAAAATTCTCTATTTTTTTTTAATTTTTCTTTTCTCTTGTACATATGATGTGTTAAATGGTGGCTATATACCTAACTTTCCTAGTTAGGTTGCACAATCTCATAAGAGAACCATGATAAAACTAGAGGAAAATATATTACTTAGAGATACTGGACCAAAAATAACAGTGACATCATTTTTGCAAGTAGAAACTGGACATGACTTTGGGTTGTCTCCCATTAGAAGGGAAAAAAAGCCCATTTGAGGTCCTACCTGGGAGAGAATTCAGAGAGCCATTTTTTTAAATCACATATTTAGAAGAAAATAATGCTGGAGAAAAGGATTTAGGAAGCTATTCTTTCTATCTTTCCTGAATACTTTTCTTTCCCCACTTTTTAATAACAAATTGCATCCTTCATACCACTAAAGTGAGTTTTAATCCATGATCGATTATTTCTCCTTGAAATTTTAGGATTGATCAATAATATACTGGATGGGGGAAAGACATTAAGATTTGACTAATCTAATGGTGACAAACAAGGTAGAACTTGATGAGATAAGAGGAGAGATCTGTGTGCTTATGTTACTTTTGCTTGGATTTTGTGAGCTATCCCAGTGTCCTTCCAATCTCTCTCTCCTCCCCTCCCTTACTCCCATCTCCTTCAGTCTTCTTTAAGTTTCTCAAAGTTATTTTCTGTTTCTTGCAACCAAAGTATCTTAACTTACACAGAAATGAAGATACAAGCAATAAATTCTTAGATAATGCAGATGTTTGGAATTGGTTATGGGCAAAACAAAAAACATTGAAACATAAACAAAGAAAAGAAAGTAGCAGTCAATGGACAAGAATCTTTGTAGAACCACCTATAGTGGCTGGCTTGGACCCGGAGCTCCTGAAGAGGAAGTTGGGAGAACAGGTGGCTTTTCCATAAATCCATTCAGAGGATAAGGAATGGGAGGTCCACTGAGTAGAATGGTGACATCTGACAGGCCTACTAATGGAATTGGAGAGGGAAAAGCTTAGGCCATACATGTTTCAAAATACAGGATGAAACTCATGTTCACTCTGTAAGTGCGCAGAGAAGTCATTTACTGCTTGTGGTTATTCAGCTGAGCATCCTGAAAACTAATTCCAAAGATCCATTTTGTGCATTTCTGAATTACAGTATTAGTGGAATTCACAAACTCTCCAGGTCATTTATGTGAAAGTGAGGACATTGACTAAGAGGGGTGAACTCATTATAAAGTCACAGTAAGATATTGGTATCCAAATTCCGGGTTTCAAAATCTTATCTCTGTCTTCCACAAATAACTGTGAGATCCTGAATAAGTTACTTAAATTTATCTCTTACTTTTCTAGAGGAATACTAGATATTATTACCAAAATTATTTAGTACATAAATGTTATTTTGAAGACTGAATTAGATAATCCACATAAAAACACTTAACACAATGCCTGGTACGTAGACGGTATTCAATACATTTTAACAATTGATTCAAGTGAAACTTTTAATAATTTTCAAATAAGTGATAGAGAATTTATAATTAAACATTATAAATTTATCAGATGCCTACTTTAATAGCAACTCTTCATGTTTCAAGAAATTTAAAGTGTGTTTCTTACAATCAGGGAGCTGCCAATTATTCTGGGAAGGCTGAAATAAAATGTGAAAATTTAAATGACAATGTAGGAGATGAAAGAAGAAATAGAAGGTCAGTGTAGTGAGACAAAAAGTCACATGGTTTAACAAGATCAGTGCCAGAAGAATGCTCTTGTAAAAAAAAAAAAAGTTCTATTTTTCTTAAATATCTTATTTTATCTATTTGGACATTATTTGGCTTATTGTATGCAAATAGTTTAATTCATTGTCTTATTTTTGTTCATGTTCTTATAGCAGGATCAGTCAAACCTAAATAGTTGTTGCAGAACTTCACACTTTGGGTTTTGTCATTTATTTTCAATTTCCTAAGCCAACATCTGAATCTTTAAAATCTGTAAGACAATACAGTAATCCAAGTGGAAAAAGCTTTGAAAGCTCTTAGTAGTTGGCAATAAGGCTTTATTAATGACAACTGTTCTCACATGATGGATGTACTTGCTATAATACCTGTGGGCTTATACTGTTACTACTGGTATTTCCTTGAGCAATTCCCTAAGTGACCATGTATAATTTAATACACCTAGTCTCTCCAAACATGCTGTCTTGTGGACTTTTCAGTAGCATATCTTACTGAGAAAAGTGTCCTTAAGTCAAATGTAAATTACTTTTTTGAAAATAATTTAACTACAGATATAGCATACCTAAAAAAATATGATCTTGCAATGCATTTGTTTTAAAAAAAATTATTAACTGAATCATGTTTCCCATTGATTTACATTATTACATTAGAGATGTGTTCTTATGGGAAGAAATTTGACCCAAGATAAATAAATATCACAACTTAGAAATGTAGAGTATTTTAGGACATATATTCAGAGGAAAACATTTAGCTAAGACAATATAAAAACTTATTTGTAAAATGTTCTATACTACTATACTCTAATCACATAGTTCTTTTCAGAAGCAATTAAATAAGACTCTATATGCTATAAATTCTGTATACTGTGAACTATCTTTATGATCATCTTCACCAACAAGGTAGCTGGTCTGTAGTCTGCCTTGCTTGCTCTACAGATGATCACATGATCACCAGGTACATAATGATGCTCAAAATGATTTCCATTTCTCTCTTTCTTCTAAATTGTTTTATTACTGGTTTGTCAATTTTTTCATGTATTAAAGATCACATCTATTTGCCTAACTTTTTCACTGATACCTACCCTCCAACAATATCTTAGTTTTCTATTTATTCCTTAAATTTAGTTTGTATCATAGCAGGTGAGTCCATCCTTCAATAATGATTAGAGAGGGGGAGTTTGTCATTTGTGCTGGAGATTTTAAAAGTTAAGACAATATCACTCTGGTTATAAAATGGGAAAAGTGACAGGGAAATGTTGAACAGACATCTTTCTGGTTTTTTACTATGGTTTATCTCATAATTCTAATTCAATACTCAAAGTACTTTCTCTTGGTACTACACTTACATGACAGGGATTGCTGAAATGTACAATTAGTTCTTATGTTTCTTTAAAATCACACACAAAGCGTGTCTCCTTTCTACAGTGTCTTCCCCACTTTGCCTCCATAACTTGAATTCTAGTGAACTTTTATCTCCCTGAACTGTATGTCCCAACAATCTAATACAACTACACATAACACCAATCATTTAATAAGACTGATGATCATCATCCTACCCAACTGACCCTCCCAACTACTAATGGATTATATTCTTGAATACAACTTGATCATCTTCCTGTAAAAAACATTAATATATCTTCTTTGCTTATAGAGTGAAATTCAAATTTTTAAGCCTACAATCTGATCCTACTTTTTAATCGTGCCCTGTTTCTCCTTGACATGCCAATCAAATCAAAGCACTTACTCTTCCTTATCACAGCATCCGAGCATGCCTATCTTTGTTCCTTTGTTTGTGTCAGGCCTGGCCATGCTCCCTCTGTGTTCAGACACTGATTATTTCCAATTCCTCAATAGGAGCTTTTCCTTTCTCTTCCTTCTTTGAATACCAGAATATTTTATTTTTAATGCTTATGTGCACTGCTTATTTGTCTTAAGTTATTTGAGGCTTAGAATTTTCACTAGTGAAATGAAGAAATTGAATATAGATAATCTCTTAAGGCTTCTAAAGTTTCTGTTGCAGTTGCTCAAAATGTCCTAACAAAATGGAATATTTCTACTGATGAAAATATTATATCAAACATTCTGTTTGAAAGATATTTATCAATTCTCTTTTTTCACTATTGCTTTAATACTTGAAAAGGTCACTAGATAAAGATGTCCTTAGTCTTCTGAGACACCATGATTTCTCATTTTTCCACTACCTAGAACAGTGCCCGGCTCTTCAGTAAACACAGTAAGCAAGGAGTAAAAGTTTAACAACTCTTTTTTGAAAAGTGAGTTCTCATTTGGGGAGTATTTTATCCTTAAGTCAATATTCTATTTAGGTTATAACAGTAAATATTTAGTAAACTACAAAATATTTAGAAAACATTAGTGGAAAATGTTGTACCAGAAAATAGTTCACACATCTTTGGGAAGCTGGTTTCCTTTAGGTTTGATACAAAGGTTTCAGACTATCCCAGAAGGGGTCATTCAGAACTTATAAACTTTTAAGCACAGTTGGTTTGAACTGAGGATTCTCCTCATAAATAACTTCTGAACTACAGTTCCAAAGCTCAGAGAAAGAGGCTGTTTATAGCCAATTTATGAGGAGTATTAATTTTCATTAAATTCTGATATTTTGAAGGCTTTTAAGACATTACTTGATGGATTTCAGAAAAGAGATGTGAATCATTACAACAGGATCCATGGGCAAGAAAGATGAACAGATGAATTTCTGTCATATTTATAGCTGTTCATAAGACAGAAGATGAATGCCCTTCATTTATGTATTCACTCAACAAACAAATATCGTTGAACACATACTGCGTGCCAAGCGCTATTTGGGACAGGGTGCCACAGCAGCAAACAAGTAGGCAAAATCCCTGTTTCATGGAGTTTACATTCTAGTAGGAGGAGACAAACACAATTAGTAAATAAACTACATATTAGGTCAGAAAGTGATGTATACTATATTAAGGGGAAAGAGGCAGATCTGGTAATTATGAAGGCATTATTTTATTTTATTTTATATTTTTAATTTTTATTTAAATTTAATTAGCCAACATATAGTACATCATTAGTTTCAGATGTAGGGTTCAATAATTTATCATTTGTGTGTAGCACCCAGTCCTCATCACATCACATGCTTTCCTTAATGCCCATCATCCAATTACCCTATTCACCCCACCCACTTCTCCTCTAGCAACCCTCAGTTTGTTTCCTATAGTTGAAAGTTTCTCATAGTTTTTCTCCCTCTCTTATGACTTCTCATTCAGTTATCCCTCCCTTCCCCTATGATTCTCTCCACTGTTTCTTATATTCCACTTATGAGTGACACCATACAATAATTGTCTTTCTCTGTTTAACTTATTTCACTTAGCACAATACCCTCCAGTTCCATTCATGTTGATGTAAATGGTAAGTATTCATCCTTTCTAATGGCTGAGTAATATACCATTATGTATGTATGTATGTATGTATGTATGTATATACATACTTTTTCTATATTCCTCTATTTTGATTCTTTTCTGGTTCCATATAAATTTTAGGATTATCTGTTTCAGCTCTGAGAAAAATGTCGATGGCATTTTGATAGGGATTGCATTAAATGTAGCATAGACATTTAACAATATTTATTCTTCCAATCCATGAGCATAGAATGTTTTTCCATTTCTTTGTGTCTTCCTCAATTTCTTTAATAAATGTTCTGTAATTTTTAGAGTACAGATCCTTTACCTCTTTGGTTAGGATTATTCCTAGGTATCTTATGGTTTGGTGCAATTGTAAATGGGATCAATTCCTTAATGTCTCTTTCTTCTGTTTCATTGTTAATGTATAGAAATACAACTGATTTCTGTGTATGGATTTTATATCCTGCCATGTTGCTGAATTGCTGTATGAATTCTAGCAATTTGGGGATAGAGTCTTTTGGGTTTTCCACATAAAGCATAATGCCATCTGATGAAAGAATAATTTCAGATAAGATAATCAGAGAAGCCCTCACTGGTGCTATGACTTGAGCAAAGCACCCTGACCCATAATATTTCTGGGTATTGTTGAAATGACAGTGTACTCTAGAAAAGGGACTGCCTGTGTTCGATAGGTGTTTCGTCTAGGCTTGTTGAACTCTGCTCTGTGGGGGGTGCAATTCAGCATAAAGGGGAGTAGGAATGGCATCTCTAAAAGAACAGATGCTGGGTAGAGAAGTCCACTTTCCATGTTTAGGAGTGGTCCTAGGGCACAGACTTGAAGAAGGAGAGAGAGGGACACATCTGTGGAAAAAACATTCTAAGTGGAAGGAACTACAAAGAGTTCTGAGACAATCTTGAAGAATTAAAGCAGAGTAACTTGGGCATGGGTGAGGGGAGACGAGGTCAGAGTGAGCAGCAGGATTCTACAAGGGCATTACAAGGACAGGCTTTTAATCAGGTTGAATTGTAGGAGAGGTGTTGTTAGAGGACTTCGAACAAGAGATTTTCATGAAATTTTTATGTTTTAAAAGAATCATGGTGTTATTTGTGTAAATAGATTTGTGATCTAGGAAGAAGGGCCACGTATATGCATGGTTTTGGAAAAGCCTCATCTTGATCTCAATGTGCTTTTTTGTCCTTACCTAAGTTAACCTGTTAGACTAAATGGCCAAATATTATAACTGTGGAAAACTTATTGAAAATGTACCCTAAGAACCTTATTGTGATTTTTAAACTCATCTTCAACATTTTCCATTTAATTTTAGGTTTTAGGCAACTCTAATAATCATAAATTACATTTTGGCAAAAGTTGAACAGTTCATTCTGACATTAATGAAATTATTGTGCTACTTAAAATAGAGCATATTCTGGTTGCTTATCGCAGATGGAGATATTTCTTTTTTTGTTTTCTCTGTGCACAATAAATAAAGTTTGTTAATAAACTCATGACATAAGCAGCTATTGGGAGAAAAAGTGTGCATGATTCACTTAAAGTAAGAATGATATACAGCATATATCACTTTTCTATTAAAAATAGATTAATTGGAGATATCTGAATGCTTACAACTTCTGTATTCCTGCGATATTATTATGTTTATAAGCATCTTACAACAGAGTATGTGAATTTGTGATCATAGAAGAACTCATTAAAGAAAATCAACACAGTCTTGATCATTTGATCAATCCTACAAATTATTCTTATAAACATGAAAGTAACTTCTTTAACTAAATTAAAAAAAGATTAATGTAATGGTTTATTTAACACAGTTATAAGAAGTAACATCATCAGCACAGTCAGAAATGCAATCTAGATGTTGGGAGCATTCCCTACATCTTGCAATAAACTTTGGAAGAATGTATCTTTCATTTTCTCTTCTGAGTGCCCACTCCACGCCATCTCAGTAGCTCTGTTTGGCTACCACTTTTAAGCATGTTACTGTTCAGTAATTCACACATGAATAGCAACTCCAGAAGAGAGCCCTATTCATTGAACAAGTTGGTGAATAAAATTTGGAGAAAATTAAGGCTCTCAAGTACTGATCAACATTTCCCTTGGCATCCTATTAGTCTCATGCTGTAACTGCTTGACAATAAGACTACGCAATTATCTTACAATTACAGCTTCAAGATTTTAACCTGAATGGGTTTGTTGGGTCCCACTTCCATTATTTTTGCCATATGTCATACTAATGAATGTTTTGTTGTAGTCTTTCTTAGCCAAGTCTTTCTCATGAGACTGTGAAGTCAAAACAGTAATATCTAATCTACTGTATAATGAGAAAGATATACTAATCAGTTGATAGTTTCTTTTCTTGCTTTCTTTTTTTCTTTTCCATGATTGACTGGCTATTAGACCTTTCTAGTTGAAGTTAATTAGACTGAATTTTTAAAAATGAAATAGAAGGAAGGGGTAAGGAAATCTTAAAAAAAAAAGAAGAAGGAAAAAGTGAGTGGAGAAAGAGAGAAATAGTAGGGAAGGCAAAAAACCCTATGAGAAACATAACTATGATAAAAAGAAGCTCTCAGGACATGCTTCCCATTTCATTTGTCAGTCTATTCAGGGTATTAAAATCTTTATATTTTGCCAAAGGAAATGTATTTTCAGTCACTTCTAGAACAAAAATGCAAATGGGAAAATCATTTCATATTTTCAGTCATTTGTCTCAGACCATTTCAGTCATCTTGTCTCAAACCATATTTCCACTAGAATTTCAAAATTCTGAATTAGAGTTAGTATTTTGAACTATAAAATGGGTTGACATATTAGAGTTTCTTAGTTTTTTATCTAGCCAGTGTAATTTCATCATGAAAATCTTATTTGTGTATCTATCTCCATACCCCGTACTTCATTCATTCATTCATTCATTCACCTACTCAGGCACTTAACCTACCAGAAATGTTGCATATTTTATACTGTTCACATTTAAATTTGGTTTGATTTAACATAAAATTCTAGAAGTTTTATTTCTGGCTAAGTATTTTCAGCATTGCAGAACATTTACTGAGATGGGAGAGAGTTTATTCAGAATAAGTGATAAATGACAGAATAGTTACTAAAAACCATTTTGTCTGTTTTTAGACAGAAACAGAAATAGGAAATAGGAAATAGAAATAGAAATAGGAAAAAATAATTCATCAGCCTACAAGGATGCCTCTTTGACTGGTATGATTCCTCAAACCAACTAAATCATGTGTTTAAGACTTGGAACGTTGCAGAAACGCTTCCTAACATATCAAAACATACTGTAACATAAAAAAAAATTTAAAATTGGTGGAAGCAGAATCCAGTATATGTAAAAACTTTACAACAATAAAGAAAGTATCACAATTTAATGGGAGAAGGATTGATTCTTCTAAACATACTGTTGGGAAAACCCACCACACGCTGAGAATACAAAAGTCAGCTTAGATCTTCATCTTTGACTCCACATAAAAAAGTCCAATTGGAGAATGAGTTTGAGGGGGGAGAATAAAAAAAGGAAAATGAATAAATAACACAAGGACTTGTAGGAAAGCTAGATGTGGATATCAATATAAAGATCAAAATAGTATTTCTAAAAATAGGAAAAAATAACAAAGGAAAAGATAGGCTCTATAAAATTTAAAATAGCTTGCAAATTAAAAGGCATGATGACAAATATATTCATGATATGTATGACAGAATGTTGAATAACCTTATTCCATAACAAGAGCTTATAAATGAGTAAGAAGTATATATATATATATATATATATCACACACACACACACATCCCAATAAAGGAAAAATGGGGGTAAAGAGAAACATACTAATAAATGTAAAATTCAGTAGTAAATAAATTCACATCTGTATTTAATTACATTGTTCAAAGATATTTGGGATTATGGCAGCGCTGTCAAAGGTGTGTACCTATAGCTTTTCTGGAGAACAGTCTGATGCCATGTGCCAGGAAATGATAGTTGTACTTAATCTTAAAATTTCACTACTACAGCTACTAATGTATCCTAAGAAAATCATTAAGGATGCTTAAAATGGTTTATATTCAAGGATGATCAAAACAGCTTTCTTTGGGACTCTTGTGTGGCTCAGTCGGTTAAGAGTCTTGACTCTTCATTTCAGCTGAGGTCATGATCTCGGGGTTGTGACATGGAGCCCTGGGCTCAGGGCCCAGGCTCCCAGTGTGGAGCCTGCTTAACAGTCTCTCTCTCCCTCTGCCCCTTGCCTCCGCTCACACGCACACAAGTGTTCTCTCTCTCTCAAAAACAAAACAAAACAAAACAAAACAAAACAAAACAAAACAAAACAAAACAACAAACCAGCTTTCCTTTAATAATATGAAAGTGAAAACAATCCTTCTTTCTAAATAATGAATTCTATATCACTGTAACTGAGAATGCGTCCATAAATATAGTTTCTGTAAATATTCCATGATATGGGTAAATGTTAATTGGTATAATTTGAGGAAAAAGAATGAAATCCACTCATAAAGAGTTTTTTTTCTTAGTTCTTCAAAAATAAGTAGGTAGATAGAGAAAGAGCTAGAATAAAATAAATAAAAATGCTAACAGTCACCATTTCATGATGATGGCATTAGAGCTGCTGTTATTTTTAAATTTTTAATTTAGATTTAAATTTTTACTTTTGCTTTTTAATTTATACTTTTCTAAACTTATTTATAAATGTGTATTACAGTTATAATTTTAAAAGATAAATATTTTAAATAAAAATGTGTCACCCTCCTTCTGTCCTTTTCTGCCTCCACATCCCAGAAGGACTCTATAAAATCTACTAACACTGAGTGGTCAGAATTAGAAATGAGCGCATTTGAACCTGGGAGAGCTTGCTTCTTTCCTCAGACCACACTTTCCTCCTACTTCCTCTTCCTTACTCACCTTTACAATCTGTGAACATATCTGGCTTCTGAACAAGACTCAAGGCCCTTCAAGAGCATGAAATTCTCCCCTTCCACTCTTCCCTAGCTGTCCCCCATGTCACCGTGTCACAATCTGAAATCATTATAGTAGCAAAGAGGTCCTTTTAAAATTTAAATCAGATTAAACCCTCTGTTCAAACCTTCTGATGGTGTTCTTTCACTCAGAGTAAAAGCTAAAATTCTTGCAATGCCTCCATGATATGATACACCATTACTACTTCCTGACTTCTAATACTTTCCTCTTTGGCCCCCCTACTCCAACTTCTCTGTCTCTCTTCAGATCTTGAAACTGTCCCATGTTCACAGCACAGAGGCTTAACACTGGCTGTTCCTTTTGCAAAGGGCACTTGCTGAATCCACCCCATTTAAAATTACTACTCTCTGTACCCTGGGATACTGGCCTATAATTTTCTTTTTTTATGTGTGGTATCTTTGTCTGGTTTTGATATCAGAGTTACGATGACTTTGTAGAATGAGTTTGGAAACATTCCTTCCTCTTCAAATTTTTGGACTAATTTGAAAAGAATAGGTATTAGTTCTTCAAATGTTTGGTAGAATTCACTTGTGTCATCATCTGGTCCTGGCCTTTTGCTCATTGAGTATTTTTTGATTACTGATTCAAAATCATTGCTACTAGTCAGGCTATTCAGATTTTCAGATTTTTCTGAAATCTGATTTTTCAGAATCAGATTTCAGATTCAGGCTACTTTCAGATTTCTATTTTGTCATGATTAAGTCTTGCAAGATTGTATATTTCCAGGAATTTATCCATTTCTTCTAGGTTGTCCAGTTCATTAGCATATAATTATTTATAGCAGTCATTTATGATCCTTTATGTATCTGTGGTATTCTTTGTAATATCTCCTCTTTTCTTTCTGATTTTGCTTATTTGGGGCGCTCTTTTTTTCTTGAGGAGTCTGGCTAAAGGTTTATTAGTTTTGTTTATCTTTTAAAAGAACCAGCTCTTGGTTTCTAAGTCAAGTTACTGTCTGTCACCACACACAGTTTTTACAGTATTGTTGACTGTATTCCCTATGCTGTACATTACATCTTCCTATCTTTTATAACTGAAAGTTTGTACCTCTTGGTTCCTCTTCACCTATTACTTCCATCCCCTCTTTCCCTCTGGCAACCATCAGTTTGTTCTCGGTATTTATGAGTCTATTTCTGTTCTATTTTGTTTGTTCACTTTGTTTTGCTTTTTATATTCCATATGTAAGTAAAATCATAAGGTATTTGCCTTTTTCTGTATAATTTATTTCACTCAGCATAAGGCATTCAACATCCATTCACGACTTAAATGGAAAGATTTCATTCTTTCTTTTAGGGATGAATAATATTTCTCTGTGTGTGTGTGTTTATGTGTGTGTGTATGTATTCCACATTAACATTACCCATTTATCTATTGATGGACACTTGGGTTGCTTCTATATCTTGGCTATTGTAAATAATGCTGCAATGAACATAGGTAT
This sequence comes from Nasua narica, assembly GCA_028533885.1. Lineage (NCBI taxonomy): Eukaryota > Metazoa > Chordata > Mammalia > Carnivora > Procyonidae > Nasua > Nasua narica. The sequence goes on from CM052799.1 coordinate 90,961,677, forward strand.
GCGTATGTCTTTTCCGGTTAGTGTTTTCGTTTTTTTTTTTCAGATAAATATCTAAAAGTAGTATTGCTGGATCATATGGTAGTTCTATTTTTAATTTTTTAAAAGATTTTATTTATTTATTTGACAGAGGGAGAGAGCAGAAGCAGGGGGAACAGCGGAGGCAGAGGGTGGGAGTCCCAAGATGTGGGACTTGATCCCAGGACTCTGGGATCATGACCTGAGCCCAAGGCATACACTTACCTGACTGAGCCACCCAGGTGTCCTATTTTTAATTTTTTAAGGAGCCTCTGTGCTATTCTCTGTAGTGGCTGCACCAATTTATATTTCAGTTTAAACAAATTATAATCCCTCAGTTCTCCTGGTCCCTTTTATTCTGCTTTATTTTTCTCACTAGCACTCACTACATAATAAACCTTAGAGTTTACTTATATATTGTATTTTTGTCTAACTTTTTCCATTGGAACATAAGTTCAATGAAGCCTAGAATTTTTGTTTCTTCTTTCTATTATTGTCTCCAGTGCCTAGAGTAGTGCATGTCTTGTGATAAGGCCTCAAGATAAATTTGTTCACTAAATGAAAGTTTATAGTCCCAGCTCCTAGCACAGAGTCTAGCACACAAAGACAGTGTGTATTGAATAAATGTCTTTAATCAAATATTGAAAGACACTTCATATAAGTGGTTTCCCTTTATCAATTTGCAACTTGTTTCTAACTCCTGCTTTCCCCAGAACTGTACTACAATGAAAGCTAAATCTCTGCATTTAACTTGTGATACCAAATCTTATTTAAATATAGTAAGTCCTGTTTGTTTCCTCAGTTGAGATGTAAAATTAGGATGAAAGAAAGAGGTAGTTTTTTGGTAACTCTCTAAACTAAAAATCCCCCACCTCCACCCCCCTTTTTTTTTTTGGTAGAACACTAGCAGAGATCTCTTATCTCAACAAGTATCTCTCTCATATGTTTTTGTGGTTGTTTTTCATTTACAAAATGAATATATACAATACCCATATTTCCTTAATAATTTATTTTCAAGGAAGTTTCTGTCCCCCACTTAAGATACTGTCATTAAATTAGAAAAGTTGGATGACAAGGACTCCTGGTTGGCTCAGTTGGTTAAGCATCTGCCTTCAGCTCAGGTCTTAATCTCAGGTTCCTGGGAATGAGTCCTGCATGGGTCTCCTTGCTGGGCAGGGAGCTTGCTTCTCCCTCTGCCTGCCTCTTCCCCTGCTTGTGCTCTCTCTCTGTCTCTCTTTCTCTGACAAATAAATAAATAAAATGTTTAAAAAAAAAAAAAGAAAAGTTGGATGACAAATGAAAATACCAAAGTCACCACTGATTATTTAAATTATGAATAGGCAGTCTTTCTGTAGTAGGAAAAAACTAAGCCATTCAAGGCTCTTAAATCTTTCTGCAAATCAGAGTAAATAACTCATATACTACCATAACTCATATACCTACAAGGCTCAGATTTTAAGTTTCAACAAGATCGTAAAACTTAACAGGAACAGAATAAAGAAGTGAAATCAGGAATTATCTAATGTTTGATGCTTGAGTACTCTCTTGGCCCACATCTTAATGCTATAATAGGCAACGAGTTACACTTTAGATGGTTGGGGCTCTGAAAGCTGGTGGAATCTTCCTAATACTGTTGGCCATCAAATTTCAGGAAACCTCCATAAGGTAATTCATATTGGCTATTAGCAGCACACTAAAGGGAAAACAACTCCGAAAGGAGTCTGAATTAACCACCTTTCAAATCTTAAACCTGGGTTCGGCCCTGTAGGTTGGTGTAATCTCATCAGCACTGTTTTCATTTTATTCCAAAGAAGACTGGACTTAATTTAAAGCTCACAGAAGCAGAAAACAAGTCCCCTTATACTCCATCTAGTAGAGATATACCCATCCCAAACCCTACAGGCCAACTAATCAGGATAAAGGGCTTGTCTAATATATAGAAATTGAAATTCCCCAAGAGTTGGCAAAGGACAGGTGTAATGATATGCCCTAATATGATCTATTTACATCATAGGTCCACTTTTTTTAGTGACTCTCTTCTGTGGAATGCTGCTTTAACATGATTGCCTGCCACACAAGATTAAGAAATTCTGGGAAGACTCTCTTTCTGCCCTTCCCCCTGTTCATGTATGCTCTCAATCTCTCTTTCAAATAAATAAATAAAATCTTTAAAAATTTTTTAAGTAAAAAAAGAAATTCTGGAAAAATACAATTATAAGAACACCAACCTTATTTACCTGAGATGATTCTTCTGACACTTTTAGCTTATTTCTGTTCATAGAAAGGAACAGTGCAGTTTCAAAATAACTACAACTTCAGTTTTATCCTGGCTAAAATTCACTGAAAAAATGTGTTGCCTGGTCATGCAATAGATTATTTGTTGAAAATAATCTGTATGCTGGGTTGTGCTTTCACTGTCAAATAATAAACAAAACCAACTGATCGTTTATCTTATGCTTCGGTATAATTGTGTAATTAATTTAAAGTTGCACAATACTGTCCTTGCATAAAAACAGTGAAAAATTCCAGAAAAAAAAATCTGTAAGAGTAAGATAAGTAAAAGAGACTCATGGGGGAACTTCTAAGCTTAGTTTGATGGAGTTTATTTACATCAGTAAATTTCTACCTACCTATTGCGTGTTCTTAGAAATACCGTATTAGGGGCGCCTGGGTGGCTCAGTGGGTTAAAGCCTCTGCCTTCACTTCAGGTCATGATCTCGGCGTCCTGGGATTGAGCTCCGCGTCGGGCTCTCTGCTTGGTGGGGAGCCTGCTTCCCTTTCCCTCTCTGCCTACTTGTGATCTCTCTCTCTCTCTCTCTCTGTCAGATAAAATAAATAAAATCTTTAAAAAAAAAAGAAATACCATATTAACTTGCTATTTAAATCTAAAAATAGACATCAAAACCAAGAGTACTTTTTTTTTTCTTTCTTAACATAAAAGATTTTTAAACTACCTATGTCTTTGTATTTGCCAGAGGCAAATGATGTGACCTATAATTCACTGGACTGTAAAATCAATCAATCAATCAATAAATAAAGCCATGATCCCCAAGACAATAGAGAGCTGAACATCTGGAGAAAATCTATTACCCAAAGATAGATTATGCAATGTGATAACAGGTGGTGCTAAGAACTATTAAGCTGATTTTAATAAAAAAAGGCAAGTATCTCCAATTCCATTTCTTCTAATAAAATCTTTTAAGCAGGTGCAAGGGCAAAGCAGAATTAGTTTTCTTAGTGTTAAGCATGAAAGCACTTCCTCTTTTTTTCTTTTTAGAATCTTTAAGATAACATTGTCTCATTATAATATCACTGTATATTGTGTTTTTGTTTTTGTCATTCAAGAGAAACCTTCTTAAAGTAGCTAAATATCTGAAACAACTGTCTACATGCTGACAGATTAAATGGATGAAAATAAACCAATCTAAAAATGTAAACTTTGTCTTTCCTTTTAAAAGGGTTAACATTTTGTTTTAAACTCAATCCAAATAATGAGGATATCTTAGGAAAACAGCCTTTAAAAATCAAAGGAAAAATCCTGGTTTTCAGAGAAAGTATCCATTTTATCTTAGACTTCAATTTCTCAAGCCTCACTTTCTCAGCTCCAAAGTAAAAATAAGAGACAGTTTGGTCTCTCCAAATTAAAAAAAAATATGTATATATATATATATATATGTATATATATATATATATATATATATATGGCATAATTCTTTTTTTTAAGATTTTATTTATTTATTTGACAGAGAGAGATCACAAGTAGGCAGAGAGGCAGGCAGAGGGAGAGGGAAGCAAGCTCCCCACGGGGCTCAATCCCAGGACCCTGAGATCATGACCTGAGCAAAAGGCAGAGGCTTTAACCCACTGAGCCACCCAGGTGCCCCAAATGGAATAATTCTAAAACTTAGGGTAATTTTCTTAAAAACTAAATTCTCAGCTTTCTCATCTTTGGATCCATGATAGACAAGTAATACAAGATTAAAACAGGAAGCAAACATCTGAATCTAGCTGGATTGGACAAGTCAATAAGTGGAGGTCAAGTTTTAATTACCTAAAACAATGAAAACTCTGAGGTTAATAAACCCCAAAATATTGTCTGGGTACTTAAATGCTATGACTGCTTATAGTCTTTAGGATTTTAGTACTTATAAACTATTATCTATAAACTGATTTTTTTGTATATTTATGTTTATATTTATGCATATATATGTATATATGCATACATAACTTTTAAAACAATATAGGGTGACTATATATATTGACATATTGTTACTTTTAATAAATGTAAATAGTCTTAACCTGCCCATTAAATGAAAATCATTTTTCAGATTGGCTAACAAGCAAAATCTTGGTCTCTGATGTGTATAAGAAACGCAGCTGATGTTTTTCATTAAATTTTTAAACCATACCAGGCAAAGACTATGGGCAGCACCAATAGAAATCTGCCATTCCTGATCTACTTTGCAGCTTTCCACACTGATGTGGAAACCTTTGGTGACTCATGAAGTCTGAAAGAAATTTTATATTTCAATATTTTTTTCTAAAATTTACATGTCAACTACTTCTGTGAGAATTTGAAGCCAAAGATACATCATATAAACCAATTTCATTTCATATCTGAAACAGAACACTTCTCAAATTATTTTTAAATGATTTTTTTTCTTCCATAAATCCATTAAGCCCAGTAGTCTAATTTATACATTACCTAGTTTAAGATGATTTGACTTGCATTCATTATATGATAGTAAAATTATCAATGTAGAGTTTTATTTATTTTCTTACCTCTATGTGTGGTTCTTAATATATGTTACAATTTGAGCTTCAAGAAATACTGCTTGTCACATTGCTAAATTTTCTCCATATTTATTTCTGAAAGACGACACACCTGCTTCATTCACCATATAGCAATTTTTATCAATACATTTCCTCCTGAAACCAAAAAAGGAATTTTGCACATGTATTTGTAAATGTAAAAGTCGGAAACAGTGTAGCCCTCTGGTTCTAAGATATTTTAAAGAGACAGGTTCACAGTAATTTAAGGGTAGTTCTGCTGCTTGTGTTTTCAAATCTCAAATTATTCTCTCAAAAGCAAACCATGCTTCTGATCGTCATTCCATTCTTCTGATATAGCCTCTCATCTCACAGCCTGAGAATCTCACAGTGAGAATGAGAAAGTTACTATTCAATGAAGATGATTAGAGAAGCCCTGTGAATTCTTTAAGAGTGAATAAGACAGCAAGCATTTGGTGGTGCTTAAAAGAACACTGCTGAGATGCAAGACAAGAATGGGGCACTGAAAATATTTCGAGATGCAGTCCCTTTCCTTTAGAATTAGTGTTTCCTTGTCATTCCAGAGAAGTTGTTATAGTCTATGCTAATACAAGAAAATATTGTAATATCATATCCATTTTTTAACAGTAAAGAATGATGAACATTTTTTTCTATCTGAGAATACCACACCAAAATAACTAGTCTATTTACCGAAGAAAAAACAAACAAACAAACACACAAACACCTGACTCTGTACCTTATCTACTTCCTATGTTTTCTCTAGCTCTCACACTCTGCATCTTTTTCTTTCTCTCTTCCTCTTCTATTCTTGCCTTTTTTCCCATCAATCCTGAACCAAACAAGGAAAAAGTATAGTCTCTACCTTCAAAGAACATAGAATTTAGTAAAGAAAACATATAATTAATTGAAATAAACTGCCGTGAGTATTATGATAAGATACAAGGTCAAATAGAAACAAAATCTCATGTGAGCCTAGAGAGGAAGTCACTGCCAATGGGGACCAGAGGGGAGAGCTGGACCCAGGTGAACAGGGAAAAGATTCTAGGTAAAGGCCCAGGGGCAGAAGGGAGTATAGGCATTGTAGGAACTGAAAGAAATTAAGTATGATTTCACTAAAGTGGAAATTAAGTTCTGCTACCTCTCTATCCAAATTCATTTTGTCTTCTTCCTGGATGTTCACCATCACTGTATTTCCCAGTGTTTTATCCTTGTATTTAGGTGTGTTCATGTGACTCTTTCCCACTAATAGCATGTGAGCACAAATAATGAGTAACACTTTTGAGCCAAGGCCTACCCCTTTTTGCCTTTGTCAGCTAAATACAAAAAATTATAAGTCCCTGGAGGAGGCAAAGCCACAAGATGGGAAGAAGCTAGGCTCCTGGGGTACTGTTCGAAGAATAGCCTGTCAACAGGAATTCCTCAGTGGACTATTAGCTAAACAAGAAATACACATCCATTGTGTTGAGCCATTACGCATTTGACCTACCTCAACTAACATAGGGGCTAAACAGCAGGGGGGCTGTGCAGGCCAGGTTAGAGTTTCATCTTTATCTTAAGGAACAATAGGGAACCACCGAAGGGCTTTCAACTGGGAAGTGTCAAGATCACAAAACCAGTCATCTTTAATTAGCTCTATCTATAATGAAGGAGTAGTCATTGTTTCTAATATTTTAGGCAATTTCCCTCAGGTTCCTGCTCCTCTCACATGACAAATAATACTTAGCGTGAAGTATTCAAAGTTTATAAATTCCAGTCTTACACAGATAATAATCATAAATATCTGGACCTTAAAAGGATATAACATTGTATTTTCTCAAAATCTCTTGTTACACAGAAAAGGAAGGACCATAAAGATGAGGTACTTACCCCAAGGTCACCTGAGGATGTTAAGAGCAGAGTGGGAGGTCAAGGACTAAGCCAAGTTCTCCTGATCTCACTCCAAGTCTCTTTCCACTATGCCTGCCTTTTAATTCCTTGAGCCTCATTGCTTACAACAGAACCAGTTACTCTGTGGAAATGAATTAAAGGGATTAACCATTGAAAATTATAATTTTGGCAATAGCATTTTGATTTTAAACTTGGAATCATTTGCATGTAATTTTTAGAAATACGATGAATTGTTTCTTTTGCTTTTTTTTAATTGATATCTTATTGAACTGAAATAAATGAAGTATTTTAACACCTTACATCTCCTTACAGGAAACTTCTCCTTCGGTTACAGGGAAATCTTTTGAGTACAATTTCTACCTTTGTTTTACAGTTTTATGTCTTTATAATTTGAAACTCCTTATGTATTCTTTTCCGAATTCATTTTCTGGCCTGGAAGGTAAATACTACAGTGCTTAAGCTGCTAGTTTAAGCTGCTAGTAGACCATCTGATGAAGCTGAATTGACTGAGATTGGCATTTTGCTTATGCTGTCAAATATTAAGGGATAAAGAGCACTATGTTGAGTTGCTTTTTAATTTTCTATGGCTAACTAAAAGCCCATGGTAGCTAGTGGTGAAAAATGATAGAAATATATCCATCAGCAAATATGAGTATGAGAGAGTTAAATCTATAAAAATGAAGGAACATTAGAGTAACTGACAGACCAGGAAATAAGAAACTATAATATAGCATATAATGGCACATGATAAGAAAGTAGTACCCAGTATGGACATTTTTCTGTATTGATATTAATTGGTGTCAATATAGATCTAAAGTATGGAAAATCATTTCAGTCCCTAATGGCAAACTGGAAATTAACAGAAATAATTTAAGTTAAAACTAGCCAATAAAACACATGCTTTTAGTTCTATATCCTGTAATCCCATAAACACAAAGGCATAATCCATAAGTGATTTTAGTAAATATATCATTCTATAATAAGACAAAGCACCAGTAAAGTTGGACCTTCCATTAATATGCAGAAATTATTTCAAAATAAGCTTGAAATACAAAGCAAGTCTAGTCTTTCAATGTTGTGTGGCTTATAATGATAGGTCCAAGAATAGGTTATAGCTATCTGTTCTTAGGAAATGCTTTGACAAATGAATACTCGTATTATATTGGTATTGTATTGGAATATTGATGATACGTGTGACAGCTAAATCTGAAAAAAACATCAGATTGCCGGGGTGGGGTGGGGGTATGGGAAGTGAGGGAAGAGAGGAACCATCCATAGTAGGTCTAATTTTGGAAAAGACATTTGTCTGTGCTTCATTTCCTTTATCTATAAACTGGACATAATCATAGCTGTCATACAGGTTTTATTTGAGAGTTAGAAAGTTTGCACAAACACACATTCTAAACACATAATGTCTTGGCAGTGTATCTGACACATAGTAAGCATCTAAAACATGATAGCTTTATTGTCATTGCTATCATTACTGTTATTACTGTTAATCATATTATTATTACTATCATTATTAAGTCGGCCAGAATCCCCAATGAGAATATCAAAACACTATTTCTTTTAAAATGATCAAGTGAGGAGTGATGATATGATTATTGAAGTGAATGGCCACTATTTAATGAGATAGAGATTTTTCTAATTATATCATATCTCTGTATGCACATACATACTATATATAATAATACATATAATCAGTATTAAGTAGAAGAATACAGTGATTTTCCTTCTACTAGGATTAAAATAAATGACATTATGCCACAAAGTATGGTTACCAATTACTTGCTTATTTCATAAGAAAAAAGATAATTTGCCACAGCTGCTATCTGAAATTTCAGCACTTTTTGTTCAAGCTGTATGAATGTGCTCTTCATTTAACAACAATGAATAAAAGGTAGTTAACTAAAAAAAAGAAGAAGAAATACTTCAAGCGTATTATTTCATGGTGGCCCTGGAGAGCATTGGACAGAAAGTTCAGGATAATCTATAAAAAGCAGGGTGAAGGGAGGGAGGTGGTGAAAGGGGCCAAGGGGCTATGGGGCCATGTGAATCCATGTGGAAAAATGATCAGTGCTAGAGAAGGTTAAATTCCCAGTCCCTGAAGTCTTGCTGTTGTGGCTACAGCCCAAGAAAGTTAATGAAAGAAAGGAGCACTGACAACTCCTGCTGCTTCGACAGGAGCTTACCACCTCATTACTGGCCAGATTCTTACAACCAAAAGAAAAGAATACTCCTGCCAAGGAAAAGAGTAAGAGCTAGAGCGAGAGAGTCATCCAAGCAAGGCATTGCTGATATTGGGCGAAGATCAAAGTAATATCAAACAAAAGCAACTGGACAAGAAATAGCTGAGCCAAGAGCTATGACCACAGACTAGACAACTATCCAAACCCTAGGCAGGAAAGACGGAAAAGACAAGTTAAATCCCTTAGTCCTCCCTGCCGAACGGGAAAAAGTAAATGAAGTGACACCATCTGCTCACTTTCCCAGAAGAGAGAGTTTCAACTCCTTATGGTTAGCAATGCAAACATTTTCAAAAGCATTACTCTAATTACAAATGATTAGAAATGATTCCTAGAAGTAAGGACTTAACTTGCAGTGTGCCTGACTAATGAACGTTTTCCGCACAGCCCACTGCACTTTGAGCTGACTTTGAAAGCACTGGCTAGAGATAGTTTCGGAGGTTTTAAAATGATCCTCTTAAAGATAATAGGATGCTTTGCTGTTTTTCTAAATTTCTCTAAGCATACAAATGCATGGCTCTTTTTTTTTTTTTTCCCTAAAGTGCAATAGAAAATCACAGGGTTCTTTCAGGAGTAGTAGTTTTGGTTATTATTTCAGTTGTTGGTATATGTGGGTGGTTTTGTGTTTGTGTGCATGCCAGACTGCAGGGGGTGGGGGTGGGAGGGAAGTACATAGCAACAAAAATTAAATATGTAAACTTAAATTCATGTGAATACTATTCATGGAGCTATATTCCTTATTATAGGTTTTAATTTCAGTATCATCTCTGTAAATTATCACTATACCCCATTAAAAGTTGACCACAGCAAGTGTCAGTGGTGAATTGGAGCAACTGGAACTCTAACACATTGCTGGTGGGTATAAATTTGGAAAGCTGTTTGGTAGTACAGGCACACCTCAGAGATACTGCTGGTTCTGTGTCAGACTACTGCAAAAAGTGAATACCCCAATAAAGCAAGGCAAATTGATGTTTTGGTTTTCCAGTGCAAATGAGCTATATTTATACTATACATAGTCTATTAAGTGTGAAATAGCATTGTGTCTAAAAAATGTATGTACCTTAATTAAAAAAATACTGATAAAAAATGCTAGCTATCATCTGAGCTTTCAGCAAGTCTTTTGGCTGGTATAGCTCCTTGCTTTGATGTTGATGGCTGCTGACTGATCAGGGCGCTGGTTGCTGAAGATTGGGGTGGCTGTGGCTGCTATCGTAAAATAAGACAACAACGAATTTTGCCCAACCATTGACTCTTTTATGAACAGTTTCTCTGTAGCATGGGATTATATTTGACAGCATTTTACCCATAGTAGATTTCTTTCAGTATTGGAGTCAATCCTCTCAAAATCTGCTACTGTACTGTCAACTAACTCAATGTAACATACATACTTTATGTAACATACTCAATCCTTTGTATTAATTTCCTCAGTCTTCATAGCATCTTCACCAGGGGTAGTTTCCATCTCAAGAAGCCACTCTCTTTGTTCATCCATAAAAAGCAATTCCTTTTCTGTTAAAGTTTGTTCATGAGAGGGCAGCAATTTAGTCCCATCTTTAGGCTCCACTTCCAATTTTAGTTCTCTTGCTATTTACATCACATCTACAGTTACTTCCTCCATGAAAGTCTTGAACCCTTCAAAGTCATGCATGAGGGTTGGAACTAACTTCTTCTAAACTCCTGTTAATATTTATTATTAGATCTCTTCCCATGAATTAAAAATGGTTTTAATGGCATCTAAAATGGTGAATCCTTTCCAGAAGGTTTTCCGTTTATTCTGCCAGATCCATCACACGGATCACTATCTGTCTTACAAAACGTATTTCTTAAATACTAAAACAGGAAGGTAGAAATTATTCTATAATTCCTGGTCTGTGCAATGGATGTTGTGTTAGCAGGTATAAAAACAACATTCATCTCATTGTACATGTCCGTCAGAGCTCTTTGTAACTAGGTGCAGTGTCAACGAGCAGTAATATTTTGAAAGAAATTTTTTACTTTTTCCTGGGCAATAGATCTCTTACCATATAAACCATGTTGTAAATAAACAGGCTTTGTTGTTCCATTTATAGAGAACAGGCATGGTAGATTTGACTTAATTCTTAATTAAGGACCCTAGGATTCTTGGAATGGTAAACGGGCATTAGCTTCAACTTGAAATCACTAACTGCCTTAGCCCCCAACAAGAAAGTTAGCCTGTCCTTTGAAATTTTGGTGCTAGTCACTGACTTTTCCTCTCTAGCTATAAAAGTCCTAGATGGTATCTTCTTACAAATAGAAGGCTGTTTCACCTACATTGAAAATCCGTTGTTTAGTGTAGTCACCTTGGCAGATGTTCAAGCACAGACAATTCCTGAATGTGTCTACATTATGAATGTTCCAGATTATCCATGTTTTCTTTTTCCTCGACCACCCAGAAGATGGCTTACACTTTTAAAACTGAAAACTTATCTTCTCTTTCATAAATTATCTGTTAGCATCTACTCTCCTATCTATAAGCTCCATAAAGGCAAAGATGTATATGTTTGCTCAATATTATTTTTTCAGAGCTAGGTATTACCTAAAATACAGCGGAGGTCAATCAATATTTGTTGCACACAAATAAATAAATAAATGAAGACAAAATTGATTTTAAATAACTCAGAAAAGCCAGCAGGTAGGAGAAACTTCAAGAGTACATAATCTGTTAAGTAAGTTGTAACGCACAGAGTCAAGGGCAGGAAAGGGGGACATTTGAGTGTTGTGGAGGCTCTTGTTTATTCATCTGAAACCACATATCAAATTCAATTAAGAAAACTTAAGATGTGAATATACCAGTGGCTATTTTAGGGTGATAGAGTTAGATGAGTTTTTTTGTATTTTTAGCTAATTTTCAAATAATCTTACACTAGAGTTTACTATTTTATAATCAGAAAAAGGTGAAAACAAGGAAATCCAAACACTTATTTTAACAAATATTTAATTATTGCCTAGTATATGCGAAGCATTGCTCTGGTCCCAACATGTAAATGTGTTAAATAAACAAATAAGACCCATACCATTCAGAGGTCAGAGTTATGGAGAAGACAGACATGAAAATAAACCATTATGATCAGCAGGTGAGTGCTACAATAGGTGTATTTATTTAGCATTTGAGAGAAAGCAATGAACTACACATTTATTTAGCATTTGAGAGAAAGCAATGAACTACACATTTGTGTTCCAGGGAGAAGAGACCTGACAAGTTTCACAGAGTAGACAACCTGTAGATTGTTTTCTTCATGGTAAGATTTAAAGGAATTACTAAACGAAGCCTATTATGTTTGGTAATGATGGTGTTTAAACCACTCCATTAATTTTTTTAGTAAAATTATAACAGCTTTGAGAAAACAACCTGATGAATAACCTATTTACAATTTAAAGAAACAAACACAATCATGAAGCAAGCGAAAGAATAGGTAATAGAAAGTGTTTCTAAATGAAGAAAAGGAGTTTCCTTTTTTTGTCCAGGAAACATCAACATTAAATGAAAATGAATGAGTTTTTATAAGTCAGTAGCTGCAAAATTTTGTTATTTTGGAAAATGATAAAAGTAATTTTTCCTTAGTTATCAATCCTATGATAGAACAATCTAATAATTCCATAAATTTACAAGAACTATGTGTAACTAAAAGGTAAATGTTATATTTGTTCATTAAAACAAAACAACACAACAAAGGCAAAAAAATCAAAGAGAAGAAGAAATAAAAGCCATTATGTTGCCCTTAACTTGCCCTGCTTTTATAAATGCATGTTTTTGAAAATCCCACAATAGTAGATTAGTAAAGACAAATATTGTTTTTCCTTTTTAGAAGCCTTGAAGTCATTGGAAGCTTCCCATACATATACACACACACAAAGAGACTAAGTGAGAAGAACAGAAAGCATCAGTGTTTTGAAACCTAAACTATGGTTTAAACTACAGTTTAAAATGCAAACATTTTAAATATATCCAGTCTGATGAAAAGGCCTTTTTGAACATTTAACTGTTTAATGAATTAGGTGACTTTTGATTTCAGGCCTTTCCACCATTTTAAGTGCTTAAATAGGAAAACTTTTGTTTTGAGGGTGATTTTTATGTAAATCATTTTCTGAGCTTTACAGAAGTTCCAAACAGTGAAACAAATGCATTAAAATGGTATCTTCATTGCTCACCTGATTAAAAAATAATGTTTAAAATTCATTTATTATTTAAAAAAAAAGGCATGGTGATCCAATATAAAAGTGCCATCTAGTCATTTTGCCCAAAGAATCAATTGTTGAAATGTGTCAGGTCTTATTTCTCAGAACACCTTGAAGGATAAAGTTAATAAGCCATGAATTGGAAACTTAATTTTTATCAGCCTAAGACTTTGGAGATTAAAGTGTCTTTAATGGTAGTGAGTGTTTTGGAAGGCTCACCTTCTCTAGATTTATTTGGAAATCATTGGACATTTTTCTTACCATCTGGGTCATCAAGACATCTGAAATAATAAAGAACAACTCATAAAAGCCATTTTGCACAAAATAACTTGTATTTGGAGTGATGTTCATCATAATAAGCTTGCTTCAGGGGTAGCCCTTGTTCTCCAGGTGGCTTCTAATTGTATATTCTTCACATTCATTGTGCCCTCAGCTGGGACTGGCAATGGTAACTTTCTAGGTATTAATGCAGTGTAGGAGATGGATTTGGGACAGAGTACGTAGTCTGAAGATGCAGTTTATTTTAACTAAAACTTGAAAACAGATATATTTTTACATCTCATCCAGATGAGAGGTATGTGTGTATGTGTGTATATAGATATAGATAGATAGGCATAGATATATTAGAGGAATTTTTAATTTTTTTCATGATAAAAATGTAGTTATAATCAGGAATAGTGTGAAGAAGTTTTAAGGGTGATGAACTGCGTGATTATATACACATTCTGTATAACTTAAAATAGAAGAAAACAGTGTGAAAAATATCAAAAAAAATAACATTCTCTATACATTGTGAAGGTAAAGATAGTATAATATGAAGATTTGGGGCTATTACTTCCAGATTGAAGTATAAATTAATCTGGCCTATCTGATATACTACCAGAATGATTTTTATTGAAACCTTATGTGAGTTTCAGATGACCCATATTCCCCCACTCTCCTGCAGATAACAGCTTTTCCAAGATGCACCTAATGATCTGAATCTCATGGAAGAATGCTTATGGCATCCTGCCACAAAGGGGAAAAATCTACCATGAACTCTTATTTTAGTTGCTTATCAGGAGAGGATCACTAGACTTCTACTCTTCAAAATTCCTTGAAGAACAGATGCTTGTTATCTAATACAATATTACCCTAGTTCCCTCTCTCAGCTCCTTTAAAGAATGTACCAGAGGCTTGGATAGAATTATATGGCCTAAAGTGCATCTTAGAAAATCAAGGTTTCAAGTAAGTTAAGTTTGGAAAATATCTGCTTTACTTTTTTCAGAGTGGATTGAAAAATCAGCATTCAACAAGACTGAAAAGGGAAGATTTAGGAGCAAAGCAGTAAGACCTGTGCCAGAACTGTAATTTCTTTAAAAAAGAAAATGAATTAGCTGTCACATCCCAGATGGATGAACATAAGGTAAACTAATGTCTAGCCAGTGAGCACATCTTGAGGGAAGGCCCTTTCCTACCCTGTTCTGTGCATCAGAAGAACCCTCTGTCCAGCTCTACACTCAGCAAGGCCTCACCTGTCCTCTACTTTCTCCTCCTCTAGGCTCCGTCAGTTCTAAGGGGACTACAAAAAGTCATCAGAAGGTATGGCCATTTATTAGGTAGGACAAATTTCTAGTTCTTTTAAAGTAAGTTTTAATTTAAATAATACATAATTTTAAACATTATGTGTTGTGGATTTCTTAAACATCAGATATAGAGTAAGTTTTATTAGAATCGAGTTAGAATAGTAATGATAATCATAACTGTAGCCATAATCATAATGTATAGCTTCTTACTGTAATTTCTCTGATCTAATCTCTTCATAAGTACCTCAGTTTCCATTGATGATAAAATTACTTTGTGTCAGATGTGGGGATAGAGAGAATAGTGAGAATGTAGGCTGTACTCTCATGGAGTTTATATACTAGAGGAAGAGACAGAAAACATAAGTAACTGGATAAAGAAAGATCTGGTGATACAAGCTATAAGGGCAATAAAACTGGATGATGCCTTTTAGCATAGAGAGCAATTGGGTTTTAGGATAGAGAGCAATTGAGAGGAAGGGCTCCTACTTTAGTACGGATCATTTAGATTTCTCTGGGATGCAGAAATGAAGTGATTTCTGAATGAAGATGGGGAGGCAGTCATGGGCTGATCTGGCTAAGATGGGGCCCAGTAAAAGGAAGATCATGAAGACATCCTAGGGATGTTTTATGCTTAGTGTGTCTAAGGGGTAGACAGGTGGCCACTGAGAGCAGAGAGCAAAGGAGAACCTGGTATGAGATTAAATCAGAGATAGGAAGATCACAGCAACATTATGCAGAGCTTTTAGGTCTGAAATTAAAAATGAGCTGAAGTTACATACTGATGGATTCTATGTTCATGTATGACAAGATCTAACTTTTCTCCCTGAATGGATGTGCAGAATGGATTGCAAAGGGAGCCAAGTATGGAAGGTGAGGACAATTTGGAGGCTAGGTGTTGAGTATTGGAAACTTGTACTGAGTTGAGGGCAGTAGTGAAAATGGATGAGGTGCCTCCTAGATGAAAAACCAGTATAAGACTTAATGACTGATGGGATATAGGAGCTGAGGTGCCTCAAGTCTTTGGAGATCTTTATGTAATAACTATTACACAAATAGATGTTTATGTGCTCAATCTTTTATGTACATGCTTTCTGTATTTCCCTACTTAACCCTGGGCAAGAGATAGAATTAATTTGCTTTTGCAATTAATAAAACAAAGGAAAACTGTGAATATTTTAATTACATGAAAATCTTGCCAACTTGTGGTTAGAAATCGTGTTTCAGTGTCTGGGCATAACCTCAGGGGAGACAAGAGGATATGATTAGCAAAGCAGAGAACAGGCTATTTAAGTATAAGGAACAAAAATCTTCTATTTTTAAGATATAAAGTGGTAGGATAATAAAGTTAGAAAATAAAAGAATTATTTGTTCCTAATAAGCACATTTATTCAAACCAATATCAAGAAATAATCAATAAAAAGAGTACAAGCAAGATGAACAGCAAAGGCTAACTAGCAACAATAAGAGAGAGCACTCCAGGAGTTTCGGTGATCTAGGATAAACACAAAACACTGAAGAAACATTTTTCTATAAGAACATAGTTTTTTCAGGATCTTTCAAACAATGGCTTATATACAAAGGAGGAAAGAGATAGCAATTTAAGTGTGGAGTGGACACAGGCCCCTCGGGGGTGGGTAGTGGGGAGAAGAAAGAATCAGAGAAAGAAAATAACCTTCACAGATTCAATCCATTTCTTCACTTGGGAATTAAAGGGGGAAATGCTTAGAAAGCTGGTGTGAATCTCATTTGGGTCTTTGTGATTAATACTGCAGTAAGATCACTACTCTACTAGGTTTGACCTCTTTCTCCTTAACTTTAAAAACTACTAGAAAATATTAGTTGGGGAATTTAATTAAAACTTCCATAGATCCAAGGTGCCTGGGTGGTTCAGTCGGTTAAGCCACTGGCCCTTGATTTTAGCTCAGGTCACGATCTCAAGGCTGGGAGATCCAGCCCTGACTCCTGCTGCCTGCAGAGCCTAGAACCTTCTCAAGATTCTCTCTCTCTCCTTCTCCCTCTGCCCCCTCCCATGGGTGTACATGCTCTCCCTTTTAAAAAACAAAACAAAACAAAACAAAAAAGAACAAAAAAAAACTTCCATAGATCCTAGAACGTCTTGCCACTTTCGTGTCAAATGTTGATTGTAGGATGATGATGATAAAGAAGGGACAAGAGATGGATATAAAATAGCCAAGAAGCATACAGGAGCTACATTTTTTTTTAAAGTGACATTTTAATTAAGTAGTTTATAAATTTTTATTAAGTCTCCTTGTAATAGTATAAAATATTAAGGAGTATTGATTTTAGAGATGAATTTTTTTACAACCAATCTTAGTATCTACAGACTTTTTTATTTGAGTACACACAATTTCTCTAAACAATATATAAGAGAAAATCACTCCACGCCTCTATAACACACACACAGAGAGGACGGTTCTAGGCTGCATTTTTAAATTTAACATAGAATGAGCCACCTAATAACTTTTAATTTGTGTTTTTGTAAGCTTAAAATGTAAACATTAATTCCTTAGATAGAGATATTGTTTTTTTTTTAATATGTGGCCTGCCATGTCTATTTATAATTTCAAGGAAGATACTTTAGCAAGAAAATTAAGTCGAAACACAACTATTTATAAAAATCATACAAAAAAGTCAGGGTTCATGTTCCAATATAAACTATAAACAGTTTTGTCATTACAAATTCTACTTTACTAAATCTCAACTCTTATTCTCCATCCTTTACCAGCTAAATAAGTGAAAGACATATTTAGTAATGTCTATAGCAACCATATTCTCATATTTCGAGAAACCAAGTACAGCAATACTTAACAACATTAAAGTAATAGAGTAATAGTAATAGCCAAAGTAATAGAGTAATAAAAAATTGGTAGAGAAAAATATATCTATTCTGAGAACGTTGGAATAAGAAGATAAGAGACTCTTGTGTGCATTTTTATGGAAAGATATAAGGTGAATAAAATGCCTTTAGGTGCCCTGGATTAAAAATCAAGAAAACAAATCATCTACATACAAGAGACAAAAACAAGCATGCAGCCTAAAATAAACTTAAATCCCATTATAAATAGTAGGGAATTTGGAAAGTTTTAATTTGAAGAGAGATATAGCAACAAAAAATGTTTTGAGAATAAGTGGTCGTCTTGCAAACTCAGAGATAGTAGGCACTCATCAGTAGAGTTTTTGCCACCATTAGAACTGTTATCAGTGATGGTGAAGCTTACTGGGATTTCTCTAAAGGAATACAGTTGAGATTTGTTCCTAGCAAAATGCAGTATGCTCTTTGAAAGGTAGGGGTCCTTCCAAAGGGGATTATGTCTTGCCAAAAAGCTCATTTGTCTGAGCTTTCCCTCCTCCCAGGCTCCCCAGCAACTTTCCCCTTCGTTTGGCACCATGCAGTATCATCACGTGACTTTTTGGACTGGCTGACTGAGTTCATTGAACATAAAGCCTTGGCAGTGGCAATTATCCTGGCAGTGGCAGAAGCCAGGAAACATATACCAGTAAATGGATCTCATTTTAATCACCGTACATAGGGTTTACTTGATTTATCCCATATCGTACCAAGTTCCAATGTGCAGCAATACTCTGCACTCGGTTGCCTTGTTCAACAAAAGCACTCAGGTTGAACTTTGGTTATACTGCCAATAAACAGTTTTCTATGAATATCCTTTACTTTTAAATTTTTTTCTGTCATTTTTGTTGCTTTCTAAAGTTCAAAGATGAGGTTAGATAGGTTCAACTTTAATTTTCAGAAACTATAAAATAATATAGGTGTTTCTGTTTGAACCATAAGTTACCCTGTAACAGAATTTTAAAATAGAGGTTAAAAAAATCATTATTCTGAAATACATTAGTAGAACTTTTTTTCATACAGTCTAAATTTTTTGTTCCTCCATTAATCTTGCTTTAAACATATGACCTCATATTCTTTCTTTAATTGGGTTAATATAGTTTAAAGTGCTTCAAATTGTGCTAAGAACATAGTATACACTCAAGAACTTTTAGCTTCTGCTGTTATTTTAACTACTCACTGTTAGTTTACGTATTTAATATTCGTCTCACACTTAGACTCTGATCTATTTGTAGTCACTTGCCCTATTGATTTGTATTCTCAGTGCCTGACAAATAAGTTGTGCTCAATCATGTTTGTCACCCTATAGCAAATCATCATCATTATTGTCATCATCAAAACACTGAACTATTACTACTGTGCCATTAAGATTCACAGTTACTAAAGGTAGGCAAGAAATAGGAGGAACAAAGACAAAAAATGGCTTAAGAACCCTACAACTTTGCAGATTGATCAGAGAGACATAAGTAAATAAGTAATTGCAATATTATTTTGTGGGTCCTAATTAAATGTTCATAACTGGGGCGCCTGAGTGACTCAGTGGGTTAAAGCCTCTGCCTTCGGCTCAGGTCATGATCTCAGGGTCCTGGGATCAAGCCCCACATCGGGCTCTCTGCTTAGCAGGGAGCCTGCTTCCCCCCTCTCTCTGCCTACCTCTCTGCCTACTTGTGATCTCTCTCTCTTTTTCTCTCTCTCTGTCAAATAAATAAATAAAATCTTAAAAAAATGTCCATAACTAATTTTTAATTTATTCCGGAAATAGCCACAACAAGTTTCACAGGCTCTGAATACTTTTTAGAAGCATAGAGACCAGGAAATTAATCTTTATTAAAAATCTACTATATGCCTGATACTATAATCAATGATTTATAATGTTCAGCCCTGTGTTATATCAGAGGTTACTATATTCCTTTTAAATGTTTGAAAATTGTTATTAGAATATTTTATTAAGTTCCTTGGTGTTTGAGTTAGTAAATGCCTGAGCAAGGATTCAAACAAGGAAAGTCATACTAACACTTAACATATTAACATACTGTGGTGGCTAGGCTACAGTCCACAGTTATTCAATAAAACATTAATCTATGTGTTGCTGTGAAGGTATTTTGTAAATGTGAAGAAAGACCATAGGCACTTAACTTTAAGATTATTCTAAATAATATGGATGTGCTCAATTCAATTAGCTGAGAAGTCTTAAAATCAGAGCTGACAGTATGAAGAAGAAATTCCACATGTGGAAGATGCCTCTAGTCATGCCCAGGTTCCAGCTAGTTTTCCTTGATGGCCTACCCTGTAGTTTCAGACTTGCTTATCTAGCCCCCATAACCACATAAGCCAAGTCCTTATAATAAATCTCTTGATATGTACCTCCCCTTGGTTCTACTTTTCTGGTTGAACCCTGATTGACACATATTTTGGTACCTGGAAGTATGATACTGCTATAACAAATAATAAATATGTATAAGTGGGCAATGAGAAAAGCTAGAATTTTGAGGAACATATTTTTTAAAAGTAGATTGCCTTGAACATACTATTAGTAGAAATATGTGTGTTAATAACTCTACTATCAATGATTCTGAAAGGAGGACCATAAAAGACAGAACCTAAATTATCTTAAAAATGCCTAAATTCTTGGGGCCCCTGGGTGGCTCAGTCGTTGGGCATCTGTCTTCAGCTCAGGTCATTATCCCAGGACCCTGGTGGGGATTGAGCCCCACCTCAGGCTCCCTGCTCAGCAGAAAGCCTGTTTCTCCCTCTCCCACTCCCACTCCCCCTGCTTGTGTTCCCTCTCTTGCTATCTGTCTTTCTGTCCAATAAATAAGTAAAATCTTAAAAAAGAAAAGAAAAGAAAATGCCTAAATTCTTTTTTTTTTTTTAACATATAATGTATTATTTGCCCCAGGAGTACATGTCTGTGAATCATCAGGCTTACACATGTCACAGCACTTATCATACATACCCTCCCCAATGTCCATAATCCTACCCACCCCCCTGCCTCCCAGCCACCCTCAGTTTGTTTTGTGAGTTTAGGAGTCTCTTATGGTTTGTCTCCTTCCTGATCCAATCTTGTTTCATTCCCCCCCCCACCCTGCCTCTCAAATTCTTCATATCAGAGAGAGCATGTGATAATTGTCTTTCTCTGACTGACTTATTTCGCTTAGCATAATACCCTCTAGTTCCATCCACATCATTGCAAATGGCAAGATTTTGTTTCTCTTGATGGCTGCATAGTATTCCAGTGTGTATGTGTGTGTGTGTGTGTGTGTGTATACTACATCTTCTTTATCCATTCATCTATTGATGGACATCTAGGTTCTTGCCATAGTTTGGCTATTGTGGACATTGCTGCTATAAATATTCGGGTACATGTGCCCCTTCGGATCACTACATTTGTATCTTCGGATCACTACATTTGTATCTTGACCCAGTAGTGCGATTGCTGGGTCGTAGGGTAGCTCTATTTTCAACTTTTTGAGGAACCTCCATACCGTTTTCCAGAGTGGCTGTACCAGCTTGCATTCCCACCAACAGTGTAGGAGGGTTCCCCTTTCTCTGCATCCTCGCCAACATCTGTCATTTCCTGACTTGTTAATTTTAGCCATTCTGATTGGTGTGAGGTGGTATCTCACTGTGGTTTTGATTTGTACTTCTCTGAAGGAAGATGCCTAAATTCTGATGAGCAAACTCTTAGGATGTATGGATGTTAAAAGCACTGTTGGTGAGGGCTCAGGAGGAAATGAGAAATATGATATTAGAAACTAAGGAAAGGGGAAAATCATGCTATGTAGTAGCAGAAACTTTAGCACAATTATGTGCTAAAGTTATGTGGATGGGAGAATTTGACGTTTAGTTGCGGAAATTAAGCAAAATGTTGAAATTGTGGCCTTGTTTCTTCTTGCTGCTTATGGTAAGATGTAAAAAAGAAAGAAAAAAATTGAGAAAGAACTGTTAAACACAGAGAAACTAAGACCTAATGATTTGGGAAAATATCAGTTTATCCCAAAATGCAAAAGACCCTGTAATTAAGAGACTCCCATAGGAAAAGCGAGCTCTAAGGAAAAAATCAAGAGTCTGGCTATACAACATTTAGCTAATACCTTAGGAAGATTTTTAAAAGTCAAATTATTTAATAACATGAATGCTCTTTGAGGAGAATACATGATGAGTGTGACTCATTCATTCCTTCAGTCAGTAAGGTGGGGATGAGGTTATCTAGAAAAAATCTCTGGAGGAGATTCTTATCTACTGGAGTGAATCTCCAGAACATATACAGGAAACTTATGAAGTTCTCGAGAATGTTATTCCAGGAGAAATTCTGCTACTTTGGACTGAAAGGAACAGAGAAAAGACAAGATAAAAGAAGACTTTGATCTCCAAAATTTTCCAGGAAGAGAATAGACTGATAAAACTCCTCAGTAAACATATGTTGTCATTTATAAAAAAGGAAAGATGACTCACAAGGTGGAGCCTCAAGGCAAAAGGGTGGAACCTCAAGTTCAGATTATAGAGCCTGGGGTCCAGAGGATGGAACCACTGTTCCCAGACCTTAAAACGTAATGGTGTTTGCTGGGCTGAGTTTTGATATTGGTTAGGATTAATGACTCTTTTTTTTTCCTACATTTTCTCTAAGAAATGAAATAAGAAGAAATGTCTATAAATGTTATTCTATTCCAGTTCCACTATTGCATTTTGGGAGCAGATAACGTTTTAGTTTCACAGATCCACAAATGGAGAGGAATTTTATACCAGGATGCATTATACTTAATTTAGATTATTTCAATGATATTAATTTTGGGACTTTCATGCTAATGAGATTTTGGACTTTGATTTGATGCTATATCAAATTAGCATGCTATTTGATGGGTTGAGATATTGTGAAACTTCCAAAGATTAGGATCAATATATTTTGTATATAGGGTGGATTTGAATCTTTAGGGTACAAAGGCTAAGCTGTGATAGGCAAAATAATAGCTTTTCAAATATGTCCATATCTTAATCTGTGGAAAATATAAATATGGTTAATTACATAGCAAAGTGGACTTTGCAAATGTAATTAAATGAAGGACTTGCTGATGGATAGATTATCTTGGATTATCTGAGTGGGCCCTTATAATCACAGGGGTCCTTAAAAGTAGAAAAGACAAGGGAGAACAGAGTCACAGAGAGATGTGACTATGGAAGAGGTCAGAATGATGCCATGTGAGTGATGTGAGAAGGATTCAACTCACCTTTGCTAGCTTTGAATATAGAGGAAAGGGTCTATAAGTTAAGGAATGCAAGCAACCTCCAGACCTTGAAAAAGGTGAGGAAACAGAGCCTATCCAGAGAGTATAGGAAAGAATTCTATTTTGCTTTAAAATCTGTATTTTATCCTGTTGAGACAGTGTTAGACTTTTGACCTACAGAACTATAAGATAATAAACTTGTGCTGTTTAAATATGGTGATAGTCTATATTGATTTATGGTTCTTGGTTAATGGTTTGGTTTGAATAGTCAGGTACTTGGGGAGGAACACAATTCGAAATTTGGTAACCTCTGGAGAGAGGTATGTGAATAGACTCTTTGAATGAGCAAAGAATATGAAGATTTTTATGTCCCATGTGAATGCTTACCAAAGGGTAACTTCAGCAAAGGAAGATTTTATTAAACAATTGCTAAGGATGGTTCTGAAATGAGTCTGTTTCCCCAGTCATTCGTCTTATTGCCCAATGGGTTTGTGAACAAAGTGGCCATGGTTGCGACATTATGCATGGGCTCAGCAACATAAACTTCACTCACCAGTGTTGACCTGGCTACAGCCACTCTATCAGGTGCTCAATCAGCCAGAATCAAAGACCAACACTAAGTCTCTGGTATGACATCCATTCCCCAGGGTGACCAGCCAGCTGGTGATAGGTTGATTACATTGGGCCATGTCCATCATGGAAGAAGCAGCACTTTGTTCTTATTGAAATAGACACTAAAGGGGTACCTGGGTGGCTCAGTGGGTTAAGCCTCTGCCTTCAGCTCAGGTAACTTTCTCAGGGTCTTGGGATCAAGCCCGCCTCAGGTTCTCTGCTTAGCAGGGAGCCTGCTTCCCCCGTCTCTCTCTCTGCCTGCCTCTCTGCCTACTTGTGATCTCTCTCTCTCTCTCTCTCTGCGAAATAAATAAATAAATAAATAAATAAATAAATAAATAAAATCTTTTAAAAATTATTTTAAAAAAATAGACACTAAATATTGATTTACCTTCCATGAACACAATGCTCTGGCCAAAAGTACCATCCATGGACTTACAGAATACCTTATCATTGCTCTGGTTGAGGAATTCACTTCACAGCAAATAAAGTATATCAACAGGCTTTTCCTCATAGAATTCATGGGTCTTACCATGTTCCCCATCATTCTGAAGCAGCTGGCTCACCAAAATAATGGAATGGCTTTTTGAAGACGCACTTACAGTGCCAGCTAGGTGGTAATACCTTGAGGCTTTGGAAAAACTCCAGAATACTGCACATGCTCTTAATTAGCATCCAATATATGAAGCTCTTTCTCCCATCAGCAGAATTCACACATTCAGGATCAGAAATAGAAGGGCACCACTTACTATTTACCATAGTGATCCACTGGCAAAAATGTTGCTTCCTGTCCCCCTGACTATGCTTTGTTCCAATTCCCAAGGGAAAGTTGCTTCTACCAGAAGATATAACAATGATTCCATTGAACTGAAAATTGAGACTGTCAGAGAGCCAATTTGCATTGGCTCACACCTCTGAATTGACAGGCAAAGAAGCAGTGACTGTGCTGGCTAGGGTGTAGGGTAAACTGGCTTGCTACTACAAAGTGGAGTTAAGGAAGAATATGTATGGAATACAGAGATTCCTTATGGGTGTCTTTTAGTATCACCATATCCTGAGATTAAAGTTAATAGAAAACTATGATGACCTATTCAGGAAGGACCACTAATGGCTTAAACCCTTCAGGAATGAAAATTTTAAGTAATGCCACCAAGTGAAAACTGTGACCTTCTGTGGGCAAAAGAAATATGGAATGGGTAATGGAAGAAGGTAATTATAAATACTACCTGTGACCAACTGGTCACTATAGAAACAAAAATTATAATCATTATATTTCTTCCTTATTTTGTTATGAATATTGGGATATATATTAACCAGGCTCTTTTTCTTTCTTCCCTCTAGTATACTTTTATTATCTAAATTAAAATGCATTCACAACAATTAACTTTCTCTTACAGTATTTAAACTGCAGGATATCAAAGACTTTTCATTTTCTTCTAAGGAAAGGATTAGTTTGGTTTTAGTTGAACCCAAGACAGTTGTATTATATTCAGTAGAAATATGATTTTGTTGTTGCTTTTATTTGGAGATTAAATAAGATTTAAGATGTGTTCCAAAGACATAGATGCTTTGACAAGGGGTGGACTGTGATGGTCCTTTCCATGTGTCCACTTGGCTAGTCTACTGTCCCTCATTATGCAGTCAAATACTAATCTAAGTATTGCAATGAAGGTATGTTGCAAATGTGTGTAAAGTCCATAATCAGTCAAAAGTGGACATTCTGGAAGGATTAGATAAAGCTACAAAGCTGGGTATTTTCTGTAAATGGAGAAATTACATGGAATTTTTGAAATGCAATTTAAAGGCAGTGCTGAAAGGCAAGCTGAGGTGCCTTGAGTGATTCCTTTCAACCCTGAGTTAGTACTTCATGAGTAAATGTAATGTTCATTTGAATAAGGGAAATAGAGAATGGTTAATGTATATCATAGGTTTTAATGATTGGTGTGACCAAAAATTGGTTGAGGTCAGAAAAAGAAGAGTGACATGGATAAATCAGAAGGAGTGGTTTGGGATGTGAGGATAGTAGATGCATGGAATTAAAAGCAAGATTTTGCTTGGAACTGATGTTGATATAGAGCATGAAGAAAAAATACTAAAGGATAGAATCCTGAGGAATAAGTAATAGAAAGCATTGGGCTGGCTGGATTAAAACCTGTGTATAGGAACACCAGGATGGCTCAGTCATTTAAGCATCTGACTCTTGATTTCTGCTCAGGTCATGATCTCAGGGTCGGGAAATTGAGCCCCACAATTGGCTCCATACTGGGCATGGAGCCTGCTTTAGTGTCTCTCTCCCTCTGCCCTACCACCCCCACCCACTGCTCACACTCACTTGTGCTCTCTCTTTCTCTCAAAAATGAAACAAAACAAAAACCCAAACACCTGTGTGTAGAATAGTGGTACCGGCAAGGCAGAGAAGAAAGAAAATGGCATTGAAATGGTGTCTGTAACATAACCGGTACCTCTACAAAGAGCTGTGAACTATAGTCACCCATAAAGAAACCCATATCTTAACATTTTATAGCTGCAGACAAATAACTATAACAAAACAACAACAACAAAAACTACTCTCATTCTGTTATCTTAAAAATAAGGGAAGACTCCCAGAGTGGAAGCCAGTTGTTAGTGTCACAGAGCCACTTCAAAGTAGCAGAACTAATGGAATTTGTGTTTGTTTATTTTCTGTTTATCTCAGTGTCAAGGTAATTCCCCACATTCCTAGTCTGAGAGATAACATGTTGTGTAGTCCTTAACAAACACGGAGTGTAGCTGGCTCTCAAACCTGATGACCTGGCTTTGAATCCTGAATCTGATACTAATAAGTTGTGTGACATTAGTCAAATGGTAACTTGGACTTCCCCATCTCTAAAATGAGGGTGACAACAACTTTGTCAATCTCACAGGAATGTTGTAGAGTATAATTGAATTTGTTCATTTAAAGTATTTAGACCAGTGCCAGACACATGGTAAGACTTAAGTAGATGTTAGCTATTATTATTATATAAACTGTACTATAAAATTATCATGGCTAAATTTTGGATTTTTAAGTCACAGAAGATAGGGAGCATCTAGTGATGGATTTAAAGTACTATCCTAATCTCTGCAGAGCTAATACGAAGGTAGACAAACAGGAAGGGGAAGAAAAGACCAGCATAACATCTCTCTTCATTACACTGAATTAAAGATTATGGTAGAGAATCCATTTAGAAAGTCAAATGCAACAGGTGGTTTTTTAGAAAAACTAATAATGAGCTGCCATTTAGAAAGCTACCAAACCAAAGGATTTGGTCAGCAGAAGTAGAAGCTGAAAGTCACTTAAACTTGCATCTTCAATGACAGTTGAGTTGAGAAAAAGTACTAAATACATCTTAGGAGTTCTTTCTATGATGGGGATGGTTATGAGGGAATTCCCAAGCAGAAACTCGGGTTAAGTGGTCAGAAAGGGAGAGGAGGAAAACAGCTCTATCTCTTTGGGTAGCTGGGGGAATACTTAATAAGCCCGTGAGCTGCTGATGGATTGAAAGAATCACAGCAGGAGAACAGTTTCGAACTCACGAAGTAGAAAGAAGCAGGGACTGGGAGCCATAGCATAATATTCAACTACTCAAATGAAGAGTCATTAGGCTTAAATAGACCAATGAGGGCCAATGGAACTAAGATGTAACCTCTCAGTAGCATCGCTGACTTTTTGAGAGCAACTCAAAGTTAAATGTGCTTAAAATGCTAAGCTCTGTGACAGAATCTTTCTCTGGATACAATTCCGTGAAAATGGCTTTTTGAATGGGTGGAGCAATTGGCTAACCCTAACTGAACAAGACTCCATATGTTTTTGGTGTAGGAGTTGCATCAGTGAATCGCAAAATGCAGTTAAGGAATTAACCGTTTATAGTGCTGGGTACTAAGAATTTTTGTATCTGGCTACATAACATATTTCCTTTCCACAGGAGGTAGTTATGACAAATTAGAAGTCTGAAAATTTTCTGATGGTGTAAAGGCCCAGCTGTCACTGGGGAGATAGTGATCAGATTTCATAGCTGCATGGTCCCGTGGCGCCACGGAGAGCTCCATATGGTCACCCAAATGTTCCATCTAAATCCACTGAAAATTTCCAGTCTGATTTTTACTTGTAAAGAATAAAACTCTTCTTGTATGAATTTATCACTATGTGCCTACCAAAAGAAAAAGTCTTGTTAACTGGTTACATTTTAAAAAATGGGAAAAAATAATCCTTTTAAGAACAACTTTGTACAGCTGTTAGGCCGTCTTCATGATAAACGGATAATGATGCACTCCTGGGAATGCCACAGAATTTATATCAATTGCAATATAACCCTAGAAAGGTGCGCTTTTTAATGGATGTATAGTGAATAATTAAAATCTGTGGAAATACCTACTTCTGTGCTAAAAAACAATTTTATAAACTACCGTTCTCTCATTCCCCCAGAAAATCACCTCTGCTAAATTGCTAATGTAATTACTGAGTGCTGGGACACTTGTATGCATGTCAAAGATGTCAGCTTAAGTCTTACCCAATAACAAATGACAAATGCATAATTTATTGAGTCTTAAATGGCTATGTCCTTGGATATATTCCATATAAGTAATTTGCTTAGAAATACATCTGGCTCGTGAAGATAACAACTGTTTTAAAGAGGGCCAGCTCTATGCTTTAAAGTTAAATGCAGTAATCTTATTTGTTATACTTCTGTACTGAATCAAGACAAGTTTTAAGTTCTGTAATTCTATTTTGGCTGTGATGGTATAAATAATATAACAAAAATCTTTCACTAAAATTTCTAAATATTGAATACATAATCAGTGAGTCAAAGGTTACCATAAGGAATTGTTTCATTTTTACTCAAAATACCTAATATCCAAATTTTTACAGTATGCGTCAGATCCTACTAGGTTGACTATTTGTTGTTAATGAAATGTAAATGCAAGTATTTGACATATGTTATTAAAAATACAAAATTGGAAATATTAATAAGGGTACTTCAAATATTTAATCTTTTAATTAAAATTACTTTGCTATTAATTCCTAATCATATATAGCCTGCATAGCTATTAGCATTTCTTGTGATGGTTCTAAGTTCATACAAACATATGAAAATATTGTATTTCATTAATGATTTTATGCTTTATGTTTCTTTGATAGAAGCAAAATTTGTTATTTGAAATGCACTTCGAATTTTATTCTTTTGGTGTACAAAGAAAAGCATTGTGGAGAATATACATTTTCAAAACCCTGTCATAAACAGCCAGGCACCTTTAACTTTACATTTCACCTTGCAGCACACACAAAATGTTTAATTATTTGAGGATTAATGGAGGTAGTTTATAATTAAGCTGAAGTATGAACTGATGTCATCATCTCAGTATGATGATATACATTTTTATGCCAAAGCACCTGTTGTTTTGGAAGGAAGCAGCTGATATCATTATCTGCGCAGCCAGATAGCCCTGTTTCCTGCTGCTTAAAAAATTATCCTAAGGGTTACCTAAGTTGGAGTAATTCAGCATTTACGTTTTCATACCCAGAAGAGGACAGAATGGAGAAAATGATTCCTTCTGCAATCAAAGGGAAAGTAAAAGGCACACTGGGAAAGAGGAAGAAGAGGGAGGAAAGAAAGAGAACTTGAGCTAAGGCAGCCAAAGAAGACTGCCACTCACCCCTGAGATGGCCTTCTTAATCATTCTAAGAGCATATGGAGTTTGCAAAAAAACTGAACAATGAAAGCACCTAATTAATTTAATTAGTGTAAATGGAATGTTGCATTGTTGGGGAAAAGATACATAGCTTTAACACAGAATAAAACATTACCATGTTTCTAAAAACTAATGTAAATATCTCATAAATATCTCTATTTCCAAATTTTATATATACAGAATCAATTGACTATTGCCAAGATTCAAGTGACCCAAGTTCTTATTTTCACTTGTCCCATTAGAGTTCTTATGCCTGAATGACTTTTTGGTTTACTGACTGGCTGGTGGTCTTTTGTTATGCCTCCATTGGTTAGGGATGAAGGTGAAGACCTATGCAATATAAACACAGCTGCTGTGTAAACATCAGTCAACATACTCAACTTGTCCTATCACTGGCCTTATCCAATGGGTTGAAATAAGGAAGAAAATGGCAAATCCCTCAGCATGAGACAATATCTGCAGTGATCCACACTGACAAAAATGATATTTTGAATAGAATCTTGCTCCCCTATTCTTCCATAAAAAGTTACTGCCTACTTGGCATTCCCTTTTATCAAACATAAATTCTTCCCAACTTAATTCTTCCTTGTTGAGACTCGTGGCCTTAACCAAGACTACCCATCTGCCACATTTCCTTGTGTATCATCTTTTATTTTTTCCCTCTCCACAATCTATCTGCCGTAATACCTACAGGCACTGGTTATTATTTCCCCAAATATATTGTTTATTTAGCTATATTCATTCCTATAAAAATTTCATGAGGTAGATATTATTCTTATTATCATCTTAAGATTGGAGTTGAGAAAGTTGAACTTCAGAAAGTAGCTTGCCCATGGTTGTATAGCTAGTAAATAGTAGAATTGATATTCAACCTTAGTTTGCCATATTCAAAGTGCATGAACTTATTTCCTACATTATTTCCTTTCTGGTTTAACTTTTTCCTCATGTACTCTTTCCATTCCCTTTCTTAACTGAATCTGATATGTCTCTAAAGACAATTCTTTACAAACTTTGTGTTAGGATATACTCACTCTTCTCACTTGTTTTATTAGTTGGGGTTATTACTTCTAACAAACTATTCAAATATATATATAATATATTTATATATTATATATTATATTATTATTATAATTATATAATTATAAATAATAACAATTATTAAATAATTATAAATATAATATAATATTATATTATATTATATTTATATATATAATATATATATTTGTGTGCAGCTGCTAGAGCACTCAGTTCTGGAAGTACTTATGAGGGTGTCATTGGTATTTATCAATATTTATCACTTCCTCTTTCCACTACTCATTCCATGTTACCTTGCTCTCAGATCAGTAAAGACAGGATTCTTTACAATGAGAATAGCCCCAAACCTTTATTCCAAAAGGGTCTGAATCCTTAATAGCTTTGTCTTTATTGGAATAGCACTTATTAGCAGTCAGGAATCCTATGAATTCCAAATATAGTATTTTTTACTCTTGTTTTCAGCAGAAACCCAATTTTTTCTTGATAACTTGGAAAAGTCACCCCTACTAATACTAAAATCTCTTTACTGCCTTCACTATAACCTCTTTCAGTCATGCCTCTGAAAGCAATCAGGTGGTAGTTTTAACTTCCAGTTTAATGGGCCTATTTCTCTGTCCTATAGTGGATATTTGGACAAGGTTGCAGGAACTGAAAGAAAAATGCCTGTGTGATGAGTTATGTAGAATAGTGAGAGAGACTCTTCTGACTTCCACTTCTTGGATTCAGGACCTGTGAATGCTGGCTATAAGAGAACTAGCAGCACGTAACTGTGGGTGATTCAAAGTATATACTGTATGCTATAGGAAAACATCTCAACTTCACCTGGTCTTCTGTCAAATATCATAACTGTTTTCAGTAGGCTATCCACCTTTCTTTTAGACCTGCTGCTTCTGAGTGATGAGGTTTGTGATTAGATCAGAGAAGTCCCTGGGTATGAGCCGGGTGTTGCATTTTTCTGGTAACAAAATATGTTACTTGGTAAGAAACAGTGTTATATAAGATAACATCCTGATGCATAGAGAATTTTCTGTCCATAGGTGGCAGTACTGATGGAAGCATGGTTGATATGGAGGACAAATTCATCTCAAGAGTCAATGTTTAATACAGCAATCCCATTTCGAAGTGTCTACCCAAAATAATTGAAATCAGGATCTCAAAGAGATATCTGCACTCCTGTGTTCATTCCAGCATTATTCCCAATAGCCAAGATATGTAAATAACCCACATGTCTGCTGATAGATAAATGGATACATAAAATACAGTTTATACCTACAATGGAATATTACACACCCTTTAAAAAGAAGGAAATGCTGTCATAAGTTATTACATGAATGAATCTCAAGGACGTTATAAAAAAGAGAGAGAATGGATGTTTAAACCAATGAGGAAAAATTGCTTTCACAATGGAAGAGTTCCAATGTCATCCACCTACCACTCATGGACCAACCAATACCACTAGAGAATGGTGCTATATTGAACATTCACTATTGGCATCTGTGGTTGAGAAATTGGACATTTACCATAGAAAATAAGGACATCAACAATGATGAGGAAAAGTCCATGTTGTTGAGATCATACATAGCCTACATGCCTGTTGTTGTGGCTCTTTTTATCATTAAAAAACAAACAAACAAGCAAACTCAGGATGGATGCAAGAGTAGGCCTCCAGTCTTATAGTGTGGCATCTTGATTAGTGAGATTAGTGAGATTTGTGATTAGTGAGATTCACCTCTGCAATAGATGTCCTTAGAGGGACGACACAGGGAACATACATGCCAATTTGGCAATCTGTTCGTATAACTCCTCTCGACCTGCTTGCCGTCAATCTTCCAATCTTCTTCTTTTCAAGTCCCTGATCAGTGAGGACAAATATTAATCATTGTCATGAAGGAAAGTAGAAATTCCCTCGAGCCATCTCTCTCAAAGTCATGAACAACCAAATAGACGATCTAAAGTCTTAAATACGAGAAGGCTGATCTTCACCACCATCCTCGAGGATCACCCTTGACTGGAACTGCAATGTGGGAGTAGCTCAGGTGCGAGCTATGCCTGTATATTGTGCAAATGCTCTGTAAACTGAGACTGACCATTTCTTCCTCCAACAACTGGTCATAAGAAGCCCACATAAGACCATAGTGTTTGATGAATGGAGGAGCAGGAATGCAGCAGAAGTAGGTCTCATGCAAGTATGAGTCATCTTTTCATGCTATTCACTTGTGCTGTCAGAATCTGCTCAAGCCAGCTTTTACATGCCAATTCCATTATATGCCGGACTGCTGCTGCACATGTCCAACTTTAATATAAGAAATGCTTCAAGTTTATATATTCATGTTAATTTATAATTCTACAATGCTTACCATTGGATTTTTGGGCCTAATCCTCTATCATGTCTTCTCTGCTACTACAGAAGATAAGATACAATTTTGAGGTTTCCATAACATCTCTTTGGTTCTCTAACTATGACATGAACAAAGGACTCAAAGCTCTCAGTCTATAATTTTCTTTCTGTAAGTTCGTCAAAGCTGTCAAAAGCAGCCATTCTGAGGACAGTGCTTGAAATCATTATTACTGCCATAATGGTATGATAGTAGCAGTTGTTACTTGTTTTCCCAGGGCCTTGCCTTTGACTGGCACTTAATTCCATGAAATCATGGGCTCACTTAAGTAATTTAAGCCACTGCATGCCAGGTATTAGTAATATCCTATTTTTCCACCTGCAAGGAGGTCATTGTTATATTTGCACTCAAACAGAGAAGGAACCCAACCCAGTAAACCCATCTTGAAAGCCTGACACTTGGAATAACTACTAATAACAAGAAGTTTGTCAGTCAAGGTATAACCAGGAAAATAAAACCATTCAGAGTCATAAACAGAAAGAATTTAATGGAGTAAAATGGTTACAAAGGTGACAGAAAAGGCTGAGGATCAAATCAGGGAGTGATGGTGCAATGCAGAGGTAAGCAAGAGTGAAAACTGCTACCTGCCTTTGGCTGAAGTGGCAGAGATCAGAAGACATTACTGGAATCTGGGGGTCCAGAAAAATTAGAAGAATCTGAATTGGAAAAACTTGGAACCAAATGAGAGACATGACAACTGCCTCTATGCCATCTGATGCAAAATCAGAGACATAGCACTGCAACATCTGCTTTGCACAGGTCTTATTATAATCTTTGGCAGAACCTTCCTCAAGTCAAACCCCAATAGAAGAGAGCTAGTCCTTGAGACGAGGGAATGAAACCAGCAGAGATCAGCCCATTTGTGATTCAGCAGAGCAGGATAGGGGCAGGGAACGTATCTGAAGGTAAATAGGCACAGGGCCAAAGCAAATCATTTTTTAGACCCAGACTGTGAGATCAACACATGAGGTAAAAAAATCTGGTATAGTAAATATTTATCTTAAAAATTCCTTAAGAACAGGTGCCTGGGTGGCTAGGTTGGTTGGGCGACTGCCTTTGGCTCAGGTCATGATCCTGGAGTCCTGGGATCAAGTCCCACATCGGGCTCCCAGCTCCATGGGGAGTGTGCTTCTCCCTCCAACCTTCTCCCCTCTCTTATTTTCTCTCTCACTCTCTCTCTCTCTCTCTCTCAAATAAATGAATAAAATCTTTAAAAAAAATTTCCTTAAGAACAGCCCAGTAAAGGGTCTTTAACCCCAAGAGGCATCTCAGTTGGAGAGAGGCTCATACCATAATGATTCATAGGAGAACAGATCCACCAAAGAAAATCAGATTTCTGTGTCCTCTTCTCTCCACACTGGGGGTATGTACATTAAATGAAAGAGCAGAGACAGTAGTTGAAGTAGAGAAAGTTGAATGTGTATATCTTACACACAATTACACACAATTGTGACTCCACAATTCTTTACACAATTGTATTAGTAAGACTTAGAATCAATAATAAAAGCCCTGAAGTAAAAAAATTGTTCAGCCCACTCAATATGCAGCAAATGTGTGAGGCCAAAGATGTGGATCTAGTTGTTCAGCCAGGAGAACTTTGGGAAAACAGGCCAGGCATGTTGGTTTTACCCAGTAAGAAAGTTGTAATCTTCAGAGTAGAGGGAGCAGGGCAGAGATGTGGTTGGCTTTAGAATGGAGTTTATCTCTCTGGTTGATCTCTTGAGAGACAGGGGGAGGAAATTAGATCTGAGAGAGCAGTTTCTTCTAACTCTGTAAAACACTAGGATCACAAACTTTTTAGGCTTGAATCCTATCTTAAAAATATAAATACAAATGAGAAAGAACTATTAGGATGGGTCCATGATTGCCCTCAAACCTGGACACCAGGAGCACCAAGGATGCCAAGAAGAGCATTAGTAGAACAGTGAGAATGAACACAATGCTGGCAGTAACCTTCCATAGCAAGAGATTTTAGTGCCTAGGAAAGCAGCAGCAGTAAGAATTCACAGAGAGATATGGAAAGGTTAAGTATATTGCAGAGTGTTAAGGTGCTGTTTTTTAAAGGTGAGGATACAGCCAATAAAAATTACATTTTTTGTGGTTTGCTTCATATGTGTTCATAGGTTTATAAGACCTAGAAAAAGTGGGTTACATGTACATAGATTTAGTAGGCCCAGATGATGATGTTCATGTTTGGCAAAATTTGGGTAAGAAACTCCATTGAAGAATTCTCCTTTAGTGAATCTATTTCCATCTGAGTATCATATAAATTATAAAGGCATTTTCTGAAATTCTATTTTTCATCCCTTCTTTATTTTTCTAATTTTGGCTTATAACAAAGTACACATTGGGATAACATGGAGAGCTTCTTTATAATACTAATGACTCATTAATACTACAGTATCCTAACCTGTGTCCCTCATGTGACACAAGGAGAATCAAACTCCTCAGAATGTAAAATATTTTGCAAGACAACTATCCTGAATTCTACAGAGGATCCACTGTAATGAAGAACAGAAAGAGAGAGAGAATCATCTAGATTGGGACAAATTAAAGCCATAAAGGAGTCCTATTGTAAGGAAACTTCATTGGATCTTATATAGGAAAAAATAATATGTTTTTAATATATCATCCAATATAGTACATCTTTGAAAGGAATAAGGATGCTATTAACAATTGCACCAAGACAACAGACAAAAAGAGGGATTTCCCCAGACAAATAAGGATACACTCTCTCCTAGTTATAAAGGACATTTTCCAGAGAATTTTCAGAGAAATAAGAGGCTAATCTATTCATTGAAAGATGTTATTGAATTAAGTTAATTTTCTTTAGGGGTGATGGTGTGAGGGGTGTATAAGAGAATGTCATTGTTCTTGGAAGATATATGTATACTGAAGCATTTAGAAATAAAGTGTCATGATGCATTCAGCCTTCTTTTGGATGATTTGACAAAAGGAGTGTGTGTGTGTGTATGTGCGTGTATAGGAAGAAAGAGATGGAGCTAGTATAATAATATGTTAGTAATAAATGAAGGAAAAAGATTATATGTTTACATCATGCTGTTCTTCTAACTTTTCCATGGGTTAGAATTCTTACCCCCACTCCTCCTCCAAACAAGTCAACCAGTGAAAAAATAGATAATAAACATTAGAATACGTGCTTAGGTTAGGCACTACTCAGGTCATGATCTCAGGGTCCTGTGAGCCCCCCGTCAGGCACCCTGCTCAGTGAGTATCTGCTTCTCCCTCTCCCTCGACCCCTCTGCTTGCTTGTGCTCTCCTGTGTGATCTTTCTCTCTCTCAAATAAATAAATAAATAAATAATCTTTTTAAAAGGGTGGGGGAGAGCACCTGGGTGACTCAGTCCTTAGAATATATGCCCAGGAAAAACAAATAGCAGAAAACACTGATTCCTAACTCCCAACTGCCCTCCCAGTGATTCATATTTAATTGGTATGGGATGAGATCAGGATCAATATATGTTAAAGGTTCTCAAGCAGGTTTGAAAACTGTTAGCTTTGATGATTAATTATGTGCCAGTAACTTTTAGGTCATACTCAGTGCTCTCCTGTTTTCTACTACTGTTCTGCAGTTCCAACTGATGGATATCTTCATCTCTAGACTGTCTGGTCCTTACAATGCCTCAAGATATAGTTTTTAATATTTAAGAACATGATTGGTATCAACTGCTTATTCTGAGGTTTCTATTGTTCCCACACCTTCCTTACTGGTTACAGGGAACCACAAACCACTGAAAATGTCAAGAAAAGAAGGATTTTGAACCTATAGCTAAACTGCCAGGCAGGATCACTGAGTAAAACATGGAACAACATGGTAGATGAAAACTAAAAAACAAGCGCAGATCAAAATCTTTGAATTTATGATTTGCCTTAAAAGTTTTTCTTCATCCATAATCTTTCTAATCCAATTGCAAAATGGTATTTCAGATTAGCATGTTGATCAGTAAATGAAATGAATAATATATTAAAAAAAAAAAGACATAGTTTTCATCTTTCTCTACCATCCCCATTTCTTCCAGAGTTTCTATTCATTGTTTTTCTGTTTACTCATGGTACCTACCTTCTCCCAAGAACAGAAGCTAAAGTGCAGTGAGTCATTTTTCCCGTCTTCCCATCAAATTGGAATCAGTGTTGCCAGCCCCACCTCCCCATTGCTGTCTTCATGACTACTATGAAAGAACTTACTGTCTCTCCTACAGTATCATTAGAAGAGTCTCATTATTGGTCTCATTTCTATTACATACCCTTCTCCAATCAACACTGTACACAGCAACTGAAGCATCACAAACCAATCATTAAAAATAAAAAACTTTTAATTAAATGAAATGAAAATTTTATTTCCTGACTTTTAAAATTCTCTACTGTTTTATCACAACCTAAAACGTCAGGCTTCTGGGGCCTGGGTGGTTCAGTCAGAGAAGTGACCGGCTCAATTTCTGCCTGGGTCTTGATATCAGGGTCTTGAGATCAAGCCATCCATCAGGCTTTGCTCTAGGCAGAGATCCTGCTTAAGATTCCATCTCTCTCTCTCGGGGCACCTGGGTGGCTCAGTGGGTTAAAGCCTCTGCCTTCAGCTCAGGTCCTGATCTCAGGGTCCTGGGATTGAGCCGTGCATCGGGCTCTCTGCTCAGCGGGGAGCCTACTTCCCCCTCTCTCTCTGCCTGCCTCTTTGCCTACTTGTGATCGCTCTCTCTCTCTCTGTCAAATAAATAAATAAATAAAATCTATTAAAAAAAATCTCTTTCTGTCTCTCCCTCTACCCTCCAAACAAACAAACAAACAAACAAACAAACAAAAACTCCAGGTTTATTCCACATAACACCATATACCTACCTTATATTTGCGTGAAAATTCAAACCTGCCTTTTCATGATCTGTACCATATTGAAATTGTTCCTTGCACATTAATGCCCTTATCTACAACTTATTCTTCAAAGACATGTACAGCCTTCCTATAAAAAGCCCCCATTCCCTTTTGATGAGTCCCCAGAGGATTCCATTTATATCAAACCTACTTTCTCACCTCTAATATTTGGAAACTGAGGTCTTTTTTTTTTTTTTCCTTAATTAAGCTCCATACCTAGCCTGGAGCCCAACGCAGGGTTGAACTCATGACCGTGAGATGGAGACCTGAGGTGAGATTGAGAGTCAGATGCTTAACCAACTGAGCCACTCAGCTGCCCCAAACTGAATTCTTGCATAAGGGGAACCCTTAAGTACATTCCTCACTCTCCCCTTTCTTGTATCTCCTCTATTCCTACTTTCATGTACTCATCTCTGCTCAGGGAAATGGTGCGTTAATTTACATACTTGCAGTTCCCAAGCTGGTTTTTATTTTCCAGACTTCCTTAGCTGATCTTTCTAATACCAGCAAGGTACTAACTTGGAAGAAACTACCACAGTGAACCTGTGGTTGTGTATGTTCCCAGGCAGCTATTCCACATGTACCTCATGTGGTCTGGTAGCTTCGTAAAATTTTACTTCTCTTATAGTCATTCTCTGTCTGTCATTATAATTATGCAATATCCCCTTCCATTATACAATAATCTTATTAAGGATAAGAAATGTCTTACCTGGTTTTGTAAAAAAAAAAAAAAAAAAAAAAAAAGGATAAGAAATGTCTTACCTGGTTTTGTAACCTTTGCAATACTTAGAAGTTTGCGTACATTTGTTGTTCCATAAATGTGTCCTGGCCTGCATTGAACAAGTATTTTGAGTGCTCTATACAAATCATTTTAATGTGCTCTAAATAAAACCACAAAATGATTGTAATTATTTATATTATTCTTTGTCACAATAAAGTAAAATATTTTCATCTGAAATTATATTTGGTAGGTTATAACTGAATTCTGTACCAATAAATTAAACTCTGCATCATGGGAAGAATGAGAATGGTAGAAAATGTTGGGAAGACAGAATAAGAGGTTTGTAGAAACGGACTAGTAAATGAGAAATAATGCTTTTTTTTATGAGATTAAACTAGCTTGAAACTGATATTTATTAAAATTTAAATTGATGAATGCTCAAAAATAGTACACAGAAACCTGTAATTCCATCTTGCAATTCTAATGATAGTGAAGAACTAAACAAAATGTTCTGTCATTTTTTATACCACTGTAACCTTTGGATGAAATTACAGTCTTATACCAAAGTGCATTTGAAAAAGCATATCCCTGCCTATATTAAATGCACTATATGGAAAAACATTACTTGTAATGAATATCTGTATAACATAATTATGTAAACACCTGCTAAGTACAAATGTGTTATTGTGATTCAATCCCTAATGCCGTGATTGTTTAAAATGTAAAGGAAAAGGAAAAAGAGAAAGGTTCTACTGTTTTATCTCAAAGGAAAAAAAGATATGTAATTCTCTGTAACATTTTGAGGCCATGAAATATGCTATGTTGTTTCTTTTGGCAGCACAATTATTCTTAACATTTGACACTTCCACTCAAAATAAGAACTACTTTTCTTTTTTATCTTCAGGCCATATTTATTATTTCATTGAACAAGTTGTTAAAAAAGTAAAAAAAATTATACAGAACCCCAAATGCAAGGTATAAAGGTACAAAATAGGAAAAAAAATAAGATGTCATCTAAAAATGAAAGAAGAGATAGACCAAAGAGAAAATCAATGATTAAAAATATCCTTATCTCAATCACATCTCATAATGTAAAAGATAGTTTTAAAAATAAACACAAATCTTTATTGTAGAAGTGAACAAAAGTAAAATTATTTTATCTAAAAAAATTTGTCAGAGATCTAGGATAGAATTAAAGGAATTTTAACAGAAATTGGGCAGAAAATATTGAAATTATTCAAAACATGAATTACTATTTTTATGTAAACAAAATACCAGAATACATTTTTTATTAATTGTGTACTTCACCATACATCAACTTGTGTATATTTACTACTTAGTCAGTTTTCTTTGGAAGATTTTCCTTAATGAGTTTTATACATAGGTATTCTAAAATAAATTCTTAAATCATGTACTATTTCCTTCATAATTAAAAGGTATTTTTTCAATTGTTGCAGGTAAATATTTTTATACTTCAGGCAAATATAAAAAAAATACAATTTCTTTTTTCCTTTATTACTTAGATAAGTTTTATTTGTTTTTATAGATAGCATTTTTTCATTGCTCCTTTCAAATCACTATTCCCTTATGTTATAGTTTTGATATTGTAGAAGATTCCTTAAAAAAATATTTTCCTAAATAATTTCCATCATCTATTCATCCATTTCCCCTCAACTGTAAATTAGGCCTTATTTGTAAGTAGTGAAATAAAATTTCCCTTTTAATCTCTTCTAAAGACTCTAATTTTGTCTTACTCAACATCCCACCTTCAGACTCAAAATATATTTCTGAGTCCAGGCTCATCAAGTTTCTTAAAACATATATTTTGAATTCTGGGCTATCTACAAAGTACTTTAATAGATATTAAGGGCCTTCCCTTTGAGATCAGGAACACGACAAGGATGCCCACTCTCACCACTCTTGTTCAACAGAGTACTGGAAGTCCTAGCAACAGCAACCAGACAACAAAAAGAAATAAAAGGTATTCAAATTGGCAATGAAGGAGTCAAACTCTCTCTCTTCCCAGATGACATGATACTTTGTATGGAAAACCC
>CM052799.1:91002378-91028976 GCA_028533885.1 Nasua narica
TTTTGTATCCTGCCACATTACTGAATTGCTGTATGAGTTCTAGTAGTTTGGGGGTGGAATCTTTTGGGTTTT
The DNA here is from genome assembly GCA_028533885.1 of Nasua narica. Lineage (NCBI taxonomy): Eukaryota > Metazoa > Chordata > Mammalia > Carnivora > Procyonidae > Nasua > Nasua narica. The sequence continues at coordinate 91,002,451 of CM052799.1, forward strand.
CCATACAAAGTATCATGTCATCTGGGAAGAGAGAGAGTTTGACTCCTTCATTGCCAATTTGAATACCTTTTATTTCTTTTTGTTGTCTGGTTGCTGTTGCTAGGACTTCCAGTACTCTGTTGAACAACAGTGGCGAGAGTGGGCATCCTTGTCGTGTTCCTGATCTCAAAGGGAAGGCTGTCAGCTTTTCCCCATTGAGAATGGTATTTGCTGTGGGCTTGTCATAGATAGATTTTATGATGCTGAGGAATATTACTTCTATCACTATATTTTGAAGAGTTTTAATCAGGAACGGATGCTGAATTTTGTCAAATGCTTTATCTGCATCAGTTGAGAGGACCATGTGGTTCTTTTCTCTTATTGATTTGTTCTATCACATTGATTTGCAAATCAATCTTGCACCCCAGGGATAAATCCCACCTGGTCATGATGAATAATTCCACCTGGTCATGATGAATAATTCCACCTGGTCATGATGAATGTGCTGTTGGATCCTATTAGCTAGGATCTTGTTGAGGATCTTGGCATCCATATTCATCAGGGACATTGGTTGGAAATTCTCCTTTTTAATGGGGTCTTTGCCTGGTTTGGGGATCAGGGTAATGCTGGCTTCATAGAAAGAGTCTGGAAGTTTTCCTTCTGTTTCTATTTTTGAAACAGATTCAGGAGAATAGGTATTATTTCTTCCTTGAAAGTTTGGTAGAATTCCCCAGGGAATCCATCAGGTCCTGGACTCTTATTTTTGGGAGGTTTTTGATCACTGCTTCAATCTCGTTACTAGATATTGTTCTTTTCAGGTTGTCAATTTCTTCCTGTTTCAGTCTTGGAAGATTATGGGTTTCCAGGAATGCATCCATTTCTTCTAGGTTGTTTAACTTATTGGCATATAGCTGTTGATAATAATTTTTGATGATTGTTTCTATTTCCTTTGGATTAGTCGTGATCTCTCCCCTTTCATTCATAATTTTGTTAATTAAGGTCCTCTCTTTTCTTCTGGATGAGTTTGGCCAGTGGCTTGTCGATCTTATTGATTCTTTCAAAAAACCAACTTCTGGGTTCATTGATGCGCTCTACTGTTTCTCTCGTTTCTAACTCATTGATCTCTGCTCTAATCTTGATTATTTCCCTTCTTGTGCATGGAATTGGCTTAATCTGTTGTTGATTTTCTAGTTCTTTAAGGTGTAAAGAGAGCTGGTGTATTTGAGATTTTTCATTTTTTAAAAAATATTTTATTTATTTGACAGAGAGAGAGAGAGAGAGAGATTACAAGTAGGCCAAGAGGCAGGCAGGGAGAGTGGGGGACGAAGGCTCCCTGCTGAGCAGAGAGCCTGATGTGGAGCTCAATCCCAGGACGCTGAGATCATGACCTGAGCTGAAGGCAGAGGCTTTACACCACTGAGCCACCCAGGCACCCCAGAGATTTTTCAATTTTTTTGAGTGAGGCTTGGATGGCTATGAATTTCCCCCTTACGATTACCTTTGCTGCGTCCCATAGGTTTTGGATCCCTTTGTCTTCATTCTCATTGGTCTCCATGAATTAAGTTCATCTTTGATTTCCTGGTTGATCCCAGTATTCTTGAGAAGGTTTGTCTTTAGCCTCCAAGTGTTTGAATTCCTTCCAAACTTTTCTTGTGGTTGAGTTCCAGTTTTAAAGCATTGTGGTCTGAGAAAATGCAGAATCATCTTAATCTTTTGGTATCGGTTGAGTCCTGATTTGTGACCCAGTATGTGGTCTATTTTGGAGAAAGTTCCATGTGTGTTCAAGAAGAATGAGTATTCTGTTTTAGGGTGGAATGTTCTGTATATCTATGAGGTCCATATGGTCCAATGTGTCATTAAAAGCTCTTGTTTCTTTCTTTTTTTTTTTTAAGATTTTATTTATTTATTTGAGATAGAGACAGTGAGAGAGAGCATGAGAGGGGAGAAGGTCAGAGGGAAAAGCAGACTCCCTGGGGAGCTGGGAGCCTGATGTGGGACTCAATCCCAGGACTCCGGGATCATGACCTGAGCCGAAGACAGTTGCTTAACCAACTGAGCCACCCAGGAGCCCAAAAGCTCTTGTTTCTTTATTGATTTTCTGTTTAGATGATCTGTCTGTTACTGAGAGTGGCGTGTTAAGATCTCTTACTATTAATGTATTCATATCAATATGACTCTTTATTTTGATTAACATTTGGCTTATGTAGTTGACTGCTCCTATATTGGGGGCATCAATGTTTACAATTATTAAATCTTCTTGGAGAATAGACCCTTTAAGAATGATGTAGTGTCCTTCTGTATCTCTGACTACAGTCTTTAGCTTAAAATCTAATTTATCTGATATGAGAATTGCTACCCCAGCTTTCTTTTGAGGCCTGTTGGCATGAAAGATGGTTCCATCCTTTAACTTTCAGTCTGGATGTATCTTTAGGTTCCAATTGTGTCTCTTGTAGACAGCATATGGACGGATCCTGTTGTTTTATCCGTTCTGCAACCCTGTGTCATTTTATGGGAGCATTTAGGCTGTTCATATTGAGAGTGATTATTGAAAGATAAGTGTTTATTGACATCATATTGCCTGTGTAGTCCTTGTTTCTATAGATTTTAAATTTCTGTTCTAAGTCACTCATGGGTTCTTTCTATTTTTATAGAACCCCCTTTAATATTTCCTGGCGTGCCAGCCTGGTGGTCACATACTCTTATTCCTTGCCGGTCTTGGAAGCTCTTTATATTTCCATCCATTTTGAATGTCAGCCTTGCTGGATAAAGTATTCTTGGCTGCATGTTCTTCTCATTTAGTGCCCTGAATATATCATGTCAGCCCTTTCTGGCTTGCCAGGTTTCTGTGGACAGGTCTGACGTTATTCTAATGGGTCTTCCTCCCTCCGTATGTAAGGAGTCTCTTCCCCCTAGCTGCCCTCAGGACCTCTTGTCTAAAATTATAATTAGAAAATTTTATTATTATGTGTCTGGATGTCTTTCTAGACTCATTGTTCTTGGCGGGTGTCCTTTCTGCCTCTAGGACACAAACACTTGTTCCATTCCCCAGATTGGGGAAATTTTCATTCAGAATTTGGTCAGCTATATCTTCTAGTCTTCTGTCTTTCTCTGCCTCCTCTGGGATTCCAATAATTCTGATGTTGGAACATTTCATGGCATCATTCATTTCCCTAAGTCTCTTCTCATGATTCCTGAGTAGTTTGCTCCAGCTCTCCTCCTGACCTTTCTTCTCAACCATTTTATCCTCTAGATCACTAATTCTATCTGCTGTCTCCTTAAGTCTAGCCGTTAGACTATTTAGATTGGATTGGATCTCACTGATAGCGCTCCTTACATCAGCTATACTGGTTCTCATTTCTGCCCTTAGAGATTCTATGTTGTCATTAATGTTTTTCTCCATCCTAGCCATTGCCTGGATAATTGTCACCCTGAATTCCCTTTCTGACATACTGTTTATGTCCATGTCTAATAGTTCTGAGGGAAGGGTGAAGTCTCTGGGTTTTTCCTCTGTTGGGTGTTCCTACTAGTCATTTTGATGAGAAGTGGATGAGAAGATGTATAGCTGGATATATTGCCCACGATCCAGGTAAGATGCAACCTGGAAGGTTTTGGAGCAATTGGGATTCACCACCAAAAAGAAAGAATAAGGATAAAAAAAGATAGAGATAAAGAGAAGAAGAAATCCCAGCCAGAATGGGCCCCCAAAATAAGATTTATAAAGTTTGTAAACAGACACGATCATACATATAGACTGACAAAAGTAAATGACAAGAAATAAAAGAACCTAGTCAGAATGAACCCCAAGAATAAGATTTATATAATACCAGAACAAAAGCTAATACTTAGAAACACTGACAGAAGGATAAGATGGGAGGGTGGTTATAACTCCTTGCAGGCGAGGAAGGTTATTTCGGGTCTTCCTGGGTTTATTGTTGTATTAAGCCTCTAGTTGTAATGTTAAGTAGTTTTAAAAAAAATTTAAAAAAACACAAGAAATGTGAAAATGAGTGAATAAAAAAAATAGATAATAAAGAAAAAAAACTTGTATCTATGAAATATACAGATTTGAGGGTACTATCGGGCACTTAATATATTGATTTCCCCTGATGTTGGGGAGTTAAAATTTTATGGGGACCCTGTGGTTATTGTTCTTTCATTTTTTGAATTGTCTTCTGGGGTAGGGACCTGCCGCATTGTTTTCCAGTCAGTCTTGTTTGGGTTGAGTCACCCTGCCATCCAGTCAAGGGGCTATGCTCTGTGGAAACCAGTTTCTCAGTCTTTCACTCTTTGAAGGTTTTTGGCCTGTAGCTTTTTCACTTTTTCGGAGAGTCCAAGCAGAGAATCTGCCTGTACATACCCAGACCTCTGCGTCACAGAGAAGCCTCAGTCTGCTCCCTTCTGGGTAGTCCAGAACACACACTCCCCTCTGCAAAATTCTGCTCACAGTGCAGCCTGTCACAGGTGGTGCGCACCTCAGCCACCGTTCAGTGGCTCCAAGAGTGCTCACCGGGCTCCAGGCCTGCGCAGGGTGTGCTCAGATTCCTGCCTGAGATTAGGCCGCCCACCCGCATTCTTTCTCCGGGGCTGGCTGGCAGCCTGCTGCAGGCCGCGAATGTCTTTCAGTCAGGGGTGCACAGTCCAGAGAGCGCTGCACACAGAGAAAAGCTACAGGCTCCTGGACCACACCAGACTCTCTAAGGTGCTTGCAGGAGCATGCCCTGCCCACAAAATGGTGCAAGGAGTGGAAAACTGCAGGTTCGTGAACCGTGGACTAGGACCCCCCCCCCACCAGTCTCTCTTTGAGGTGAGTGGTGTCCTTCCTGGGAGTGTGGGCCCAGCCCCGTGTCCATGACCACCCCCTTCCATTAGTTGCTCCTCAGAACATTTTGCTCTTTTTAAGTGTTTTTAACCAGACTCTAAGTTAATGCCGGTCCCCAACCACCGGGCACTTTCCTTTGGGGTATTACTGTCCTTGGATCACTTCTAGTGGCTCCCTCCCCCTTTTGTTTATCCTCCGATATAGGTTCGAGTGTTCCCACTTTGCTTTACCCCTCCACTGCTGTCTTCTGCTCCTATAGTGAAAAATCCAGAAGTGAAAAATCTTGCTCCTCAGACTGATATCATGGGTGTTCAGTGTGTTCTGGTAGATATCCAGCTCACTTTTGGGGACAGATTGCAACAGGATCTCCTACTTCTCCGCCATCTTGCCCCCTCTCTAACATGAACATCTTAATGATAGAGTCTTCCACTCCATCAGCATGAAATATCTTTCCATTTGTTTGTGTTGTCTTCAGTTTCTTTAGTCAGTGTTTTATAGTTCCTAGAGTGCAGGTCTTTCACTTCTTTGGTTAAGTTTATTCCTAGCTATTATATTCTTTTTGGTACAATTATGAATGGTATTATTTTTTAAATGTCTCTTTTTGCTACTTTATTAGTAGTGTACAGAAACACTACCGATTTCTATCGGTGTTATATTCTATCTTGCCATTTTACTGAATTCATTTATTACTTCTGGTAGTTTTTTTATGGAATTCTTGGATTTCCTATGTATAGTATGTCATCTGCAAATAGAGACAGTTTAACTTTTTCTTTATCAATATGGATGTGTCATTTATTTTTCTTGTCTGATTGCTGTGGCTAGGACTTCCAGTACTATGTTGAATGGAAGTGGTGAGAGTGGAAGCTTGTTTTTTGGCCCAATATGTGATCTATTCTGGACACTGTTCTATGAGCACTTGAAAAAAGTGTATATTCTGTTGTTTTTCGATGGAATATTCTGTGTAGATTAGTTATGTCTATCTGGTCCAATGTGTCATTCAAAGACATTGTTTTCTTAGTAATCTTTTGTCTGGATAATCTATCTGCTGATGTATACGGGGTGTTAAAGTCCCTATTATAATACCATTAATTTCCTTTTGTATTAATTAACATTTGCTTTATGTACTTAGGTGTTCCATTCTTGGGTGTGTAGATATTTACAATTGTTACATCCTCTTAGATTGATCCTTTTATCATTATATAATGCCTTTTTTTGTCTCTTGTGACAGTCTTTGTTTAAAGTCTGTTTTGTCTGATGTATTTTTACCTTCACTTTGTGTGTGTGGTGTGTGTGTGTGTGTGTGTGTGTGTGTGTGTATGTGTATGTGTATGTGTGTGCTTCCATTTGCATAGTGTATGTTTTTCTAGCCTTTGTTTCCAGTCTGCATGGGTTTTTAGGTCTGAGGTGAGTCTCTTGTAACAGGATACAATGGGTCCTTTTTTCCTTTTTTTTTTTTTTTTGCCCAAGAGAGATGGAGAGTGAACATGAGCAGGGGAGTGGGAGAGAGAGTCTCAAATAGGCTCCAGCACAAACATGGAGCTTGACTCAGGGATTGGTCTCATGACACTGATATCAAGAGATTATAACCTGAGCAAAAATCAACTTGGATGCTTTAACTGACTGAGCCACCCAGGATCCTCAAGGTGGGTCCTTTTTTAAAAAATCCATCTGCTACCGTATGTCTTTTGATTGGAACATTTAGGCCATTTATATTTAAAGTAATTATTAACTGATGAGTACTTATTTTTATTTTCTTATTTTCTGATTTGTGGTTCTTCATTTCTTCTTTTGCTCTTTCTTTGTGATTGATGAGTTTCAATAGCGTTGTGTTTAGCTTTATTCTTCTTTATTGCATATCTATCATAGGTGTTGTTTTTGTGGCTACCATGAAGTTCATATATAACATCCTAGGTAAATAGCAGTCTATATTAATTTGATTATTTAAATTCAAACACATTCTAAAAAAAGGAAAAAGCAACTTATTTTTCTTTTTCTCCTTTTCCTCTCTTTTTTTCTCCTTCCTCCATGTTTTATGTAAACGTTGTCATATTTTACATCTTTTATTCATAATTTTTAATCTCTAGTTATGGCCGTTTCTTTTCCACTTAAAGAAATCCCTTTAACATTTTTTGTAAGGTTGGTTTAATGGTGGTAAACTCCTTTATATTTTGTTTCTCTGAGAAACTCTTAATCTCTCTTCCAAATTTGAATGATAACCTTGCTGGGTAGATAATTTTTGGTTGTAGGGCTTTTTTTCCCTTTTAGCACTTCAAATATATCATGCCACTCTTATGATCTTCAAAGTTTCTGCTGAAAAATTAGCTGACAACGTGATAAATTTTCCACTATAGGTAACTTGTTCTCTCTTGTTGCCTTTAAGTTTTTCTCTTTATCTTTAACCTTTGACATCTTAATTATTATGTATCATGAGCACACCTCTTTGGGTTCATCTTGTTTGGAACTCTCTGTTCTTATAATTAGATGTCTATCTCCTCTAGATTAGGGATGTCAAATACAATTTCTACACACTTATGTCTTCTTCTGGAACCCCTGTAATATGAATGTATGTTTACTTGATATTATCCAAGAGATCTCTTAATCTGGCTTCATTTTTTAAATTGTTTTCTCTTTTTGATGTTCAGCTTGTATGCTTTCCATTACCCTATCATCCATATCACTGATACATTCTTCTTTCTCCTCTAATCTACTGTTGATTCTTTGGAGTCTGTGTTTTATTGCAGTTATGGCGTTCTTCAACTCTGGTTCTTACCAATTTTCTATCTCCTTATTGAATGTCTCACTGAGTTCTTCCACTTTTTTCTCTAGCTCAGTATCTTTATGATCATTATTTTAAATTCTTTATCAAGCATATTGCTTATCTCTATTTCATTTAGCTCTTTCTTTGAGGTTCTTCTTCTCTCTTTTGGAGCATATTTCTCTGCCTCCATTTTTCTTGACTTTCTGTATTTGTATGGATATGGCAGAATGTCTACTTCTATACCTGAAGTAATGGTCCCATGTATGATGTCCCCTATGCAGACTGTGCTTGTTGAATGCTGTGTGGCTGGAAATATGGCTGTATATGCTAGTTACTTTTATAGCCATGGATTTTTACAGAAAGAAGAAAGAATGATAATAAAACAAAAATATAAAATAACAAAGCCATAAACCCCCAAAACAAAAAACACAACAGGAAGAAACAAAAGGAGAAAAGAAAATGCCCAAAGAACAAAAGTAAAAACAAGACCAGACAAATTGGAAAAAAATAATATAAATTTTTTTATTTAAAAAAATAAAAATTAAAACATAGCTGATTTTTTGTTCTCCAGAACCACAGGGGATGGTATGGGCTTGTGGACCCTGGGCCCACTGAGGTCACAAGCTCACTGTGAGCTGGAACCTATTTCTGCCTGAGGTTTTAAGGTTTTTAAGGTGGAGGGAAAGAGAGCATTCATGCAGCTCCTTAGCTCTTTTAAATCCCAGCTCTTCTTTGTCTCATATGACCAGGGCTGGCATGGGCTTGTAGAACCTGAGCTTGCTTAGGTAGCAAGCTCATTGTGACAATCGAACCCACTCGTTATGGTGTCCAGACCCTGCAGCAGTCTAAACTTTCAAGATTAATGGGAACATAAACCATATTGTTCCCTAGCCCTTCTGATCTCGAGAGCTTTCCCACCTCTCCTCACTGCTTAGCAGAGTTCTAGTGTTGCCTCTTTTATACGCTAGTTTCCCTTTTAAACCATGGCTTTTTATTTCAGTGCCCAAGTACAGAAGAATCTGTTCAGTACTTTCCCTCCCCACTGCGTTCACAGTGTCAGGGGTGGAGGTTCCCTTTGTTACCATGTCTCCATCTCTCTTGCTGTCCTCTTGTCTTTCTATCTTTGGTTGTTCAGAAGCTGTTCAGTCAGCCCTCTATTCTTCTTCAGGAGGAATTGTTCTATAAATAGGTGTAATTTGGTGTGTTACACATAAGAGGTAAGTTCAGGGTCTTCCTGTATCACCATCTTGGACTGGAACCAAGGTGTACCTAACCTTTTTATTCCTACCACCACCACCACCACCACCACCACCACCACCACCACCACCACCACCACCACATCTCGGACCCTCATTTTCTCACACTTAAATTACTGAATTGGCCTATCAGCCAATCTCCCAAGACTAGTCCTCTATCTTCCTAGCATTCCTATTACTGTAGTTTATCTCCCTAATTCACTGCTTTTATCAAGTCAGTTTTCCTCCATGAAAACCTCAGTGCCTCCTTAGGGTCGAAAACAAAATCCTAAGACACTATAGAATCCCTTCATATGCATATCCCACTCATAACTTGCTTAAACACAAATACTGGACTCCAAACAGCCTCAAGTATTTATTGTCCTTCAACATCCATTCAGTTCTTCTTTCTTCTTCCTCTTGTCTTTATTTAATGTCTGTCTTATGCAGAGTATCCAGGGAATGCTAAAACAAATAAAACCTGCAAATATTCAGAGCAAAGTTGGGAAATTTAAGAAGTAACCATACGAGTCTGAGAACTGTGATGAATCTGAGATAGTGGGGAAGAACATTCTTCTCATAGGTAATAATGCTTGAGCTGAATCCTGAATGCCAATGAGAACCAGCTACAAAGGCCCCAAATGGAGAGAGAATATATGAAACAACTAGGAGCTCTAAATAGTTCTGTATAAACAGAACAGAAAGGGTGATGGTAAGAGATGAGGCTTTAGAGAACACATGGGCATATTATAGATCCATGCCAAGAAAAAAAAGTGTGAAGATTCCTTCAGACTAATGACCTGAATGTCTGGATGATAGACTAGGAGGTGGGAAGGCAGCAGGAATAAAATTATTGTGACCAGGATGACCAGGAAGTTATATTTCCCAAAATAACAATATGGTAGATTCTGGATTTGTAGACAAGGAACTAGACGAGAAACAGGTTTGTTGTGGGAGAGTAAATTCATTTGAGGATATACTGAGTTCACATTGCCTGGGACAAATACAAATTTAGAAGTTCAATTGGATTTTTTCTTCTCTGTTGTTACCCACATTAGTCCCTTTCCCTATAGTGCCCTCCTTGTCTCTCCCAACTGATCAAATCCTACCCAATCTACAGCCTAAGTCCCAGGCAATTGTCATAAAAATCTTTATCTACATGAACTCAAATGAAATATTTGCCCCAAATCTGTTTCGATGCTGCTTGTCCAAATAGTCTTATCATTCTGTTAAGCTGTTTTGCCTTAAATGGCCCCACATGAGAGTGGTTGACGCATTGCACAGGCAATTCTTCTGTCTGTTTTAATTTCAATTCCACAGCAACTAGGAGAACTTATTGGGAATATAAAGGCAAGTTGGAGGTAGATTTGAGGAAAGAATTATGCTTTGGGGGAATAACCACTTATTACTGTAAATTATTTAGCCCAGTCATTGTGAAAGATAGCAGAGACTCACTAAAGAAGTAAAGAAATGGCTTCCCAGTAAAGGGTCACAAGTTGTATTGCATTTTGTGTAGAGGGTATGCCAAGACCATAATGTATCTTAATAGATGGAGTCCTAGGCTGTGACCATTGTCATGTTCAGTACATTAGTGAATTATTAACTTTTATTTGTAAGAGAAGAGTATTTTCCTAGAGATTAATAAATATTGAAATCCATAGCTCTCAGGTTTGAATAATACTAAAACTCCCTTCCCCATCTGCCTTCCAATATAATAAAGCTTTAATATAAGTTAGGTTTAAAAAAAATTGCAATAATAGAGAAAGACACATATTATATGGCAACATACAGGTTATAGAGTAATGACCAAGCAGTATGCACTATGCTTGTAGCTGATGAATCATAAGCTCTGAATACTATTTTATTTCCTATATCTGACAAAATATTCTCACTAATATTTTAGTGATATTTATGTATCACCTGTTCTTGCCTAATAAAATGAAACAGACTTGAACACAGATAACAAAGACATATATCCTCTTCCTAAATCAAATGACACCTTTCCAGAGACCATTCTTAGCAATAAAAAAGAAGTGTGAATGAACAGATTTTCTACATACTTAGTACAGTGAGAAAAGAATTGTGCTGCATGTCTAATTTTTGTGGTTCTTTGAATTAAAGATCACTGTGGGGTTATGTTTAAAAGGAGCCCAATTCACAGTAGTATAGGTTAGCAATTCTAAAATTACTCTCTGTGGCTTTTAGGATGGAGCATATAAGTAAATACGTTGAGAATAAAGAAAGCTCTATTTCTTCTGTTGGTGAAAGGAATTAGAAATTTGAAAAGGATGAAGACCAGAATAAACTCTGTATAATCAATTAAAATAGGAGGCAGTAGTATGAATGTGTAGTTTTTAATATAGAGACATAGAGGGGCACCTAGGTAGCTCAGTTAGTTAAGTGTCTGCCTTCAGGTCAGGTCATGATGCCGGGGTCCTGGGATCAAGCCCTGTGTCGGACTCCCTGTTCAGTGGGGAGTCTGCTTCTTCCTCTCCCTCTGACTCTCCCCGCTGCTCATGCTCTCATTCTCTCTCTCTGAAATTAACAAGTAAAAAAATCTTTTAAAAAACATAGAGATATAGAAATGAAGTTTTAGCTAGAGATAAGAAGATACAGATATATTTATATTTTGTAGCTTTTCCGGTTCAAAGGGCCTAAAAAGTAAAGCTACCCCTATAGCAATGAACAAACTTAACTCTCAGATACTGGTTTCTGTATACCTTACCTTACTAAAAGAAGCTGGGGCTTCTTAGAGGAATGACTGAATACAGGGGTATGGAAGAGAAAGGAAAAGATGAGTTAGGAGCATCTTGTAATGTAAAGCAAGGAATTGCTAAATAAAATGAGAATATATCAAAAGGGTGATGAAGCCAGCTTGATGTGGCTCTTACTGGCCAAATATGAGATGGTTCCATAAAAATGAATAAGAATAATAGAACATTCATGACATAAAATAAGAATTTACAAGAGCCCATACTAATACAAATAAGTAAACAAATATACAAATGGAAAAGAATAATGAAGTTAGAAAATCAACTCTCATTTGCAACTGTCACAGAAATTACTCATTTAGTCACAAATATATGATGGCTAAAAGTGGTGAGAAAAGTTTGGTGAGGATATTTATTATTGCAAAGTACTCTTCTGTGAACTAGTTGTTACTCAAAAAGGAAATATAGTAACTTTACAGTGGATGTATTTCTCAAAAATAATCAAGTAATCAAAGTTAACATCACCAATAAAAGGAAAAGCCAACACTAGAAAACTCCTAACATGATAAACTAGAAAGGACACAGCATTGCTTCTATGGTCTTTTCTGCCACGTATATATAGTCTGAATCAAACCATAGTGAAATATCAGACAAACCCAAATAGAAGGCCTTTCTAAATGGAGAGAGTGGGTTGATTGTTTTTTAATAGAACATAACGTACTATTTATATTCAACCAAATGGTTACTGAAATATGTTCAGATAGCAGAAGTGATATGGAACAATTAATTCAATATTGAAATGTGAAATCATGGAACAGAAATGAAAATCAGGATCTTGCTTGAGCAGGGCACTTCTGCTCAAAACTTTGACCAGATTAGGATGAATGAGGTTGCGTGTTGTGGTGGTATTTGAGTGAGATAACTGTGTGGCGGCTATGTTCTCCAAAATATGTAAAGGGGAAGATCCATTGATTGCTTATAACTTTATAGTCCAACATGATATAATGCAGGGAAGAGAAAATCAGTGGGAGAAGCAAAATATACATAAATTTCTGGAATCTGTTTTTTAAGGATATACTTCAAACTGGCATTTTAAAATTGAATGGATCCTTAGAAAGTCTCTAATAATCCAAATCCATTATTTACAAATAAACCGAATCCAGATAGAGTGACTTATCAGGTACTGTCTGGATAATTAGATGGCAACCTGGGATCTCAATCATGTAGTTGAACTAATATATTTGGAATCTTTGATCTGCCTTTTTCCTGTTTGTTTAAAAATTGAAATAACTGTTTCATCTTGGTAACTTTCCAATAAAGAGGCAAAGAAATGTATCCAAAATCCTGTAATGGCTAGAACCAAGGCATGACTATGTACTCAATATTATTATTAATATTAATAATAATATTCTTATTAATACAGAATGATTTCTTTCTTAATTATGCTCTAAAACTGGTATTTCACTAACTTCTAAGATCAAAGAGAATCTCGTATGTGATTTTGACTAGCTGATTGAGTTCCATGTCCAGAAGGATTGTAAAATTTTTAATCATTGTTCAAATATGTGGCATGAGTATTTTACATATGCATGGGGAAAAGTAGACTAGCTTTTAGTTCTAAGAATGATACTCCTATCATAAAAGGTATAGAAACATTTAAAATAAAATAGAGAGATTATAGTGGTAAGCCATACTCAAATTTATCATTCATACTAACAGCTTCTGAATATTAGGTATTCCATTCAGGAAAGTACTAGAGTGAGTGACAGCTGCAGACATTTGAGAACTAATGGTCCTGTCATTAACCAGAGAGATCTTTCTAATGTAAAATCATGAAAGGTTAAACAAAATCCTTAGCATCATGGTGAAAATAGCTTTCCTAAGTCTTAGCAATTATTATTAATGTTACAAATGTGTTTGGCTTAAAGCAAAGATTTTCTCTTTTTTTAGCTTTATTGAGGTATATTGACAAAATTGTAAGATATTTAAAAAGCATATCATGGTGATTAGATATACCTGTACATTAGGATTCCACTATGTAGATAATTAATACATCTATCACATATTTACCTTTTTTTGTTTTTTGTAATATTTAAGTTCTACTTTCTTAGCAAATTTCAATTATATGATAGAGTGTTATCAACTACAGTCACCATGTTTTACATTAGATCCTCAGTTCTTGTTTATGCTGAAAATATGTACCCTTTGACTAACCTTTCCCAATTTCCCCTAATCCCCAGGCCCTGGAAATCACTTTTCTTCTCTCTGTTTCTATGAGTTTAACTTTTTTTTTTTCTTTTAGATTCCACATAAAAGTGATACAGTAAAGTATTTGTCTTTCTCTGTCTGGCTTATTTCACATAGAATAATGCCCTCAGGAATTCTTTCTTTCTCATGGCTGAATAATATTCTGTTGTATACTTTTTCTTTATCTCTTCTTTTTTTGATGGACCCTTAGGTTGTTTCCATATCTTGACTATTGTGAGTAATACTGTAAGAAACATAGAAGTTCAGATATCTCTTCAAGGTACTTGTTTCATTTCCTTTGAAAATATATTTCCAGAAGTGAAATTTCTGGGTAACATGGTAGTTCTATTTTTTTTTTTTACTTTTTAGAGGAAATTTCATATTGTTTCCCATATTGGCTGCATCAATTTACATTCACTCCAGAGGTACACAAGGGTTTCCTTTTTTCCACATCTTTACCAACACTTCTTATCTCTTATCTTTTTTATGATTGTCATTCTACCAGGTGTGAGGTGGTAGCTCATCATAGTTTTACTTTGCCCATTTTTAAAAAAATCATAGTGTTTGGTTCTTTTATAATTGAGTTCAATGTGCTCTCTATATATATATTGAATATTAACTCCTTCTCAGACACATGATTTGCAAGTATTTTCTCCCCTTCTATAGGTTGCTGTTACATCAACATTTTATTGATGGTTTCCTTTGCTGTGCAAAAGTATCTTAGTATGATATAGTCCAACTTTTTGATTTTTGCTTTTATTGTCTTTCCTTTTGGTGTCAAATAAAAATAAAGAATTGCTGAGACTGATGTTGAAAATTATACTATGTATTTCTAGTTTTAAGGTGTCAGGTCTTATTCTAGTGTTCATTCCATTTTGAGTTGATATTTGCATATGGTGTAAGATAGTGATCCAGTTTCATTTTTTTTTTCTTGCACATGGCTGTAGAATTTTCCTAGTCCCATTTATCGAAGAGACTATCCTTTACTCATTGTATGTTCTTGGCTCCTTTGTCATAAATTAAATGACCATATATATGTGGGTTTATTTCTGAACTGTTTCGTTGACCTATATGCCTACTTTTATGCCAATAACATACTGTTTTGATTGCTATAGCTTTGTAATATTGTTTGAAATCAGGAGGTGTAATGCCTCTAGCTTTGTTTTTTCTCCAGACTGCTTTGACTCTCCAGAGTCTTCTTGTGGTTCCTCACAAATCAGAGGATTGTTCTTCTATTTCTATTTCTGGGAAAAATGCCACTGAAATTTCGATAGGAATTGTGTTGAATCTGTGGATTGCTTTGAGTAGAATAGGCATTTTTATAATATTAATTTTTCTAATCTATGAACATGGAATATATTTCTATTTATTTCTTTTCAATTTCTTTCATCAGTGTTTTATAGTTTTCAAAGTACATGCCTTTCACCTCCTTGGTTAAAGTTATTCCAGGTATTTTATTCTTTTTGATGTAGTTCTAACTGGGATTATTTTTCCAATAGTTATAAATATATAGAAACATAACTGATTTGGTATATTGACTTTTTGTATGCTTCAACTTTACTGATTTCACTTATTTTAACAGTTTTTGGTAGAGTCTTTAAATTTTTCTATACATGATATGCCATCTTCAAATAGGGACAGTTTTATTTCTTTTTTATTTGTATGCTTTATTTGTTTTTCTTACCTTATTGCTCTGGCTAAGACTTTCAGTACCATGTTGAATAAAAGTGGTAAGAGTGAAAATCCTTGTGTTATTACTGAGCTTAGAGGAAAAAAAAACTTTCAGTTTTTCATCTTTTTTTAAAAGATTTATTTATTTGTCAGAGAGAGAGAGAGAGAGAGAGCATGAACAGGGGAATTAGCAAGTTGAGGGAGAAGCAGGCTCCAAGCTGAGCAAGGATCCTGATGTGGGACTCAATCCCAGGACCCTAGAATCATGATCTGAGCCTTAGCTCAGATGCTTAATCGACTGAGCCACTCCGGCATCCCAAATTTTTTGTCTTTGAGTATGTTGTTAGCTGTGGGCTTGCTTTATGTGGCCTTTATTATATTCCCTCTATGCCTAAATTATTCATTGTTTTTATCTTGAATGAATGTTAAATTTTGTCAAATGCTTTTTCTTTGTCTATTGAGATGGTCTATCATGTTAATCCTTCATTTTATTAATGTGGTATATCACATGGACTGACTTGCAGATGTTGAGCCATCCTTGCATCCCTGGAATAAATCCTGCTTGATCATGGTGTATGATCCTTCATAAATGTATTGTTGATTTTGATTTGCTAATATTTTGTTAGGGATATTTGCACCAATGTTTATCAGGGATTTTGGCCTATAATTTTCTTTTTTAGTGGTGTCTTTCTATGGTTTTAATATCTGGATAATGCTGGGTTTGTAAGATGAGTTTAGGTCTGCTCCTTCCTCTTCTCTTCTGTTTTATTGGAAGAATCGAGAAGAAATAGTATTAATTCTTTTTTAAATATTTGGTATAATTCACCAGTGAAACCATGTTTCTGGACTATTCTTTCTTGGGAAGTTTCTGATTATTGTTTTAATCTCCTTACTAGTAATTCATCTTTTCAGATTTTCTATTTCTTCATGATTCAGTCTTGGTAGGTTTGTTGCCAGGAATTTATCCATTTCTTCTAGGTTATCCAATTTGCGGGCACTTAACTATTCATTATAGTCTTAAGATCCTTTGTATTTCTGTATCAGTTGTAGTGTCTCCTTTTTGATTTATGATTTTGAGTCCCATCTCTTTTCTTCTTGGTAAGTGTAGCTAAGGGTTTTTCTTTTATGTTAAAAATTTTTTTTTTGCTCTTAATTTATCTTTTAACTTTTTATTTCCTATTTATTTCTGCTCTGATCTTTGTTATTTCCTTCCATCCACTATATCCAGGCTTAGATTTTTATTTCTTTGTTCTGTTTTTCTAGTTCCTTGAGGTATAAATATAGATTATTTATCTTTACTTAATGTCAGCATTTATTGCTATGAAGTTGCCTCTTACTAGGCATTTTCTTCTTAGTCATTACAAAATAAACATTACCTTGTGGCCTGTCATAATAAAGTCCAAAATGTAGCCAGAATTTATTTGTACATTTATATGAGTCTGTTGTTAATACTGAATTTCAAGAAGATTTTAAGATTTTATAAATACATAGTATTTCTTATCCATTTTATACTTAAAAATTTACTTCTAAAAATTAAATGAGGACATAATATTCACTTATCAAAAAATATATACAAATGGTAAATAAGCACATGGAAAGATTCTGAAGATCTTTAGTAATTTAGGAAATGCAAACCAAAAGCATCATGTGATATCATTATACACAGTGAAATGGGTAAAATTAAAAAGATGGGCAAAAATAAGTCTTCACAAGGTTATGGAGTAACTAAAATTCTCATATATTGATGATGGGACTGAAAAACACAAGAGCCACTTTTAAAACTGCTTGGAAGTTTCTAAAAAAGTAAACATACATCTGCCATGTGACCAAGCAATTACCATCCTAGATATTTATCCAAGAAAAATAAAAGAATACATCACAAAAAGACATATTCGAATTTTCTTAGCATCTTTGCTTATAATCTCAAAAGCTTTTAACAATTCTGCCATTCACAGCAGCATGGATGAACCTTAAAGACAGTATGCCAAGTTAAAATAAGCCTGTCACAGGGATGCCTGGGTGGCTCAGCTGGTTAAGCAGCTGCCTTGGGCTTGGGTCATGATCCTGGGGTCCTGGGATCGAGTGCTACATCGGGCTCCTTGCTCAGCGGGGAGCCTGCTTCTCCCTCTGCCTCTGCCTGCCACTCTACCTGCTTGTGTTCTCTCTCTCTCTGACAAATAAATAAATAACATCTTAAAAAAAAAAAGCCTGTCACAAAAGAACAAATATGGCATGTTTCCACTTATTTGAGGAATCTAAAACAGTCAAGTCATAGAAACAGAATAGAATGGTGGTTGCCAGGGACTTTGGGGTGAGGGAAATAGGGAGTTGTTTTGAACAGCTATAAAGTTTCAGTTATGCAAGATGAATAAGATCTGTAAATCTGCTATACAATACCATAACAATACTATATTGTACACTTAAAAATGTTAAGGGGCTGGATTTCATAATAAATGTTCTTATCACAATAGTAATAAATATTGGTAACAACTTAAAGCCCATCAACTGGTAAATGGATAAACTGTAATGCATGCATACTATAAAACCTTAGCCAAAAATAGAAACACTGTAATAACATGGGTGAATCTCAAAAACATATTTCTAAATGAAAGAAACCAAACATAAAAAAGTAAGATTCCAAACAAATTCCATTTAAATAAAATTCTTAAAAAATGCTGAACTATAGTGACAGAAAGTATATGATTGGTTTTCAATGGCAGGGGTCAAGGAAGGGGATTGACTGCAAAGTGACACAGTGAAACTTTTTTAGATGACAGAAATCTTCAATATTACAGTTATGGTAGGAATTACATGACTGGGTACACTTCTCAAAACTTGTCAGATTAAATTCCAATTAACCTCACTTAAAAAATATCTAAGGTATTATAGAAATAATTTAAGTATTTCTGAAATGATGCATGAAATTTCTTCATATACTCAAAAACCTAAATACATTATGTTTCTTGTCACCTGTACACCAAAATCCATTCTTTGCTTCTAACATAATAACTGAGTTACAACTGTGACATGATTGCCCAGCTAGGGACTGCTTTTTCCAACCTCATTCTGCTGTGTTCAAGTGGTCACGTTCTATCAACAGCAAGTGAATGGAAAGTGTATTAGCAATCTCTGTTTTAAATGAGAAAAGCTCTGATCCTTGGCTTTCACTCTTTGTCCTCTACTCTCTAGAATGGAGATGATCAGGATGATCTTGGAGATCATATATATAAGGTGGCACTGTTACTGATAGCTTCTGGGGCATAGAGCTGTGAATTCACTAGCAACACCCACTTCGGACTGTTCTTGAATGAGAAATTACTTCTTTGTCATTAAGTAGCCTATCTTAACCCTAACTAAAATTCTTTCCTTAACTAAAATTTCTCTTTCCTCTGAGAATATTCCCATGATATATTGTTACATGAATCAAGTAATTTATAGAACAATGTGTACTACAGGCTACCATCTATTTAAAAGTACTGCTAATATTTGGGGGAAATCAAATGACTGGGAGCCAGGGGAGGAAGAAAGAACTTCATTAGATGCCATTGTGGAATGACATTCATGGAAAACACTTGTATTTTTATTTTTGTACCATGTGAATATGCAATATGTAAAAAAAATAAGATCTTAAATTAGAAAACAATAAAATGTAAAAAGTAAATTATCTCGACATACTCTTTCTATCCTGTTCAATTGCAGATACTCTGTAGGTGTGCTACACACACCAAGAGATATCATGAACTCAAAAGAATTATAGAACAAATGTATATAAATCACTTTGCAGAATGTTTACCACATAGTAGGATTTGTATGTAGTACAAGGAAGAAATTATAGAGCATTCACTCACAGCAGGATTCTGTTTTCGGTCTTTCCAATGTCAAATTTGACCCTAAATTTTTCTTTTTCGGATATTTGACAGATGCTACATTAGTTTCAGGTGTACAGCAGAGTGATTCAACAAGTTTATACGTTATGTTATGCTCACTACAAATGTGGCTATCATCTGCCTCCATATGGTGCTATACAATACTATTGACTATATTCCTTATACTATGCCTTCTATTCCTGTGACATTCATTTCATGACTGGAAGCCTCTATCCCTACTCCCCTTCACCCATTTTGCCCATCTCCCCACCCCTACCCTCTGGCAACCATCAGTTCTCTGTATTCATAGGTCTGATTCTGCATTTTGTTTATTGATTTTTTTTAAGACTCCACATATAAGTAAAATGATTTGGTATTTGATTTTCTCAGAATGACTTATTTCACTTAGCATAGTACCCTCTAGGTCCATTCATGTTGTCACCATTGGGAAGATATCATCCTTTTTTTAAGGCTGTTAAATATTCTGTTGAATATGCATATGTGCATATGTATGTATATGTGTATATGTATATACATACATACATACCCATACACATTACATTTTTGTTACTCATTTGTCTATAAATAGATATTTAGGTTGCTTCCATATCTTGGCTGTTGTAAATAATGCTGCAAGAAAGATAGGGTGCATATATCTTTTCAAATTAGTTTTTCTTTTCTTTGGGTAAATAGTAATGGAATTTTTGGGTCATGCGGTATTTCTATTTTTAATTTTTTGGAAAAACCTCCATACTGCTTTCTGCAGTGGTTTCATCAATTTACATTCCTACCAACAATGTCAACAATGTACAAGGGGTTTTATTTTCTCCTCATCCATGCCAACCCTTTGTATTTCTTCTTTTTGATTCTAGACATTCTGAAACGTATAAGGTAATATCTTACTGTGGTTTTGATTTACATTTCCCTGATGATTAATGATGATAAGCATCTTTTCATGTGTCTTGTTGGCCATCTGTACATCTTCTTTAGAAAAATGGCTACTCATTCTGGCTGCCCATTTTTTAATTAGTTTTTTTGGTGTTAAATTGTATAAGTTCTTTATATATTTTGGATTTTAACACCTTATTGTGTATATCATTTGCAAATATCTCCTCTCATTCAGTAGGTGGCCTTGTTATTTTGATGATTTCCTTAACTGTGCAAAAGCTTTATATTATGATATATTCCTAATCGTTTATTTTTGCTTTTTTTTCCACTTTCCTTAAGAGAAATATCTAGAAAAATATTGTTATGGCTGATGTCAGAGAATTTACTGCCTGTGTTCTCTTTTTGGATTTTTATGGTTTCAGGTCTCACATTTAGGTCTTTATCCATTTTGACCTTATTTTTGTGTGTAGTGTATAGTGTTATTTTTGTGTATAGTGAGAGTGGTCCAGTTTCATTCTTTCACATGTTGCTGTCCAGTTTTCCCAGCACCATTTATTGAATAGATTCTCTCCCCATTGTATATTCTTGGTTCCATTTGTCATTAATTAATTGACCATATAGACGTAGGTTTCTTTCTGGAGTCTGTTTTGTTCCACTGATCCATGTATCTGTTTTGTGCCAGTGCTATACTGTTTTGATTACTATAGCTTTTTTTTTTAGTTTATATTTAAATTCTGGTTAGTTAACATATAGTATAGTATTGGTTTCAGGAGTAGAATTTAGTTATTCTTCAATCTTGCGAGTTGAAATTGTGATAAGTCCATCTTTATTTTTCTTTCTTGATTGCTTTGGCTATTCAGGGTCTTCTGTGGTTCCAATCAAATTTTAGAATTGTTTCTTCAAGTTCTGTGAAAAATGCTATTGTATTTTCTTTTTTTTTTTTTTTTTGCTATTGTATTTTCATAGGGATTACATTAAATATATAGATTTCTTTGGGTAGTATGGACATTTTAACATCTATTCAATACTTCCTAATCTACCACAAGCTTGGGATCTTTGAAAGAAAGACAGTCTAGCTGGAACTTAATAGATACATTTTGTTTACCATGTGTATTTATTTTAGTCTTACTTCATATTAAAAGAATTGATACCAGTCCTTTAGTCCTCAAACTGATTTTTTATATGTTTACTTAAGTAAAATTTTAGGTCAATTAAAACTTCTAAGTAAATATTAGTAGAGTTATTCTGAGATAGGGCAAAAAATAATCACAAGAGGGGACATGAAGTTTTGTATAAATTTCTATTCTTGAAAAATTCCACCTCTCACATGAGAGCTTTCTAAACCATTCTTGCATGAAATTATCTTTTTGCGCACTATTAAATTTCCTGCCTATATATCTCAGTATCTAATCATATTCTTTTTTTCCTCAGTTTTATTGATAAATAATTGACCTATATTACTGAATAAGTTTAAGACAAATGTATGACGATTTTATTTACATATTATGAAATGATTACCACATAGATTCAGCTAATATCCATCTTCTAATATAGTTAAAAGGAAAGAAAGAAAAAAGGAAATCCTTTCTCCTTGTGGCGAGAACTCATAGAATTTACTTTCTTAATAACTTTCCTATATATCATATAGCAGTATTAGCTATAGTCATTATGTTGTGCATTATGTAACTAGTACATATTCATCCTATAAATGGAAGTTTGCAGCTTTTGGCCACCTTCCTCCAATTTCCAACCCCCCACCCTCTGTTTCTAGTAATTGCAAGCCTCATCTCTGAGTTATTATTATTTTTTTTAGATTCCGCATATACATGGGATCATAAAATATCTGTCTTTCTGTTTCACTTATTTCACTTAGTAGAATGCCTTCAAGGCCCATCCATGTTGTCACAAATGGTAATTTTTTTCATTTTTTATTGCTGAATAATAGTTAGATATACAAACAATACTTCTTTACCCCTTCATCTTTTGATGAACCTTTAGGTTGTTTCCATGTCTTACTGATTGTAAATAATGCTACTTTCAATAAGGGAGCGTAGATGTCTTTGAGTCAGGGGGTTTTTGATTCCCAGAAGTGAAATTGCTAGATCATATGTTAGTCCCATTTTTAACTTTTTAAAGATCCTCCATCTTGCTTTCCATAGTTAATCTACCAATCTACAATCCTACCAACAGTTCATCAGGGTTCCCTTTCCCCACATTTACACCACCATTTGTTATTTTAGCAGACACAAGGTGATATATGTCATTGTGGTTTAAATTTTCATATTCTAAGGGCGCCTGGGTGGCTCAGTGGGTTAAAGCCTCTGCCTTCAGCTCGGGTCATGATCTCAGGGTCCTGGGATAGAGCCCCACATGGGGCTCTCTGCTCAGCAGGGAGCCTGCTTCCTCTCTCTCTCTGCCTGCCTCTCTCTGCCTGCCTCTCTCTGTCTGCCTGCCTCTGCCTGCCTCTGCCTGCCTCTCTGCCTGCCTCTCTGCCTGCCTCTCTGCCTGCCTCTCTGCCTGCCTCTCTGCCTGCCTCTCTGCCTGCCTCTCTGCCTGCCTCTCTCTGCTTGCCTCTCTCTCTGCCTACTTGTGATCTCTCTCCTCTCTGTTAAATAAATAAATAAAATATTTAAAAATAAATAAATAAATAAATAAATAAATAAATAAATTTTCATAGTCTGATGACTAGTAATATTTTTATCTTTCATATACCTGTTGGCCATGTGTATAGAAATTTCATTTTGTCTTTTTGTTATTGAATTGTATGAGTTATTTATATATTTTAAATATTAAACCCTTATCAGATATTTGGTTTGCAAATATTTTTTTCCATTCTGTAAATTCTCTTTTCACTTTGTAGTTTCTTTTGCTGTGCAGATTTTAGTTTGATGTCATCCCACTTTTTTTTTATTTTGTTTCTTGTGTTTTGAGTATTAGATCAAAAAAATCATTACCAAAATCCATATCCAAAAAATCATTTTCAATTTTCATATCAAGAAGCTTTATTCCTGTTTTCCTCTAGGAGTTTCATAGTTTCAGGTCTTATATTTAGGTCTTTAATCCATTTTGAAAAAAAATTTGGGAGTCGTATAAGAGATGGTCCAGTTTTATTATTTTATACATTTGTCCCAGCACAAGCTTTTAAAATGACTGTTTTTTTCTCCATTGACTATCCTGGCTCTCTTGTCAAATATTAGTTGAATAATTGGGTTCATTTCTATTCCATCAGTTTA
This sequence comes from Nasua narica, assembly GCA_028533885.1. Taxonomy (NCBI): domain Eukaryota; kingdom Metazoa; phylum Chordata; class Mammalia; order Carnivora; family Procyonidae; genus Nasua; species Nasua narica. The sequence goes on from CM052799.1 coordinate 91,025,858, forward strand.
CTTGTCTGTTTATGCCAGTACTACACTGTTTTGAGGAACCTAGCTTTATAGTATAATTTGAAATCAAGAAATGAGATGCTTCCTGGTTTGTTCTTTCTCAGGATTTCTTTAGGTATTTAGGGTATTTTGTGGTTGCATAAAACTTTAGGAGTGTTTTTTTCTACTTCTGTAAAAATGAAATTGGTTTTGATAGGGATTGCATTGAGTACATAGATGACTTTGGTAATACTGACATTTTAACAATGTTCTTCCAATCTATGAATACAGGGTACCTTTCCATTTATTTGTGTTCTACAATGTCTTTCATGGATGTCTTATAATTTTGAGGGTAGAAATATTTCGCTTCCTTAGTTATATTTGCTTAAAGTGTTTTATTTTTGATGCTATTATAAATGGACTCAATTTCTTTTTCAGGATATTCATTGTCAGTGTATAGAAATACAAGTACTTCTAGGGGCACCTGGGTGGCTCAGTCATTAAGCATCTGCCTTCCGCTCAGGTCATGATCCCAGGATCCTGGGATTGAGCCCTGCTTCAGGCTCCCCTGCTTGGTGGGAAGTCTACTTCTCTCTCTCCTACTCCCACTCCCCCTGTTTGTGGTCCCTCTCTTGCTGTCTCTCTCTCTCTCTGTCAAATAAATAAAATCTCTTAAAAAAAATACTACTGACTTTTATATGTTAATTTTGTATCCTGCAACTTTACTGAATTCATTGATTAAATCTAATAGTGTTTTGGTTGAGTCTTTAGGATTTTATACATATAAAATCATGTTATCTGCATAATAGAGGAAATTTTATTTTTCTTTCTTTCCAATTCTGATATTTTTTTTCCCCTTGCCTGGTGGCTCTAGGTAGGACTATAATACTGTGTTGAATAGGAGTGGTGAGTGTCTTGCTCCTGATCTGAGGGGAAATCTTTCAACCTTTCACCATTGAGTATATTAATTTATCATATATAGCCCATTATTATATTGAGATATATTTCTTCTGGGCTTAACTGTTCAGCACTTTTATCATGAACAAATGGTGAATTTTGTCAGATGCATTTTCTGCATCTATTGGGCTGATTGTATGATTCTTTTCTTTCATTCCATTAGTGTAATATATCACATCATTTGATTTACATATGTTGAACCATCATTGCATTCCTGGAATAAATCCCACTTGATCATGGTGAATGATTTTTTTTAATGTACTGCTGAATTTGATTTGCTTGTATTTTATTGAGAATTTTTACATTTGCATGCATCAGTAGAACTAGCCTGTAGTTTTCTTTTTTAGTAGTGCCTTTTTTCTGGTTTTGGTATCAAGATAATGCTGGCCTCATAAAATTAGCTTGGAAGTATTTCTTCCTCTTTCATATTGGGGGGGCAGGGGAGAAAGTTTGAGAAGCATTGGTGTTAATTCTTCTTTAAATATTTGGTAATAGGGCGCCTGGGTGGCTCAGTTGGTTGGGCGACTGCCTTCGGCTCAGGTCATGATCCCGGAGTCCGAGGATGGAGTCCCATATCGGGCTCCCAGCTCTGCGGGAAGTCTGCTTCTCCCTGTGACCTTCTCCCCTCTTGTTCTCTCTCTCACTCTCAAGTAAATAAATAAAATCTTTAATAAATAAATAAATAGATAGGTAGGTAGATAAATATTTGGTAATATTCACAAATGAAGCCATGTAGTCCTGTGATTTTCTTCACTGGGAGATTTTTGATTATTGATTCAATCTCCTTACTGGTGATTGGTCTATTTGGATTTTGTTTCTTCCCATTTAGTCTTGAAAGGTTCTATATTTCTAGGAATTTATGCATTTCTTCCATGTTAAGCAATTTGTTGGCATGTAATTGCTTATGTAGTCTCTTGTGATCTTCTGTATTTCTGCGGCTAGTTGTGTAGTTGTTCATTCTAATTTTGTTCTTTGGATCCTTTCTCTTTTTCCCTAGGTTTGTCTAAGCGTTGGCCAATTTCATTTACCATCTCAAAGATCCAGGATGCCTGGTGGCTCAGTCAGTTAAGTGTTTGTCTTCAGTCCAGGTCATGATCCCAGGGTCTTAGGATGGAGTCCTGCATTGGGTTCCTTGGTCAGTGGGTTAATGGGGTGTCTGCTTTTCCCTTTGCCTGCCACTCCCCCTGTTTGTACTATCTCTTTCTTACTTTTTGACAAAATAAATAAGTAAACCCTTAAAAAATCAAACTCTTAGATTCACTAATATTTTTGTTTTGTTGTTGTTCTCCATTTCATTTATTTGTATTCTTTACTATTTCCTTTCTTCTACTAAATTTGGATTCAGTGTGTTCTTTTTCTAGTTGCTTAAGCCAAAAGTTGTGTTGTTTATTTGGGCTGTTTCTTGCTTTTTAATGTAGGTATTCATTACTATGAACTTTCATTTTAGTAATTTTTTTTGCTTCATCCAACAAATTCTGGTATATTGTGTTCCCATCTTTATTTGTCTCAAGAAATTTTATTTCTACTAAGGCTTGTTTTGTGGCCTAACACTGGTCTATCCTAGAAAATGTTCCACGTGCCCTTAAAAGATGTGTATTCTATTGTTGGGCAGAATGTTCTATATATGTCCATTAGGTCCATTTCATCTATTGTGTTGTTCAAATCTGCTGTTTCCTTAGTGATTCTCTCTAGATGATCTAATAATTAGGCATGGGTTTTTAAACTCCCCAACTCCTATTGTATTACTGTTTGTCTTTTTAGCTATATTAGTTTTTGCTTTGTATATTTATGTGCTCCAATGTTGAGTGCATAAATAAATATTTACAGTTGTTATAGCTTCTTGATATATTGATTTCTTTATCATTATATAACATTTGTCTCTTTTGTTCCATTTAAAAATTAAAGTCTTTTTTGTCTGAAAATTACTCCTGCTTTATGTTTTGCTTGTTATATTTACTTGATATGTCTTTTCGATCCCCTCACTTTCAGTCTATGTGGGTTTTTTTTTCTCCCCAAATATGTTTATTTTAATTTTTCAGTGTTACAAGATTGATTGTTCATGCACCACACCCAGTGCTCCATGCAATACGTGCACTTCTCAATACCCACCACCAGGCTCGCCTACCTCCCCACCCCCTCCCCTCCAAAACCCTCAGTGTGTTGCTCAGAGTCCACAGTCTCTCCTG
>CM052799.1:91029476-91121706 GCA_028533885.1 Nasua narica
TTTTTTTTTTTTACTGTGTTGTTTGTCACCATAAAATAAATCATTAGTTTTTGGTGTAGCATTCAAAGATTTGTTGTTTATGTACAACACCCAGTGCTCCATGTAATACATGCCCTCCTCAACACCCAACACCAGGCTTACCCATCCCCCCACCCACATCCCCTCTAAAACCCTCAGTTTGTTTCTTGGGGTCCACAGTCTCTCATGGTTTCCCCTCCGGTTTCCCCCAATTCACTTTTCCTTTCCTTCTCCTAATGTCCTCCATGTTATTCCTTATGTTCCACAAGTAAGTGAAGCCATGTGATAATTGATTTTCTCTGCCTGACTTACTTCACTCAGCATAATCTCCTACAGTCCCACCCATGTTGATGCAAAAGTTGGTTATTCATCCTTTCTGCTGGCTGAGTAATATTCCATTGTATATATGGACCATATCTTCTTTATCCATTTGTCTGTTGAAGGGCATCTTGGCTATTTCCACAGTTTGGCAATTGTGAACATTGTTGCTATGAACATTGGGGTACAGATGGCCCTTCTTTACACTACATCTGTATCTGTGGGGTAAATACCCAGTAGCGCAATTGCAGGGTAATAGGGTAGCTCTATTTTTAGTTTCTTGAGGAATATCCACACTGTTTTCCAAAGTGGCTGCATCAACTTGCATTCCCACCAACAGTGGAAGAGGGTTCCCCTTTCTCCATATCTTCTCCAACATTTGTTGTTTCCTGCCTTGTTAATCTTTGCCATGCTAACTGGTGTAAAGTGGTATCTCAATGTGGTTTTGATTTGAATCTCCCTAATGGCTAATGATGATAAACATTTTTCATGTGTCTGCTAGCCATTTGTATGTCTTCATTGGAGAAGTGTCTGTTCACATCATCTGCCCAGTTTTTGACATGATTATCTGATTTTTGGGTGTTGAGTTTGAAGTTCTTTATAGATCTTGGATATCAGCCCTTTGTCTGTAGTGTCATTTGTGAATATCTTCTCCCATTCTGTGGGTTGCTTCTTTGTTTTGTTGACTGTTTCCTTTGCTGTGCAGAAGCTTTTTATCTTGGCGAAGTCCCAAAAGTTCATTTTCATTTTTGTTTCCTTTTCCTTTGGAGACGTGTCTTGAAAGAAGTTATTGTGTCCAATGTCAAAGAGGTTACTGCCTATGTTCTCCTCTAGGATTTTGATAGAATCTTGTCTCATGCTGAGGTCTTTCATCCATTTGAGTTTATCTTTGTGTATGGTGTAAGAACATGGTCCTTTCATTCTTCTATACACAGCTGTTCAATTTTTCCAGCACCATTTATTGAAGAGACTGTCTTATTTCCACTGGATATTTTTTTCCTGCTTTGTTGAAGACTACTTGACCATAGAGTTGAGGATCTATATATGAGCTCTCTACTCTGTTCCATTGGTCTATATGTCTGTTTTTGTGCCAATACCATGCTGTCTTGATGATCACAGCTTTATAATGTAGCTTAAAGTCAGGCATTGTGATGCCCCAGCTTTGGTTTTCTTTTTCAGCATTCTCCTGGTGATTCGGGGTCTTTTCTGGTTCCATACAAATTTTAGGATTGTTTGTTCTAGCACTTTGAAAAATGATGCTGGTATTTTAATCAGGATGGCATTGAAAGTATAGGTTGCTCTGGGCAGCACAGACATTTTAACAATGTTTATTCTTCTGATCCATGAGCATGGAATGTTTTTCTATCTTTTTCTGTTTTCTTCAATTTCTTTCATGAGTGTTCTGTAGTTCCTCGAGTATAGATCCTTTACCTCTTTGGTTAAGTTTATTCCAAGGTATCTTATGGATTTTGGTGCTATTTTAAATAGAATCAATTCTCTAATTGCCCTTTCTACAGTTTCATTGTTAGTATATAAGAAAGGAACTGATTTCTGTGCATTGATTTTTGTATTCTGCCACATTACTGAATTTCTGTATGAGTTCTAGTAATTTGGGGGTGGAGTTTTTTTTTTTTAAAGATTTATTTATTCTTTAGAGGTGGAGACAGAGAGACACAGAGAAAGAGAGGCAGAGAGAGAGGGAAAGGGAGAATCTTCAAGGAGACTCTGCACTGAGCAGAGAGCCTGATTCAAAGCTCAATCGTAGGACCCTGAGATCATGATGAGCTGAAAGCAAGAGTGGCCACTTAAACCAACGAAGCCACCCAGGCACACCTGCTTATTCTTTAAGTGGATTTTTTTCCCATTGAGTTGCATGAGTTATTTAATATTTTGGATGTGAAACTCTTACCAGATGTATGATTTGCAAATATTTTCTAATATTCTGTAGGTTGCCTTTACATTTTGTTGACGATTTCCCTTGCTTTGCAGAAGTTTTTAGTTTGATGTACTCATGTATTTTGCTTTTTTCATCAAATCTAAATATTATTACTGAAACCAACGTCAAGGAGCTTACTCCCTGGATTTTCTTCTAGGAATTTTATAGTTTCAAGTTTTATGTTCAAGTCTTTAATCCATTTTCAATTGATTATGTGTAGGATGTAAGATGGTGTTCCAGTTTCATTCTTTTCCATATGGCTGTCCAGTTTTCCTTGTATCATTTATTGAAAAGACTCTCCTTTCCCCATTGTATATTCTTGTTTCCTTTGTTGTAAATTAATTGAATATATGGATGTCATTTCTGGGATCTCTATTCTGTTTTATTGATCTATTTGTCTGTTTTTATGTCAATACCATACAGTTTTAATTACTATAGCCTCTTAATGTAGTTCAAAATCAGGAAGAATGGTCCCTTCTTGTTTTTCTTCTTTCTCAAGATTGCTTTGGCTATTCTGGGATTTCTGTGGTTCTACACAACAGAAGTTTATTTATGTAAAAAATGGTATTGGAATTTTGATTGGGATTACATTGAACCTGAGGATTGCTTTGTGTGGTATGGATATATGAGTAATGTTCTTCCAACACATGAAAACAAGATATCTTTCTGTTTATTTGTGTCATCTTCAGTTTCCATCAATATCTTAGAGTTTTCAGTGTACAAGCCTTGATTAAGGCTTGTACTTCCTTGATTAAATTTATTTCCAGGTATATTATTTTTATCCTATTATAAATGAAATAATTTTTAATTGTCTGAGAGTTCATTAGTATATAGAAATTCAACTGATTTTTATTTATTGATTTTTTTTAATCTTGCAACTTCATAGAATTCATTGCCTAGTTCTATCAGTAGTTTGGTGGAGTCTTTAGCATTTTCTGTATATAATAGATCATCTGCAAATAGGGAGAGTTTTACTTCTTTTTGGATTTGGACGTCTTCTATTTGTTTTGTTTGGCCATATTTCTCTAGCTACAACATTCTATTTGTTTCATTTGGCCATATTTCTCTAGCTACAACATTCAGTACTATGCTGAAAATAAGTGGTGAGAGTGGACATCTTGTCTTTTTACTGATCTTGGAGAAAAACTTTTCAGCTTTTCACCATTGTGTATGATGTAATCCGGGGTTTGTCAATATGGACTTTATTGTGTTGAGGCATGTTTCCTTTGTTGAAAGTTTTAATCTTAATGAATTTTGTCAAATGCTATTTCTGCATCTATCAGAATGGATTTTTTTTATCTTTCATTAATGTGCTGTATAATATTGATTTGTAGTTGTTGAACCATCTTTGCATCCCCGGAATAAATCCCACTTAATAATGTACAATCCTTTGAATGTATTGTTGAATTTGGTTTACTAATATTTTGTTGAGATTATTTCCATCCGTGTTCATCAAGGATATTGGCCTATAATTTTCTTGTAATATCTTTTTTTGGTCTTGGTATCAGGGTAATGCTGGCCTTGTAAAATGAGTTTGAATGTGTTCTCACTTCTATTTCTTAGAAGAGTCAAGAAGAATTAGTATTAATTCATTTTTAAATGTTTGGTAGAATTCACCAGTGAAACCATCTGGTCTAGGACTTTATTGGGAAGGTTTTAATTAACAGTTTAATCTCTTTACTAGCAAATGGTCTGTTTAGATATTCTATGTCTTCTTAATTCAATTTGGGAAGGTTGTATGTTATTAGGAGCTTATACATACATTTCTTCTGGGTTGTCTGATTTTTTGGCATACAACAGTTTATTGTTTAGTCTCTTATCCTTTTGTATTTCTGTAATATCAAATTGTAATGTCTCCTCTCTAATTCTTTTAAAATGTAAGACCTTTTTTTCTTGATTAATCAGGCTAATTCGTCTATTCATGTTTTCAAAAAATAGTACTTTATCTTTTCTATTGTTTTTTTAGTCCCCATTTCTTTTATTTCTGCTCTGATCTTTACTTCTTTATTTCTAGTAACTTGGGGTTCCATTTGTTCTTTTCCTAGTTCCTTGAAATATAAAGTTCTATTATCTGAGATCTTGTTTTACTTTATGTTGGCATTTATCACTATGAACTTCCTTTAGAGAAGTACTTATGCTGCATCCCATGAGCTTTGGTGTTGTATGTTCCTATTTTCATTTATCTCAAGGTATTTTTGGACTTCTCTTCTTATTTCTTCTCATCATTTAGTAGCATGTGGTTTAATTTTTACATATTTGTGATTTTTCAAGTTTTCTTGGAATTAATTTTCAGTTTCATACCATTATGATTTGAAAAGATATTCGGTATGTGTATTCTTTTGCTTTTTGGGTAGGATATTCTGTTTATGTCTGTTAAGTCTATGAGATCTAATGCATAGTTTATGTTTCTTATTGATTTTTCTGTTTGGATGAAATTTAGACATTGATGAAAGTGGGCTATTAACTTTTCCTGCTTTTATTGTACTGTTTATTTCTGCTCTTAGATTTATTAATATTTACCTATATTTAGTGCTTTTGAAAATTTTATTTTTTTATATAAATTCTAATATAGATAACATAGTGTTAAATTAGTTTCAGGTGTACAATATAGTGATTCAGCAATTTCATATATTACTCAGTGCTCAGCAAGACAAATATACTCTTAATCTCTCTATATATGTGGAGAGCAGATTATATTTTATATTCTACACTCACCTTCTTTATCCATTCATCTTTTGATGGACACTTGGGTTGTTTCCATAATTTGGCTATTGTAAATAATGCTGGAATAAACATAGGGTGCATATATCCTTTCAAATTAGTGTTTTCATACTCTTTGGATAAATATCCAGTAGTGTGATTACTGAATCATATGGTAGTTTTAGTTTTCTTTTGTTGAGCCACCTCTAGTTTTCCACAGTGACTGCACTAGTTTGCATTCTTATCAACAGTGCATGATGGTTCCTTTTTCTCCACATCTTCACCAACACTTATTCCCTGAATTTTTTATTTTAGCCATTCTGACAGGTGTGCGGTGATACCTCATTGTGTGTGGGTTTTTTGTTTTTTTTTTTTTTTACCTTCATAAGTTCTGTCTTTAATGTTACTTTTATATATTGTGTCTGGTCAGTAAGATTCTGTTTGAAGAAAGGCTCAGCAGTTTTTAATTTAAAAAAAATTATATTAATCCCTTGTAGCACTAATACAGTATGAATTTTAGTACTGAAAATGTGTATGTGTGTATAAAAGTATACTTTTTGAAAAAAATTCACATAAAGTTTAATATACAGCTCTTACATGTAGTTTGATAAGTTTTAACAAAAGTGTACATTCACATGATGCAAACCTTGTTAAAGAACGTTTTTATTGCTCCAAAAATCTCCCTCTAATACTTCTCCAATCTTTTACTTCTGTATAGGACCAATCACTGTTCTACTTTCTATCACCATATTTTAATTTTTCCTATTCTAGAACTTCATATAAATGGAATCATATACTATGTATATTTGTGTCTTCTTTGGCTCAGCCTATTTTTGATGTTTATACCTGTTTTGCAAGTCAGCATTTACTCCTTTCTATTTATAAGTCATATTTCATTGTATGATATGACATGGAATGTTTATCCATTCTCTGGTTGATAAATCAATATTTAGATTATTTTATCAGTTTTTAGCTATTATGAATTAACTGACTATCCATATTTTGTGTACAAGTTTTTTTGGTCTTTTTCTCTTGGATCAACCTATAAGTGGAATTTAAAATCTTACGATAGGCTAGTGCTCAAATTTATTTTTTTTAAAAAACTACTAGTTTTCTAGAAGAATTAATGCCATTTTATACTCCCATCAGCAGTATATGAAATTTTTGTCTCCTTCATATCCTCCCTAAACTTGATATGATCAGTCTTACTAATTTCAGGCATTTGAGGGTATGCAGTAGTATCTCCTTGTGATTTCAATTTGCATTTTCCTGATGCACCATAAAAAATTGTGCATTTCCATGTGTCTATTGACCATTTTTATATCTTTTGTATAAGTATCAGTTTAAGTCTTTTACCATTTTTTTTACCCTTTTTTTTTAAACTATTATTGAATTTTGGGCTTCACATACTTTGGATACAAGTGCTTTATCAAACATGTATTTTAGGAATACTTTATCCAGTTTGTGACTTATTTTTTTAACAGCTTTGACACCATGAGCAGAAGTTTTTAACTTTAACAAAGAATGGTTTATAATTTCCTCTTTATAGTCATTGCTTTCTATGTCCTATCTAATTGGTCCATCCCTGTTATTGGCTTGTAATTTATCATTTTTTAGAAGTTTTTCATGGTTTAATGGTCAAGGGTATTGTTTAAATGAATATCTAATTATTCTATTTGTTTGTTTTTCTTTTTTTTAAGATTTTATTTATTTATTTGACAGAGAGAGAGAGATCACAAGTAGGCAGAGAGGCAGGCAAAGAGAAAGAGGGAAGCAGGGTCCCTGCCCAGCAGTGAGCCTGATGCAGGGCTCAGTCCCAGGACCCTGAGATCATGACCTGAGCAGTAAGCAGAGGCTTTAAGCCACTGAGCCACCCAGGTGCTTCTATTCTAACTATTTGTTGGAAATATGTCTAATATGTTATTCTGGATCTCTATTCTTTCTGTTGACCTTTGGGGTTTTTTTATTCCTTGTAACATTATAAAAAATACTAAATTTTAGTTAAGTGCTTGTATGTATTGATCTTCAAGATTGCATAAAAATTTGGTTTCTGTATGTTTTCAAAAATATTTTAAATCAGCTTATAATATCTATAAAGACTACTGCAATGTTTAATAGCATTGAGAAAAATCTATAGTGAATTATTTTAAGCAGAAATGAAATCTAACAATTCTGGGCATATTTTCTTATATATGTGAGATATAGATATACATATATATCACTAATGATTTCAACTATTTCTATGTTATATATGGTGTTGACTTATAAATTTCATTTTAAAATTTTTTGCTTGTATATAGATATATAGTTTTATTTTAGTCTTGACCTTGTATCCTGTGATCTTGGTAAATTCATTTATTACTTCTAGTAGTTGTGCTTTCCATGTTTCCTAAATATTACATCCTTACTATATTTCTTTCCTGCTCGTTTCAATCATTTACTAAGCGAACTTTGCTTAAATCTCCGAATGTTTGTGGATTTGCCTATTCAATTCTATCAGTTTTTCCTTCCTGTATTTGGAAGTTGTTTTATTTGATTCATGTACATTTAGGATTGTTTTCTTGATGAGTGGGCCTATTTTTATTATGAAATATCCTTCTTTATCCCTGATAATAATCTTTTCCTCGTCTACTTTGTTTGTTTGCCACTAACAACTCCATTTTATTTTTTCTATTGGCTTTTTAGCTGTATCTGTTATTTCAGTAGTTGCTCTAAGGATTAAATTATTCATGTGAAATTTATAACAGTCTAGAATTAACAGAAGGTATAAGGTAAGAACCTTAAAACAGTTTCTATTTATCCCCTCTCATCTTTTGTGATAAGGTTGTTGTATTTTACTCCAACACGTGTTAAAAACCCCTCCCTACAATATTATTGTTTTTCCTTAAGGTCAATTTAAAAAAAAATTAGTAGAGAAGTGTATTCTGTGATTACCTATGTTACCAATTTTGGCTCTATTTATTATTAGAGGTTTGAGTTTTCATCAGCTATCACTTCAGCCTAAAGAATTTCATATTTTTATTGGAATTCATTTTGCTAGTGAAAATTCTCAGATTTTGTCTGAAGTTTTCTTTATCTTCATTTTGAAGGAAGCTTTTATTGTATATAAAATTTAAGGGCGATAGTTTCTCTTTCTCCTTAGGTTCATTATATCATTCCATATTATCTTTCTGGCTTGCATTGTTTTTAATGATAAGTCAGTTGTATTTAATTAGTTCTCTAAAGATAATGTTTCTTTTTTCACATTTTAAGATTTCTTTTATCTTTGGTTTTCAGCCTTTCTCTAAAATGTTCTTGTGTATGTGCACACAAACATTTTGGTTGGGGTCTGTTTAGCTTCTTGGATTTGAAGTTTAATAATTTTTATCAAATTCTAGAAATTTTTAGATAGATTTAGGCTTTATTTCTTCAAATGTTTTCATACCCCTTTCTCCTCTGATTCTGAAATTTAAATTACATGTATTTTAGGCTGCTTGCTATTTTCTAACATCTTTTAAAACCTGTATTGATCTTTTAAATTTTTTTTATTTCTGTGCCTCAATTTGGAAAATTTCTATTGCCTTGTCTTCACATTCAATGACCTTTCCTTGTGTGCCCACTTTACTAAAAGTCCTTCGTGTTTATTTATTTATTTTATACTGTATTTTGGTTCTTTTCTTGCTGAGAACCTCCATTCAGTCACTCACCACAACTTTTCTCCTTAAATTGTGAACGTAGTTGTAATAACTATTTTAAAGTTTTTATCTACTATTTCCAACATCTTTGTCATTTGCTTGTTTCTATCATCTGTTCTAACTGCTTACGCTTCATATTTGTTGTTTTAATTTTGAGTAATTTTTTATCCTATTCTGAACATTATAGACCTTGACTTGTTGAAATAATGAAGATTGCCTTAAAAAATGTGAGGGTTTTTTAAAGAGTTCTGGCAGACATTGAATTACTGTGCCCGTTTTTGTCTTAAGTTGGTTTTAAGTTTTTGTTTAAATTCTGATGAGTTAACATGCAGTGGGATATTTTCAGGTACACAATTTAGTGATTCAACACTTCCACACAACACCTAGTGCCCATCATAACAAGTGCCCTCCTTAATTCTCATCACCTATTGCACCCTTCCCCCCACGGGTAACCATCAGTTTGTTCTATATAGTTGACTGTTTCTTGGTTCCTCCCACCACCTTTCCTTTTATTTAAACTTACAGTTGTTAACTCTAGAATTGTTACACTTGGGCTAGAGTAGCCGTAATTTCAATTCATAGCCTTTCTGAGAAATCAGATGTACATTCAGGATGTTCAGCAAGGCCTCTTCACTCTAGTTTGTCAGAACTTCAACATTTCTCAGCACAGGATGATCTGTGGAATCTCTATTCAATTCAAAACCCACCAGTGACAATTCTTTTTAGCCTCTCATTTCCCTTCTAATAGCAGGCCCATGTCTTTCACTTCTCTCTTCTCTAATAACCACAACACTATAGGTCTACCCATTTTTCTTTAGCCTTCTCTACTGGTTCCTTCCCATCAAGATTTAAACATATTTAAGTCTGTCTTCTCTGGAAAACAACACTAAATGTTACTGATCCATATGGCATGCCTGCTATTTATTTTCTCTTTCCCCCTTTTGTAGCAGATTTTTGTTTTCTTTGTAGCCTTTAGTCACTCCACACAACTCATTGATTTATTGCTCTCTGGGTATTGCTCCAAATTTTTTACATTTGTGTCTTCCACTCATCCTTTAAACATCACCATATAGGGTTGTGTGTGTGTGTGTGTGTGTGTTTTAGTTCTCCAAGCATGTATTTTGTCTCCTTGTCGCTGAGCTTCTCATGTGCTGTTCCCTCTTCCTAGAACACTCTCCCCACTATCTATCCCCATCCATTATGTAATAGAAGCTGTTTTTACCAAGACCATCATTGGTAAATCCAGTGTTCCTTTCTCAATCTTTTATGTAGCATTTGATGGTGTTGAAATACTTTTTTCCTCTGGGCCTATGACTCTTTTTTTTTTAAAAAAGATTTTTTTTTAAAGATTTTATTTATTTGTTTCACAGAGATAGTGAGAGAGCACAAGCAGGCAGAGCAGCAGAGAGAGAAGGAGAAGCAGGGTCTCCACCAAGCGGGGAGCCCGATGTGGGGCTTGATCCCAGGACCCTGGGATCATGACCTGAGCCGAAGGCAGTCGCTTAACCAACTGAGCCACCCAGGTGCCCCCTGTGTCCTCTTGATTCTCATCTTTCCTCCTGCACTAATTGTGTTTCTTTCATGCCCCCCTCTACTTACTTATGTTAGAGGTGTTACTTCAGGTTTGATTTTAATCCAGAAACAATGTTATTCTCTCTCAGCTTCCATTGCCATCTCCATAGTAATTTCAGCTCCTTTTCAATTCTCTCCAGAGTTTCAGAATCCTATACCCAAATGCCTACTGGATACTTACACTGTGTGTACAGCTACCTCAAGCTCACCAAATCCAAAACTAAACTCCTCATTTGTCCATGGCTACAATTTTCCTTTTGTCCCCCATCTATGTAAATGTCCCAGTCATCTTCCCAGTTACCTACTTTAGAATCTTGGGCATAATCCAGGACTCAGTCCTACCCTTTTCCATAGTTAATCAATGATTAAAACAGTCAATTCTTCATCTGTTATATCTTAGAATTCTGTTCATTTTTCTTCCTCTCCATCATTTCTTTAATCAAAGTTATTGTTACCTCCTAACTAGGGAATACTAGTGTAAGTAACAATTTCTCTTCTGCCTCATTCAGTCCATCTAATATATAATGCTGCCTAGAAGAGCTTGCATAAGTGCAAGCTTGCATCTGCCATTCCTCAGCCTAAAAACTTTCTAAGGTCCCTCCCTGCACTAAGTAAAAGTTCAGACTCCTTTTCATGCTAACAAGGCGTCTGTGGTCTAATCCCTGTTTGTTGTTCCTGGTTTACTTGTCCCATTTGTCTCTTCCACTAATCCTGTATGCATCAGTCATGTGGAACCTTTTTTCAGTTTTCCAAGCATCTACTATGCCTGCTTGCTCTACGTCTTCTTATATACTGTTCCCTCCTTTTTAGGACACTCTCCCCACTATTCATTCCCATTGGGCTAATCCTCATGTAGATTTTAGATCTTTTTGTATACGAATTTTCTATGGAAATTTTCTGTAATCCCCTGACTGATCTGGGGGTTTTGTCCCATGTATATCTATTACATCCTGAAATTTCCCTGTAAAGGTACATATATTATCTACTTCTCTATGAATAATAAACAGTATGAATATGGTTGCCCATGCCTTTCTTGTCATTGTACCTCCAGTGCCAGGCACATTGCATGGCATAAAAATAAATGCTCAAATGTGAGTGAAATGAATGAATATATGCATTTAAAATTCCTCAGAAAATGGGGTACCTGGCTGGCTCAGTCAGTGGAGCATGGAGCTCTTGATCTCAGGGTTGTAAGTTCCAACCCCATATTGGATGTAGAGATTGCTTAAAAATAAAACCTTAAAAAAATTCCTCAGAAAACCACTTTTAAGTACCTTTTTCACCTTGCCTCTCTTTCTGGCCTTCTCATCTCCACACAGCTGCATATGTTATGTTACCCATGCATGTTTGGTTTTCCAAATAGATTATATACTCTGCTAACTCTATGCCTTTGCATATCCCAATCCTTCTTTCTAGAATGCCCCCACATATTCTTTTCTTCTAGATTGTTCATCTGAGCCTTCAACACTTCCAAAAACCAACTTTTTCAAAAATTCATTGGCACGTCATCCTCTGGGCTCCCAACACCTGTAGGAGTATTTCTCTATCATACCAATTTTACCGCTACACCAATAGGATTTTTCTCTTCAAAACTAGGGGAAATATTTCAGTATATCTTGTCATCAAATATTTAGCAGAGGAGCTAGCAAATACAAAGAACTAATTACTACTTACTGAATGAAAGAGGAAAAGAACAATCATAGCACACATATGCTGTTTCAGTGGTCTAATGAGAGTAGATAAATTTGGCCATGAACTGAAAATGCCTGAAAGTCAATTCTCAGGGAGTAATTAAATCAAATAAAAATTATATATCAATGTCTTTCACATGTTCATTAAGAGCAGATTTGGTTGTACCATTTCTTCATAGTCAATAAAAATAACTATTTATATTTTAGAGATGAATGGTAAAACATAACCCCTGAGAAATCTTACCTGATTGAATAAACCAAATAGCCTAGCTAACTTAATTTTCTGAACAGAAATTCTGCTACCAACTATATTTTCATTAGATGAAATGGAAGGCTGAGGTTTCATTTATTCAACTACTTACCTGTTCCTCAGCACGAACTTGATGTTAGCTAATCAAAAAAAAAAAAAAAAACTATCTTATTTTGGTTTCATTTTTAAATATTTCAGCATTTCCATTTTTAAGGTAATGTCTTGACAATAATACTTGCATTCCCTAAAAACAAAACTAAAATGTATGCAACACATGCATGAAAAAAGATTTTTATACTTTTAATATAAAAACTAAGGAGGCTTACCAATTCAGATAAATAATTATTAATGAGTTCTTAGTGGAAGAGAATGAAGATTTTTTTTCAATGCAAAAGGGCATTTCTTATTTGTTGTTTACCTGAAGCATTCAATGTGTCTTTGTCATGATTAATTTTTAAGACCTATATCATGTTTTTAAATTACAATGCAGTCCAGTTTTAAGCCTATAATGTCCCAAATTTAAAAGCAAAAAATAACCTATGAAATTCTTGTGGTATTTTTATGTATAAGTTTGAGAATCATTAAATAGCTGTCACTCTCTCTTCTCTAGCGTCAATTACTCTGCTCTGGATTTACTTACTCCACTCTGTGTAATGAGCCCCCAGAGCACGTTTCATTGCAGGGGAAGGCACACATTCTTCACTTGAGGTCAGTGGGATGTGGTTAATTTGAAATCACTTAAACTATTATATCTGTCAAGTGCAGTTATTTTATTTTCAATTCACATCAGTGTTTTAGTATGCATGTTGGTTACTGGGTCAAACTGGCAGATTAATTTAGGAGCATTCTGTTGCAATGCTCTTCATCACTGTCATTTATATGCAGGCCACTATTGAAAGTTAATACCTGCCCATTAAAATTGATTGCCAAAGATATCACACTTAATGTAAACAATAATGTATAGATCAGAAAATCGTGCTAAATTAGAGATTATGGTTTACAGTTCCTATAGTATGGGGGCATTCAGTTATGGAAAATATTTCAGGAAAATTGGACTTTGAAAGCAACAAAATGCTAAAAGAAACATTCAGAATGCTCTAAGAGACCTGGCCTGGTAGGGCTTTTTGAGTTCTTGTTATTATAATCTGTTATTCTTCATTATAGCCAGGATTTCAAATAGTGCATTTTTAATGTTTGATAGTGTGTGTGTGTGTAGAGGAAGAATATCAAGCCATTTAAAGGCATAATTATTTGAAAGTGAATAGTACATTGGAACAAACAGTCTAGATTAGGCTTGAGGAAGCGGAAGGGTGCTGAAACACTAGCACAGTCTATCTCATAAATAAGTAGCCAGGCATTAATAAAAAGTAATGGAATCAAAATGAGCATTTGGGTAAATTACTACCACAATATCATATGTACCACATTAGCAAATTATATTTTTGCCATATGTAGGCCTGCTTTTATCATTTTATAATTCTTCCAACAATATTGAACATTTGAAAGTCTATGACTGTCTTGAAGTTCTAAAATAAGGTAAAGCCCTGATAATAGCTATCTGAGTTGCAAAGATTAAAAAAAAAATTAAAAAACAATGATAAAAACTGATGAGATTCCAAAATTTTTCATATCCTCAAGAAGGAAGAACTATCTACTCCACAAATAATGCTTTGAAGTTACACCTCTTTTATGGAAGTTGTAAGACAGCAGGAAATAGATCATCACATTTATTCACAGGCATTTAGAAAACTATAATAAACATCTGTGCAAAGCTGAAACACATACACACGACACATAGCCCAAGAAGACCTAGAGATGTATAGAAGCAACCCACATGAAACCCTCTGACTATGGCAGAAACTTCAAAAGCTGGTGCTTTGAAACACTACATAATACTGCATGGTGGATGAGAGAGCAAGAAAGTATGGCTGGTAGGAAGTCGTGAGATTTTTTTCTATCTGGGAAGTGTAAATCCATTCCTAACCCATTCCCATGTCACTTCCCTTAGATTTCGGAAATATACAGCTTCTTGCTTGTGAGTTTTGATCCATTACATGTATCTTTTTAAAAGTCATATATTTCAACGTAGTAAGTAAATCACAAGCTGTTACGCAATAAAAATGGCTTTAAATGAAACATATTAAGAGCCAAAAAAAAAAAAAAAAACAAAACCCAAAACTTGACACATTTTAATCAAGTTTTTAAACACTGTGTTTTACCTGTGTGTGCTTTGGGGAATATGTTGTTTTTAATGGCCTGACTTGTTAACTAAAAGTGAGAGAAGCTATTGTAATTTTGCTTTTCTTGAATGTCTTTCTAGACCCTTTGACACTGAAGATTATGTTCTAGTGACTAAAAGTGCAGACTTACAGAAGACAAAAGAGTACTAAAGTAAATATTTTTCGAAGTATCTTGGCCCTATAGTTAATGATCAGGTTGCTAAGTTAAAAGTGACTAACTGAAAAATACCTTAATTTTTAAGTCAGCATGGCTCTAGTTGAGAACCCCTAACATGAGTTTATGTGGGATCTCATTCAGTAAGATGATAATTGGTATAACACTACCAAAAGGTTTCATAGTCAAGTTTGAGAAGCACAGGATTAAACTGTTAAACTGCTTTTTTGTTTGGTATAATTTTACTGTGCTAATATGCATATGATCATGAAACACTTTTTTGCAGGTGTCACAAAAGCATAATCTGGGGGCATTACACCTACATCTAGTAACAGTGCTGAATCTGAGGGTTAACCCAAGTTGTTGAGTTATTTCTGGCCCAGTCTTTCTCAATGTTATTCATCAGAATCATCTGTGAGGCTTTACATAAAAATGCTGGGAACACATCCCTGATTTATTGAACGGAAGTAGAAGGGGTAGGGTAGGGTCTTTAATCATATCGTTTTCACAAGCTCCATGAATCACTATTGAAGAAACACTGCTGTGAATATTACTATTACTTTTCGCTACAATTTCCATCTTCACTTATATCTCTATATCCATCTAATGTTGTCAATATTTTGTAGCTCAAGAATCTTCCCTTACAAGCCAAATTAAAATAGCAATATTCTAGATGAACGTATATATTAACTGTTTAAGCATAATATTCATAACATTAGATACTCTAATAGTATAGCAATCTATGAAAGTTGAAACTGTAATAGAACTTTAAATAATATGGAAGAAAAATAATTTCTCTAACAACTCAAGGCTCTTCCTCCTTCAAAATCCAGCTGAATGCTTATCATCCTTATAACCCTTCCTGTTTCCACAAAACTCTGAACACTTATCATACATAAATTTAGTTATATGTTTTGTTTAACATAATTGCATTTGTCTGTCATCTTAGAATATTTTTAAAAGTCACAGAACCTCATAGGAGGGATGTTAGTGATAATTATAACTTCCCAGCGCATGCTGAAATATTCTCTAAAGGACATTGTATTCTTAGTTTTATAAATCTCATTGTGTATGTTTTTCTTGTTTCTATCTCTCAGCATTATAAAAAAAAAAAAAAAGCCCACTCATTTCTTTTCTAGCTGTATTAGATGCAACTAATGAATGTTGTTGACTGACAAGCAAATGAGTTAGTCTTCCATAAAATTTACTGCTTAGTCTTCATTAATTCTTTTCCATTATCAAAATGAATAGCTTTAAGTGCTTCACTTAAAAACAAGTATTAAAATGACCAGTAAGTAAGTCATGATTTTATTATCTACTTGTTAATAGCCAAGGCTCTTGGTTGCCAATGATAGCACTCTAGCTCAAACTACTTTAATCAAAAGTGGAATGCATTGCTTTTTAAATGAAAAAGCCAGGTTACGGCAGCCATTGGCAGAGTTGCACCCAAGTGCCCAAGGACCTCAGTAAAATTTCTCTCTGCTGCTCTCAGCCCTGCTTTTCTGGAATTGGCATTTTTCTTTTTTTTTCTTTTTTTTTTTTTTAATAGATTTTATTTATTTATTTATTAGGAAAGAGAGAGAGTGAGAGAGCAGGCCAGAGTGAGAAGCGGACTCCCCATGGAGCTGGGAGCCCAATGTGGGACTCGATCCCGGGACTCCGGGGGATCATGACCTGAGCCGAAGGTGGTCGCTCAACCAACTGTGCCACCCAGGGGCCCCTGGAATTGGCATTTTTCTCACTGGGTTTCCTGATGCTATCAAAGATGGCCAAGGAGCAACCTTAAGATCTATTCCAAATACTCAGCTAATCCAAATGCAAAGTATCTTATACCCAAAATGTCTGACAAATTCTGGAGTGGAATCTTATTGACTCAGCTTTGGTTGCAGACCCAACCCTGAACTAATAATTATAGTTTTTATTGGTAGAATATTCTGATTGACCAGATGATTATGCCCAGATTTGTTCCCAGTCCCATTGAAAGTGATCAGATCATTTTTCAGAGGAAATAAGGGATACTGTTACCAAAATAGGAGGAAGAGGGGCACCTGGGTGGCTCAGTTGGTTAAGCAACTGCCTTCGGCTCAGGTCATGATCTTGGAGTCCTAGGAT
Source organism: Nasua narica (assembly GCA_028533885.1). Lineage (NCBI taxonomy): Eukaryota > Metazoa > Chordata > Mammalia > Carnivora > Procyonidae > Nasua > Nasua narica. The sequence continues at coordinate 91,046,142 of CM052799.1, forward strand.
CGAATCCCTCATTGGACTCCCAGCTCCATGAGGGAGTCTGCTTCTCCCTCTCACTCTCAAGTAAATAAATAAAATCTTAAAAACAAAAAAACAAAAACCAAAAAAAAAAAAAGGAGGAAATGCTAAGTAGTTGAAAATAAGTGGTTTTTGAGATCTTGGAGCAGCTTATTATACTCTGCCAGCTTTGGGCTATGTTCTCTATGAAATACCATTTATTTAGTTGAGTTCAGATTTCATTGATAGTAGTTAATACTTTGAAAAAGGCAATTATTTTCACAGCTAGAGGGAAAATATAACTTGATATATTCTTTATATCATGATTATATTTTAAGAGTTAATAATTCTAATTCTAAAAGACATTAAAGCTAACCACTTGATTAATAAATTTCAATATAAAGTGAATTCATGTACCAATTCATTAATCATGAACATTGGCATATGGTACATGGAAGATGCATAATAGGTGTGATTTTATAGTCATGAGAAAATGTACAAAAACATAATGTATATTTACATTAAAAAATGAAAACCAATTGTCCAAGTAATAAAATGCAAAATGCTATTTTTCTGTAGCTCCTATTCTGACACTTAGCATGTGGATATTTTTCTTCTAAAATAATCATTTAAAGCAAAAAAAAAAAAAAATTAGAACCAGACATGTCAATACTACCTTTCGAAAAAGTGCTAAAATATTGTACCTATGGGTAAAGAGTTAAAAACAGAACAAAATATACTCTCAGAAAGTTGTCAAAATAATGTCCTTCATAGTATATTTACCATGACAGATTTTACTTATTCTATTAACTTTCCCATTATATTAAGACCTTTTGAAACTACCTTTTGGGAAGAGCCCTCAAGATGAAGACTTGTCATGGTAGAAGACATTCAAAGAATGGATCACAGGAAGTCAGTTCCAAAAAATATATTTTTCTTATCTAAAATTATAAAAAAATATTTTAGGTGTAATTACAACATCTTCAGAATAGGTGGCCAACCTTCAAGAAGGACAAAACTAAGATGAAAAAATTCCATCTGAGAAATGTCATTACTTTATGTTCACCGTTAATAATTACATATTTACTGTGCATTATAAAAGTAAATGAAGACATAGTTCATTTTTTTAGAGTTGAAAGACCATATTAAAGGTGAGGTCTAAAAAGAAGGGATGGAGCACCTGTGTGGTGGAGTCAGTTGAGCATCAGACTTTTGGTTCCAGCTAGCATCAGGGTCTTGGGGTGTGGGATAGAGCCTTGCATCGGGCTCCATGTTCAGTGGGGAATCGGCTTGAGATTCTCTCTCTCTCTCTCTCTCTCCCTCTCGCCCCCTGCTCACTCACTCTCAAATAAATAAATCTGAAAAAAACAATAAAATAAATAAAAAATAAAAAGGGAATAATATGAAATCATTTCAGAATAAATGCCCTTATAGATTATTTTTAGTACACATAAACATTCCTTTAGCTATTTTCATTAAACCTTAAACTTTGTAATTCTTTTTAAACTCCTCTCTATCACATGTTTTACCATCTCTAACACAATGTTTCTTTAGCTGAAAGGCAGAACAATTTCAAAATCATAACTTTCAGTGAAATCAATCAGCTGATAAAATGGCAGGCTCATGCCTCTGCTAGGATTAGTGTGCTGATGAAGCCAAGTTCACAGGTTTGATCCCTAAGTGGGCCAATTTACTTTGCTGCAGGCAGTCCCTTAGACCCTGGCCTGACATCCTGCAAATGGGAACCATCAGTCATAAGGAGAAGCTGGGAAAAAAGCGGGGGTGGAGTAGAGCCAACTCATCCCCACTGTAGGAAAACAACTTCAAATCCAGGCCAGCTGATGGTTATGTGGTAGCATTTCTCCCGTAAATAAAAGATGGAGCTCTCTTCCAAATGATAGTGAATTGGCACAGGTCAGAGTGTAAATATGATCTCCAGAAATTGTACTTTAAAGTATGTCAACAATTACTGAACTTGTAATTAATTGTTGGTTTGATGAGGGTTGAACCAAGTATGCTAGAAGGTTTAGAGAGACCCCAAATGAATTTATTTATAATGTATTCGTTATGAACTTCCAAAAAACATTGGCTGCTGCTCAAACAAAAGAGAAAAATGTAGCTACTAGCTGAGTAATTATGTTAATAGACTGGATAAAACAAAAACCATCAAAGCATTTATGTGTCAAAGTTTTCTTTAACTCACTGAGAGAACTAGCAAGATGAAAAGGTAATTCCAAATAAAATTTAAGAACTGAAATTTTTTTTAGTAGGAAAAATATAAAAGCTGAACTGAGTACCAAATTAGATACAAAACGGTTAAAATCCTACAGGGCTATAAAACCATCATACCTTACCTGTTTACAGAACTGTAAAATGGCCCTAATCAGTTGTGCAAACAAAGCTATATTCCCTTAGAGCATATTAGAAACAGCTGGGGAGTTTTAAAATACACTGATAACTAGATCGTACCCCCAATAGTCTGACTTAATTGGAAACTGGGTAAGGCCTGAGCAGCAACATTAAAACCTTCCCAGCTGATTCTAATGTGCCACCATGTCTGAGAGCCACTGCCCTAGGAAGTGACGTGGTCTTTCACAAGAGCTTGCAACAATTTGAACTTCCACCTTGCTACTCGAAATGTGTAGCATCGTCCAGCAGCACTGCCATCACCCCAGAGCTGTTAATTCAGATTGGGGGTTCCCACCTCGGATGTGTGGAGTCAATCTACATTTAATAAATATCACCAGGTAATTCAAGTTCACATTAAACTCTGAGAAGTACCTGTCTAACATGATATTGAAAGGACTTGCAATTGCTTTTTTGCCTTACCTCTAAGCTTTAGGAAAATTTTCCTAACGCCAAGAAACTGCTAAATATCTCCAAAACAGCCCCAAATAGTACTTTAACAATAATGACATTTGTGAAGAGGGAAATCAACTCTAAGCTGAGAAATCTGCACTAGATCAGTCAATGGTCCTACTACCCAGGATCCTCAGCTACCAGGGGCACCTGGGATAATAGACTTAGGAATATTTCGGATGAATAGAAGGGTGTGTAACAGATCTAAGGATTAAACGTTATTCTTTATGTATTGCCTTTACTAAGGGCTGCTGGAAAGTAGAAAAGGGGTTGTCAGACATGCGTCAGTCCTTTTTAATCATCAGCCAGTCATGTAACAAGCAGAGTATACTGGCAATGGAGAAAAAAAAAAGTGAATGCCTAACTACAACAAAATAAAATGTTCAGTGAAAATGTTTTAAACAACTTAGCATCAAGTATCTAAAAATTTGCGGGTCAATGTATCAACCCAGACATTGTGTTAATTATATTTTGTAAAATGCTGAGAAGGGAGTTTACTATGCCCTAAATTTTCATACTCAAGTAGTGATCAGGCAACAAAATCCTCTATATCACTACTGACATCTCAGAAAACATGAATAATGTTCTAAAGTGGAAATTTCCAGAAATGAGTTTTTCACTTTGTTATTCACTTCTTTATTCACTAATTTATTTACTATGTATGATAACTATATTCAATTTGCAAAGTCCTACCAATTAAACAAGTTTTTAATTCATGTATTTATTATATATTTACTGAGTACTTTTCTATGTTTACAGTTGTGAACAAAAAACATGGTCCCTATCTTTATGGAGCTTATAGTCTAATATAGGAACAAGTAGTAAACGAATGAAGTAACAAATGTTTTTGATCAAAAAAAAAAAAAAGCTGGGTAGGTATTATAAAAGATCATTTAAATGAAAATTATTTACCCAATGTGTAAGTAAATTTACTACCTGTAGCCTTACAAGTCTTCACAAATAAGTTCTCAAATCATAAAAATTCTAATCATAAAATATATAAATTAGTAGCAATACATTTCGCTAAGGCTGCCAAATGTACTTGACTGCTTAACTCCTCCAATGATACAAAACATCCAAAAGTTCTGACAATGCTTCTAACCTTCTTTTTCTTCACTATGGCAAATATTGATAGTTTTCTCTGAGCAGCTGAATGTGTGAAGTATCTTCCAAAGACCTAAAAAATCCGAGACATTAGTTAGGGCAGAGATGAAATGTAAATATTGATTCAGGTATTTTAAATCCTCTCTGGAACAGTAATGGAAATTATATATATTTATACAGACACACACACACTTAGATAATCTCCAATTTCAAAGATGAAGATTCGGTATATTTCATTAAACCCAGTAGAAAACTACAAATAATATCACAAATGAAAACGTATAAAGCCCCTGCATGATAGGATTATCTGAATTTTTTGTTTTGTTTTGTTTTTCTCTTTCTCCATGGCTATATAAACGTGGTTGTTTTCCCCAGATAATATTCTTAGACTTATCATGCTTAATTTGTCATGATTATAACTGCTATCGTTTGCATTATTTATCCAGGATGTCTCCTCTCCCCTTAACTCATTCATCGCTTTCATTATTACTGGTTCCTCTATCCCCTTACCTCTAAGTATGTCCTGAAGTCTGTTTCCTTCCCTGTTTATTCTCTGGTGGTCAGTTTGAGACACACTTCCCAAGGTGTGATTTTCAAAACACAGAGATCTAAACTTCTATTTTCCTTCCTCCAAAGAGCCCAGGAAGAGAAAAATATGCCAGATTATGAATGTATCTGCAATATGCAATAATGCAATATGCAATAATGAATGTATCTACAATAAGGATCTGCATCAAGTGCTCTTTCTACATTGTTGTTCTCTATTTTTTCCCCAGTTTTATTGATATACTTGACATATAACATTGCATGAGATTTAGTTGTACAACATGGTGTTTCATATACTTATATATTGTAAAATGATTAGTATATTCAGTTTAATCATCACCACAGTTACAACTTTTTCCCTGTGGTGAGAACTTTAAAATCTACATGACTAACAACTTTGAAATACATAATGCAACACTACTAACTTTAGTCACCATACTGTACATTACCTTTCGATGACTTTTTTTTTTTTAAGATTTATCTATTTATTTGTCAGAGAGCAGAAGCATGGAGAGCTGCAGGCAGAATAGGCAGAGCAGGCAGAGGGAAAAGCAGGCTCCCTGCTGAGCAAGGAGCTCCATGTGGGACTCAATCCCAGGACCCTGGGATTATGACCTGAGCCGAACACAGATGCTTAACCAACTGAGCAGCCCAGGTGTCCCACCTTTCAAAGACTTATTTTATAAGTGGAAGTTTGTACTTTTCCATGCCATTCACCCATTTCTCCCACACACCAAATCTAGCAACCATTAATCTATTCTCTTTATCTATAGAATTATTTCTTTTTTAGTTTCTACATATAAGCGAGGTCACAAAATATTTGTCTTTCTCTGACTTATTTCACTTACCCTAAGGTCCACTCATGCTGGATTTCCTTTGTATGGCTGAAAATATTTCAGTGTATGTATGTATACACAGAATGTATGTACATATTTTCTTTATCCATTCTTCTGCCAATGGACACTTAGGTTATACCCATGTCTTTCTTAGCTATTGTAAATAATGTTGTAATGAACATGCAGGGGCATAAATTTTTTCAAGATAGTGATTTCTTTCCCTTTGGATATATACCCAGAAGCAAAATTGCCGGTCAAATGGTAGTTCTATTTTTTAATTTTTGAGGAACCTCCACACTGTTTTCCATAGTGATGGCAACAATTAACATTCCTAAGAGTGCAGTTTCCCTCTTCTCTACAGCCTAGCCGTTTGTTATATTTTTTGTTTTTCCTGAAGATAACCATCCTAATGGAAATGAGGTAATATTTTACTGTGGTTTTCATTTCTATTCTCCTGATGATTAGTGGTGAGCTGTTGGCCATTTGTAGGTTCTTTGAAAAAATGTCTATATAGGTCCTTTACCCATTTTTAACAAATTGGTTTTTTTTTTTTTTTGGTACTGAGTTGCATGTGTTCCTTATATATTTTAGATATCAACTCTTATGAGATATAAAATATACAAATATTTTCTTCCATTCTGTAGGTTGCCATTTCATTCACTGATTCATGTGCTGTGCATAACCTTTGAGTTTGATGTATTCCCATTTGTTGAAAGTTTTTCTTTTGTTGTTTGTGCTTTTGATATCATGCCTCCAAAATATTGCCAAAACTTATGTCAATGAACTTTCCTATGTTTTCTTCCAAAAGTTTTATGTTATCAGGTCTTATGTTTAAGTTGTGATCCATTTAAAGTTAATTTTTGTGAGTGATATGCAATAGGGTTCCAATTTGTTGTTCTGCGTGTATTTCTCCAATTTCTCAGCACCACTTATTAAAGAGCTATCCTTTCCCCCATTTGATATTCTTGCTCCCTTGTCAAATATTAGTTAACTGTATATGCCAGGTTTTGATTCCAGGCTCTCTATTCTGTTCCATTGGTCAAGGTGTCTGTTTTTGTGCCAGTGTCATACTGTTTTTATTACTATGGCTTTGTAGTATAGTTTGAAATCTGGAAGTGTGAAAACTCCAACTTTGTTCTTTTAGGATTGCTCTGGCTACTTGGGGTCTTTTGTGGTTTCACACAAATTTTAGGATTGTTTCTTCAGTTTCTGTGAAGAATGTCTAGTTATTTTGATGTGGATTACATAGGATCTGTAGATGGCTTTGGGTAGTATGGATATTTAACATTTTTCCAACCTATGAACATGGGATATCTTTCCATTTGTTGTGTCTTTTGAGTTGTTTACCACTAAGTTTTATAGTTTTCATTGTATAGATCTTTTACTTCCTTGGTTAAATTTATTCCTAAATATTTTATTGTTTTTGATACTATTGCAAATGAAATGATTTTCCTTTTGTAGATGTGTCATTGTTAGTGCAAATGAATGCAATTGATTTCTCTATGTGGATTTGGTATCCTACCACTTAACTAAAATTAACAGTTTTTTGACTGATTCTTTGTGATTTTTGTAGAAACAGGATCCTATCTTCAGGAAAAAACCCTAATAATTTTAATTCATCCTTTTGTATTGAGTTGCCTTTTAATTCTTTGTCTTGCCTAATTGTTCTAGCTTAACTTCCAGTAATATATTGAATAGGACTGGTGAGAATGAACATCTTTTCCTTGTTCTCAATCTTGGGGGAAACACTTTGAATTGATCTCCATTAAGTATAATGTTAACTGTTTAACATTTGTTGCTTGTGTTTATTATGTTTAGGTAGGTTTCTTCTATATCCAATCTGTTAGGGGGTTTTATCATGAAGCGATGTTGTATCTTATCAAAAGGTTTTTCTGCATCTATTAAAACAATCATGCAATTTTAATCTTCCATTTTATTGATATAATGTAGTCCATGTATTCTTGCACCCTAGGGATCAATCCCACTTAGGCATGGTATATAATTCTTCTGTTAGTATTTGTTACATTTGTTATTTGAATTTGTTAGTTTACAAAATCAATCAGTTTGCTAATATTTTGAGAATTTTTACATCTATCTTCATCAGGAATATTGGTCTATGGTTTTCTTGTGGTATCGTTATCTGGTTTTGTTATCTGGCCTCATAGAATGAGTGTGGAAGTGCTTCCTCCACCTCAATATTTTGGAAGAGTTTGAGGAGTATTAGTGTTAATTATTCTTAAATATTTGATAGGATTCTCCAGAGAAGCCATCTGGTCCTGAAGTTTCCTACTGGGAGTTTCTTGACTATTAATTCATCTCTGTGTATTATTTCTCTGTTCAGGTTTTCTTTTTCTGCCTGATTCAGTCTTAGTAAATTGTGTATTTTTAAAAATGTATCCATTTCTTTTAGGTTATGTAATTTGTTGGCATTTAACTGTTCATAGTAGGATTTTATGTCTTTCTATATTATCAGATATATTGTTTCCAGTTTCATTTTTGAGTCTTTTTTCTTAGTCTAGCTAAAGATTTGTCCATTTTGTTTATCTTTTCTATTCTTTTTTTCTGGTCTCTATTTCATTTGTTTCTACTCTCATCCTTAATATTTCCTTCCTCCTGCTAACTTTGGGCTTAATGTTTTCTTATTTTCTAGTTCTTTGAGGTGTAAACGGATTGTTATTTGATCTAACTTATTATATGCATTTATTGCTATAAACTTTCAGAACTGCTTTTGCTGTTTCCCACAATATTTAATATTGTGTTTTTATGTTCATATGTTTCTGGATCAGTTACTCCCATTTTTATTTCTTCTAAACAACCATTGAGTCAAAGAAGTGTGTCATTGAGTTTCCACATTATTTCTAGATCTTCTCACTTCCCTCTTGTTGATTTCAAGTTTCATACCATAGTGATCCAAAAAGATGGTTGGTATGATTTCAGTCTTCTCTAATGTGTTAAGATTTGTTTTGTGGCCTATCATATGATCTATTCTGGAAAATGTTCCATGTACACTTGAAGAATGGGTATTCTCCTGTTTTTAGATGGAATATTCTGTAAATGTCTTTTAGGTCTATTTGGTCTAATTCTATTTTGTCCTGATATATAAATTCCTATATTACCTTATCTAATTTTCTGTCTGATCTATGCATTATTGAAAGGAGGGTATTAAATTCACCATTACTGCACTGTATTGTCTATTTCACTCTACAGGTCTGTTAATATTTGTTTTATATATATAGTGATCCTATGTTGGGTACATAAATACTTACAAATGTTATATCCTCTTGTTGGACTCCTTTATCCTTATATAATGAGTTGTTATTGAAGTCTTTGACTTGAAGTCTATTTGGTCGGTTATAAGTATAGCTACTTCTGATTTCTTTTGCACGGAATATCTTCATTTCTTTATTTTCCATATGTGTGTGTCCTTAAAGCTGAAATGAATCTTCTTCAGGTGGCAGTTGGTTCTTGTTTTTTTTTAGCCATTCAGCCACTCTTTTTATTGTAGAATTTCATCCACTTAAAGTAATTATTGATAGGTATGGTAGGTACTTACTATTGTCATTTTCATTGTTTTCTGGCTATTCTACAGTTCCTTTCATTCTTTTTCTCTTGCTCTCTTCCTCTGTGATCTTATGATTTTCTGTTGTAGTGTGCTTAGAAATCTTTAATTTTGTATCTATCATAGGTTTGACTTTAAAATTATCATAAAGCTTATATTAAATATCATGTTTATAATAGTCTATTTTAAATTGACAGCAACTTACATTTAAACACATAAAGCTCTACCTTTGTATCCATTAAATTATTATAGGTATAGTTTGACTTTTGTCTTTCACTTTCATATTAGATTTATATACATACCACTATTACAACATTAGAATATTCTTAATTATATATTTACCTTTACCAATGAGATTTATACTTTTATCTTTTCCTGTTACCAACTAGTGTCCTTTTTATTCAGCTTGAATAACTTCTTTTATCATTTCTTATAAATGGAGTCTAGTGGTGATGAACTCCTTCAGCTTTTGCTTGTCAGGAAATCTTTTTATATTTTCTTCAATTCTGAAGGACAATTTTACCAGGTAGAGTATTCTCAGTTGGAAAGTTTTTTTTTCCTTAGCACTTTGAATATATTGCACCACTCCTTCTGGTCTTCAAAGCTTCTGCTAAAACATCTGCTAACAATCTTGTGGGGGTTCCCTTGTAAATAGTTACTTTTCCCTTGTTGCTTCTAAGATTCTCTCCTTCTCTTCAACTTTTGACAATTTAATTATAATGTATCCCAGTGTGAGTCTTTGAATTTATCTTATTTGGAACTCTCTAGGATTTCTGGATCTGGATTTTTTTTCCCATTATTTCTTCAAGTAAGTGTTTTGCCTTTTTCTTTCAGTCTTCTCCTTCTGGGTCTCCTATAATATGAAAATTGGTCTGCTTGATGATGTCCCATAAACCCTTGTTATTGTCAACATATTTTTTTTCTTTTTGCTTCTAATTGTTCTTTTCTTCTACTTTATCTAGTCTGCTCTTGAACCCCTCTACTGAATTTTTCAGATCAGTTACTGTATTCTTCTATGATTTTTGTTTGATACATTCTTAAATTTTCAATCTTTTTGTTGAAATTTTCACTTTGTTCATGTATTGTTTTTTTGACCTTGGTAAGCATTTTTTTTTTAGGTCAGAAAACCAATGTTTCATTCCTAAAGCTGTGTCATATTTCTACCAGGTGCCAATGGTCACCTGCCATGAACCAGTTGTCTGTGTAGCCAGCAGAGTCTGGCCATCAACAGACCAGGCTGGAAAGATACACTGGGGTGACTCTGCCTTGCTGCTGGTACTGATAACTTATTGCTTTAGTTTATCTACATTGATCTTGCCTTCCAAGTCTCAGATCTTGATGCTGGGGCCTGTAGAAGCACAGGGCATTGATGATATCCCCACAATCCCCAAAGGTGCTTGCCTTTTTTTTTTTTAAGATTTTGTTTATTTAATTTGACGGAGAGAGATCACAAGTAGGCAGAGAGAGAAGGGGGAAGCAGGCTCCGTGCTGAGCAGAGAGCCCCATGTGGGGCTCGATCCCAGGACTCTGAGATCATGACCTGAGCCGAAGGCAGAGGCTTTAACCCACTGAGCCACCCTGGTGCCCCAAAGTGCTTGCCTTTGTTGAGATCCCAGAGCATGGCCTGGCTATCCTTCCCTCCAGAAGGGCAGAGGGAGCCAGCTGGAGAGAAAGTCACAGTGTTCAGGTTGCCCTTATAGCTGATATGATTGGTCTTCAGCTTGTAGTTTGCTACGTTCCATACCTTGACCAGCTTGTCCCAGCCAAAGGAGACAAGCATGGCATTCTGCTATCGGGTGAAAAGCGTACACAAGACACCTACTCTGAATGGTTCTCATCCTGGATGGCTTATTTGTATATACCCAGAGTATTCCACAGCTTGATAGTTTTATCTCAGGAGCCAGAAAAAATTTGCCAGTTGTCAGAGGAGAAGGCCACACTCAGCACATCTTTGGTATGTCCCATAAATCTGTGTATGGTAGTACCTGTTGTGAGATCCCAAAGATGAAGGGTTCCATCCCAGGAGCCCAAGAGGGCAACCTGGCCATCTGAGGAGATGACAATGTCACTAACAAACTGGGAATGACCCCGAAGAGCATGCTGTGGGATGCCATAGTCTCATCCCCGGTCAGCTTCCATATGATGATGGTCTTATCTGGAGAGGTGGACAGTAACATGTCCAGAACTGGGGAATGTTAGCAATCTGAATCACTCAGCCCTTGAGGGTTCCATGAAGTGTCATCTGTTCAGTCATGGTGGAGGTGAGTGCAGGTGTCGCCATGGTGACAAGAATGGCGTTAGATAGTTGAGAGAGACTAGCAGCAGCACAGCTGTTCCTTTCTGTGGCCCTGCAGAGGAAAAAGTAGTGAGCATCTTTATAACCTTTACTTTATCAGGTAAATCATTTATCTCCATTTTATTAAGGTCTGCTTCTGGGGGGTTTATCTTGTTCTTTCTTTTGAAACATATTCCTCTGTTTATTTTTTTTTTGTCTGTGTTGTTTTTTGTGGATTAAACAGTCAGCTCTCCCAGTCTTGAAGGAGTGTAGGAAATGAAACTTGTTGTTCAGCCCAACCCTAGCTCTTTGTTTTCTCTCAAAACTTTGTGATTGTCTGAAGAGCCCTCTTTGTTCTTAGTGCTTTCCACTAACTGAGGGTGTACCAGAACTTGTTAGCATTTCAAAGGAGGAAGATCTCAGGCACCACCTTGAAGCAAACTTAATGGAAGACAGATCTGCAGGCAGCAGTTTTTAAGTATGCAAATAGGCCTCTTTGAGGAAGATTGGGAGATACTGTCTCTGTTTGCCTCAGTCGCTAAACCTATGCACACAGTGCTGCTGGTTCACAGAGCCAGGCTATCAAGGAATGTGTCCTCTGGACTTTGGGCACAAAAGCGAGGGTTCCAGATATATGCCTAAACTTCTTTCCCAAAGACAGTGGTGACCAGTTTTGAGGTGGGTTTTTTCCCTCCACCTGATGTGTAGGGGTCAGTTTCTGGGTTTCTTTCAAAATGGATTCCATACATAGCTGTATATTTGATGTGTCTGTAGGAAGAGGTGAGGTCAGGAAACTCCTATGTTGCCATCTTAACCAGACTCCCTGCTCTGAGCAACTTGAAGATGGAAATCTTTTCTTATGTATTGGGACTTGAGAGGTCCAATGTGTCACAGACCTCTTTCCATCTACTTCATCTTTCTCCTTGTCACTGTAGGTAAACTGGTCATACTCCTTTCCAAAGGTAAAATCTTCCCTCACTCACAAAGGCCCATTTTTCTCTCCTGCTCAAAAACAAAGGTAGGAACAGTGTTTTCGAGATGAATTTTTCTTATTCAGATGGATAGAACAAAGAAGAAATAATGTACGAATTTTCTCATGAAAGTTCCCTTTAGATGATATAAGAAATGAAGATTCTGGGATATTAAATATAGATGGATTATAGTGAGAATTCAAACTATAGAAATGTTTAATTCATTCATATAATTAAAAAATATCAATATTTATTGATGACTTTTGATGTAGGAAAAACGTTAGAGTTCGAAGCCAAAGGCCAAGAATGAATTCTTAAGACATCTTTCATGCCAAAAAAAGTGGTTTTATTAAAGCACAGAGACAACCTGTGGGTAGAAAGAACTGCACTGGAGTCACGAGGAGTGGCCTGTTATCTACTTTCAAGTTGGGAGGGGGTTTGGGATAGTGTAAGTCTCTAAGGAATTTTGGAAGCAAGGTTTCCAGGACCTTGAGGGGGCTAGCTATTATTGGGAAAAGGTCACTTATTACAGTCTAATAAAACCTTAATCATGAGACCCTTCATTTGTATATTGGTGGGTCATCTGCTTGGGGGATGATTACCGACTTGTATTTTGGGAGTAAGAAATAAAGAAAGTATACAAAGGAATTTGTATACATTAAATTAGACTTACAGGATCCTGTGGATTGGGCTAAGATTACCTTTTGCCCTTAGCAAAGCATTAACATTGAGGCACCTGAGTTCCTGGAGGAATGTTACTTTGCCTGTTTCAAGGATTTGTCAATGGGCTGTAGGCAAAGAAATTTAATTTTTCTTTTGCCTCTATTTCCCATATCAACTTTTATAATGGCAGGCTCTGGTCATACAGTATATAATATAGTTCCTGCTTTCATAAAGCTTAGAGTCCAATGGGAAGAACAGAGAGTGAACAACAATAACAATTTTAGGTTTATCATGTTAGAAAAGAAAAAAGAGCATCTCATGATAGACAGTAATGAGCTACTCAGTACTCATTACTGAGCTACTCAGTAGTGTGGTTCAGAGAACATTCTCTCCCATTTTAGCCAGGCACTGTGCCCTAAGTTAAAACAGCAACTTGCCCTTCCCTTACAAATTCACTGAGACCCCAGTATTTCCTCTGAGAATATTCATTTCCAAATCCTTAAAACCAAAGCAAAACTCATCATACCTTTCAAAGCCTGTTTTTTCCTACTTATTTTAGTTTTACCCTTGAAGGTAAGCCAGGTCCTTTTTAGTTAATAGGTTATAAACCCCAATCTCCTAATACGCAAATAATGCCATGTCTATCATTTTAATCTTTAAATGTATTCTCTCCTCAGACCTACACAAATTTTTTGACCCAGAGTTTCCCAGTAGTGGCACTATTGACATTTTGAGCTTGATAACTCTTTACTGTGGGACTGTCCTGGGCACTGTAGGGTTTTTAATGTAAAAACCAGTAGCATGCTTAAGATGCCAGTAGCATCTGCCCCCAAGTTGTATCAACCAAAAACATCTCCCGACAGGCCAAGTGTACCCTGGGGCCTGAGACCAAAGTCTCCCCAACCACACCCCCCACCACCACCTTTCCCAAGTTGAGAATCAGTGATTTAAGAGTTTTGCTTCTCTGTTTCTAGGTAGAAATTAACTAGACTTAAACTACGAAGGATAGTCTTTTCCTAAGACCTCGTGGTAATTAATATTTAACTTTTGGTATTTATGAAAACTATATCCTCATTACAAAGGCCAAATTTAAACACTGAAAAACTAACCACTGGGGCAAGTGTTTAAATAAACACATCTGGAGGCATAGTCTTTTTTTTTTTTTTTTTAATTTTACTTAGTTAATATAAAGTGCAATATTGGTTTCTGGAGTAGAATTCAGTGATTCCTCACTTATATAAAACACCCAGTGCTCGTCACACGTGCCCTCTGAAGACACATTCTTATCCTGACAGAGGACATTTACTTGTCTGTCACCTTGACTTCTCTGTTTAATTTCCCTCAGCTGCTGCAACCTGTGCTCTTTCAACGCAAAACTTTCTGTGTTTCGTACCACTGGTCAGTGGGGAAGATCATTCTCCTGGGTATACGTATTACTCAGTCTCCAGGTCTGTATACTTTTAGTTCAAATGGATGAAGCTGGAATTTTAAAAAAGGGAAGCTGAAAGATAGGTACAGAGCACAGCCTGAGATTACTCCCGTTAGGAATGTAACTTCCCACCTAAGCCAAGGAGCTGAGAGAATTCCTTCTCAACTCTGCTTGAGCTAAGAATTTATTAATTTGCATATAATACTTAATTAACAATCTCTTCACAGGCAGTCTCAGCAACACTTATCAAGCTGCAGCTTCTACAAACTGCCAAGTTAAGATCTTCAAAAACTACCACTTAGAGTATTTTGACAAGATTTTTAGATCAGGGATTTATTATAAAGAATAAAATGAATATTGAAATTATATAATTCTCAGTTTTAGTTGTTTCCTAAAACATTTGCCCTATTTCCTGTTTAAAATATTTTACATGTAGATTGTTAAATGGTATCATTGTTTTTCAAAACTTTTTGGGTATTTCGATAAAGTTAGATTACATCAACCTTCTGTCCAACAGTTCTATTCCTACAAAATGCAAACACACATCCACAAAAGGCTTGTACAATAATGTCCATAGCAGTCTTATTCAGAATAGCCTAAAGATGGAAACAACCCAAATGCTCATTAGAAAAATGATAAACCAATCCCATTCTATTCATACAAAGGAACACTACCTAACAGTCAATAGGAACAAAGGACCGGTAAGTCCAACAAAATGTAATCATGTGTATTACAGACATTATGACAAGGAAAAGCAAAACAATCTACAGTGATAGAAAGAAGTCAGAAAATTGTTACACGTGGTTGGGGGTAGAAGTAGATCAGGAAGGGCCATAAGAGAATTTGGGGGCTAATGGAAATATTCTATATCTTATTTGGATGCTAGTATAAAAGTTTATATAAATTATCAAAACCCATTGAACAATCAAAAACTGTTTTACTGAGTATAATCAAGTTATAAAAATACAAAAATGTATTGCCTATTAATTTTAGAAAACGAGAGAAAATATTCATAATCCTACTATTTAAAAATATCTTTGATTATTCTTCCATATCTCCTTAACTTGTAATCATAGAAGTGTTACAGGGATTGATCCCTAAACACCTTTCCTTTTCTATTTTCACTAGTTCTCTGTGATTTCATCTAGTGTCATGCCTTTTAATATTATCTGTATAATTAATGATTCTCCAGTTCTTTCCTGTCTACTTGACATCTACATGAATATCTAATGGACATGTCAAACTTAATATATCTAAGATCCTGAATTTGCTACCAAACCTACTCTCATCTTACAGTTTTCCCCATGTCAGCAAAAAAAGAAACCCATTCCTCTAGTGGCTCAAACCTAAACTCAAAGCATGTTTTACTTATTCCTTTCACTTAAATCCACATATTCAGGAATCCAACCATTCCTTATTTCTTCAACTACTACCACTCTATTTTGAGCCACCAACATTTCCAGTCTGGATGTTTCTAATTCTTAAACTAGTCTCCTTGCCTTTATCCTTCTTCCCTACAGTCTATTCTCCACACAGCAGGCATGAAGATCCTATTAAAATACCAATCAGAACAAGCTACTCATTTGCTGAAAATCCTGCAATGGCTTCCACCTCTTTCAGTGCTGTGATCAAAAAGGCTTTAGATCTGCCCACCCCAACCTCCACTTACTTCTTAGTTCCCATCTACTTTCACTGTCATCCTCAATCCTCTCCTTCAACTTTGCTGCCCTTTTTCCCCGAGACGCACCAGATATGAATGCATTTCAGGGCCTTTGTGCCTGGAAACCATCCCCGAGATGTCTGCAGTATTCCTCTCTTCATCCTCTATAGTTCTTAAGTTAAATGTTATTTTCTCTGTGAGGCCTTCCTCAGATACTCTATCTAAAATTTCAGCCTCTCCCCACCTAACATCCCAATGTTGAGTTTGGCCATGTAATTTATTTTCCAACTGGCACAATTAGAAAGAAAAAAAGAACATTATTGATAATTATGCTGATATGACAGTCAAAAACCAGGACTGTTCCCCTGCCTGCTTTATTTTTTACTTTAGCCTTTACTTGGTTAATTGTGATTTCCCCCCCTCTAGAATGCAGGCTCCTCAGGGCACTGATTTAGTGCTTAGGCACATAATAAATGTTCAATAAATGTTTTTTAAATGAATGCATTTTTAAATCAATATAAATGATTTGGCAATGATTTTTTGGTTTATGTTATCAAATCCCCTGCTTTCTCCTATTAAGGTAAATGTCATTTGTACTCTGAAAATATTTGCAAAAAGTCTTAAATGGATTCATAAATGGAGTCAAACTCAAAAATAAGCTAGGGCAATACACAACAATTAGAACAAAAAAGCATGTAAACAAATCTTAATGTGGAGTTTTTTCAGTTAAAGAAAAAAATCCATGGCAAAAGAGGAAGTTTACTAAAAAATAACAACCAGAAAAACTGGTAAAGCTTCACAGGGTTAGAAGGATCTAAAGCTCCTTTATCAATTGAAGAAAACGAAATATTAAGGAAATAGTATCTATTAAGTGGAAATCAAAGAATTAGGTGGTAGGACAATAGAGACATGATGAGATGGTGAGGCAATGAGAAAATAAAATCTATACTTGCTCCTGCCTTCATATCTTCTGAGTCCCTAAACAGTGTGTCCCCAGCTCATCCAGCTGGCTCCTTCCACAGCACTGCCCACTAGTGAACACCGATATTCCAGCTATAGGAATAGAATATGGAAATGCCTAATTCTTCCACTTCAGCACTACTCCAACTACTTAGGAGATTCAAAATTAATGTATATTTCATCAGAAAACTTAAATTGTAATAAGGTAAAAATAAAGGCAAACAATAGAAAACAAAAGATTAATTTGTAAAATGGAATATTGTTAAAATGGGTGATGTGAAAATCTATCCCCCATATGCCTACATTAGTGAATTGCACCACTATCCACCCTGATGCTCAACAGAAATGGGAAGGGGCCTCGATTCTCTTGTCTGCCTCACTTTCTCTTACTGAATTGCTTTCTCCTATATACCACTCATTGGTTAGGAACTGTTTAAGTCTTTCTGAAACCTATCCTTTCTTCTCCGTTTCCACTATTATTTCTGTGTGTGGGTATTGAATGCTGTAGGCTCCCATCATATCCTAACTAGCCTCCTGTAATAGTCTGCTTCCAGTCTCATTTCGTCAACCCACCTGCTCCTTTTGCCAGTATATGGCCACAGTGAACTTTCTAAAGGGCAAATCTGCTCTCGTTACCCTCACACTGAAATTCTTCAAGAGTCCCTCTACAGTCTTTAAAGTCAACAAGTCTTTACCTGCCCTCAAGGCCCTTCATAATGTTTGTCCTTGCCAGCTCCCAAGGGTTTCCCAGTCTCCTCTACAAATTCATAAATATTTGTGTTTGGGGAGCTTTTATAAAGAGCCTGTGCAAAGTACAGGGAGAGCACACACAAGGTGGTCAGAAAGGCATCATGGAGAAAGCTCTGTGGGGGTGGGGATAGATGCTTTCCAAACAGGCAAGGGGGAGAAGAGCATTCCTAGGGGAGGGAGCAGGATGACTGGAGAGGATTTGAAAGGCCTAGTGAAGAAACAGGATTTGGTTCAGTAGAACTGATGGTTACAATGTAATGTGTTGGTGATGGGAGGGGAACATCCTGAAGTAAGGAAAGAGGTTCAAAGGTAAAATTTCACAAATGTTTATATGTCAAGGTAAGGAATTTGAAATATGGAGAGATAATCATTCTACTAAAAATACTGCAGAATGGTTAAAAGGAGAGATGGAAAAAACACAAGAGTTAGCAAATTCATTGCTGAAAAGAAATTTTATGGTTGATCACAAAATAAAGGTTATTGACTACAAAATGTAGGACATTCAAACAATGGAATATGATTCAGTGCTAAAAAGAAATGAGCTACTGAGTGATGAAAAGATATGAAGTAACCTTAAATGCATATTACTAAGTGAAAGAAACCAGTCTGAAAGTCTACATGCTATGATATCAATTATGGTTGATCCTTGAACAATGAAGGGGGTTAGGAACATCAACTCTCTGCACAGTTGGAAATCCATGTATAACTTTTGAGTCTCCTACAAATTCAACTACTTATAGCCTACTGTTGACCAGAGACTTACCAATAACAGTCTATTAATAAATATTTTGTGTAATATTATATACTATATTCTTACAATAAGCTAAAGAAAATGTTATTAGGAGAACCATAAGAGAAAATAAATTTACTATATTTGTAAAAAAAAAATCCATTTATGGGGCACTACTCACTTGGTTAAGTAAGCCTCTGCCTTCAGCTCAGGTAATGATCCTGGGATCAAGCCCTGGGTTGGGCTCCCTGCTCTCTCTTGCTATCTCCATCTCTCTCAAATAAATACATGATTTTTAAAAATCCATGTATCAGTGGACTGGCATAGCTCAAACCCGTGTGTTTCAAGGGTCAAGTATATTTGACATTATAGAAAACACAAAATTATGGAGACAGTAAAAAGGATCAGTAGTGGTTGGGATAAAGGGAAGGAATGACTAGGTAGAGCATGAAAGATTTTTTTAGGGCAGTGAAAATACTCTCTATGATATTATGATGGATACATATTATATATTTGTCCAAAGCCATAGGATGTACAAACCAAGAGTGAGGCCTAAAATAAATTATGGGCTTTGAGTGATTTTGATGTGTTAATTAGATTTATCAGTTATAACTAATATAACACACTGGTTTTATATTATTAGCATGTGTATTACCATTACACATGGTAATGCAGGAGGCCGTGTATGTGTAGGGGCAAGATAGGTGGGAGAAAAGCTCTGTACCTTCCTTTAATTTTGTTAATGTAAAACTTTAAAAATAAAAAATTATAAAAAATTTTTTTAAAAACCCATATCATATGTTTGGCCTTTCTCTTACCTCTCACTTCACTATAAGAAATCCTCACAGCACCAACGTGATATTTCAAAAATGTAAGTCAGCTCATGTTACTTCCTGCTTTAAAGCTTCCATGGCTTTTCAGGGTATTTGGAATAAAATTGAAAATTCTTACCTTGCCTTCAAAAGCTCTAAGCGATCTTGCCCCAGACTTCCACTCTAACACTGTGTGTCTTCCCTTCTCTGCCATGATCATTACGACACTTCAGTCACACGACCTTTCTCATCCTCACCAATGTCAGTCCTTCTGTAGGGACTTTGCACTTATTCCTTCCCCCTGAAATTCCAGTAATCTGGATTTGTACATCCAACTCCTGGTTTTGTTGCTTTTTGTTTTGCTTGTTTGTTTAAAGATTTATTAATTTTAGAGAGAGAGGGTGAAGGGAAGGGGCAGTGGGAGAGAGAGAATCTCAAACAGACTTCCAGCTGAACACGGAGCCTGACGCTAGGCTCCATCTCACAACCCTGAGACCATGACCCAAGCAAAATCAAGAGGCCGACGCCTAACCTACTAAACCACCTTGGGACCTCCCATCCAGCTCCTGTTTATCATTCAGATTTTAGCTTAATTGGCATCCTGTCATAAGTATCTTAATTTTTTATATGCTTGCTTATTATCTATCTCTCAGCTAGTATATAAATTCCTTGAAAAAGACCTTTTCTTTCTTTACTACCCTAATGCTGTTACCCAGAGTAATTTCTGGTACGCAGGTACACATGCTCGATGAGTCTTGCATAAATGAAAAAGAAGGTAAAATCCCTCTTTTACAAAAGGAAACAAAATTATTATTAAAGTAACCATTACTGTGCTTTTATATGTGTTTATGTACAAGTATTTGTAATGTCCTTCCTTGAAATGAACTAGCAAAAATGAAAAACCAAGCAGCAACCAAACAGAAATGAAAGTGTAAAAAAATGTGAAAGAAACAAATCATAAAAATATAGGTAGCCATGCATGTAAAATATTTAACGTGTGAAGTTTGCCTCTTCCTGTTCCTGCAAACCAAATAGTTGTAAGGAGAATAAAATGAGGAGCAGGAAGAGCTCATCCTTGATCCCATCTGGAGAGCTAGTACAAAGAGAGACTTAGAAGAAAGGGGACGAAAACATGCTGGGGTCACAGAAGGAAACTGAGTTGAAAGGAGGGAAAAAATCTGCATTCCGAGTCATTTGGAACAGAGAAGGAAGGGAGACATTATCTGAAGACCGTGTTCACCAGAGGCAAACAGGCTGAAAAGGAAATCAACATCTGTGAAAGTCTCGTGTGCCCCAGATCTGAGGGGGCAGATGAAGATTGTTTATGTAGCACAAGAAGGTGTTGGGAGAAGGAAGGAACAGGCTCACATAGAAACATATGCTCGCGGAAGCTACTTGAAAAATAAAGCATGCAGTGGAGAGAGAGAAACATCTGTGTTGCACACGGGCAGACCACCAGTAGTGAAGCAGGCTTAAGTTAGAAGGGTAAGGCGTACACAAACAAGATCGGACATTATGTCTTGTCAAAATGACATGTAAAGGCACTGGGTCTGCATCTCATTCTCTGGTGAGTTAATGGGAACTCAGCCATCTGGGGAAATCAAGGATGAGTAAACTAGCTGCTTTGGTGTTTTCACAGTTTTACAGAAATGACAAAGCATTCTTGAGTTTTTCCAGGGCTACTTTTTCTTATTCTACTGGGGGGAAAAAGTGGCCCCTTAGAATACAATTTATTTTTTTCTTTGGGAAACATATTTAGAGCTTTGATTCCAAATCTACTGCAGCAATAGAAGCAGCTGGATTTCTCATCCTTGACCAGAGTTTTAGCACATAATAGCTTTAGAAAGCATACTTCACATTAGTCAATGATTGTAGAAATTCTGTATGACATTAAACACATTTAATAATTAAGTTTTATGAGTATTTCAACTTAAATTCTTAAGAATAGATACATTTTAAAAACTAAGTTACTGAAACTAAATATTTAATCATTTGCTGAAGTATAGAAATGTAAAGTCTCTACTATCCTCTTTATAACAACTTTTATTGGTAAAATGAAGTTAAAAATTGGAAATCAAGTCAAATGACAACTGGCAATTAGAGTATGTAAAGCTTAAATTAGAATTTTATCGTGTTATAATTTATCACCTACAGATACAAATTTATGTAAGTTTCTATAAAATATATAGCTACATTCATCTATACACAAATAGAGTATAAGTTTATATACAGATAAAATCTCAAAAAAAAATCTTTCTCTATAAATACCGACTTATTTCTAAAAGGTAGGGTCTAAGATGAACAATGATGCCAGAAAAGAGTAATTATGGTATAAACAGTGTAGAGTAACTACAAAAGTAAATGTGAGTTAAGTATAGATTAAGTGTCGTTGCAAAAATAAAACTAAAAAAAATCAATACTTTATAGTATATATAGTATAATATATCAATACTATATAGTATTAGTATAGTATAGTATAGTATAGATAAGCCAGGTCCAAGTAAAATTGCAAATGTTAAATCAGTGATGGAACACCTTAGAATCCTTTGTACTCCTCTCTAAACAAGTGCCCACCACCCAGTCCTCCACTAGGCTGTTCTGTATGTAATTCACACTTTTCTTTCTCTTCCCTTCCCCATAGGAATATTATCACCATATGCTAGTTCAGCATTCCTTGATTTCTGCTATGGAAGGAAAGACAACCTAACATTTATTGAGAGCATACTAAATCCCTAGTTTTTAATGCATGATCTTATTTAATTCTTACAACAACCCTGTACAGTTTTATCATTCCCACTCTTAAAAACATAGAAACTAAGACTCAAACATAGCAGTGATAAAAATGCTGAATTAAGGGGCGCCTGGGTGGCTCAGTTGGTTGGGCGACTGCCTTCGGCTCAGGTCGTGATCCCGGAGTCCCGGGATCGAGTCCCATATCGGACTCCCGGCTCTGCGGGAAGTCTGCTTCTCCCTCTGACCTTCTCCCCTCTCATTCTCAGTCTCTCTCTCTCTAATAAATAAATAAAATCTTTAAAAAAAAATGCTGAATTAAGACACAGAGATATTACTCTAAAAGTCATGCTATTTCTCATAAACTATATTTCCTCTCTTAAAAAGTATTCCTGACTGGATATTAATGTCTGATAATGGCATTATGCCATGACTCTGAGTTATTATAAATTGTCAACAATTTTAAAAGAAGGGATTTGTTTTTCATGCCTCTGACTATTCAATGATACATGCTTATCATAGGAATTTATAAAATATAGAATATGAAGACAAGCAATGATTGTCACTTTAACCAAATCACCCAGAGGGGAAAACTACTGTTAACTGGCACATTGGAAGAATTCCAAGCAGAATGATAGTCCTTTGAGAAAGATCACTTTGATCAAGTTCTTTTCTAAAGTCCCAATGGCTGAATCCATTTAATGGTAGGCCTTCCATCAGCAAATGATCCAATTCTAATGTTCAAATCAAAGGAAATTGGAGATCAACTTTCAGAATGGCCAAAATCTCTGAACTGCTCATTCTCTGGCACAGACAAAAGACAAAAATACTAACACAGCAATAAAAGCAACCATTTCTAGAACTCTCCAAATTAACCGAAGCCACTGATCTGTATTATAAGGCCTGAAATAGTGTAAAGCACCTGGAATTTGAGTTATGAGTTCCTCTGTTCTTGCCAGACTCGCTTCTCACTTTGCCCAACTAGGAAGGTTTCCTGCCCAGGTAATTCCCCCATCAGCTGCATCAGGTGCACTCTATCTCCCAGCCAGCCAGCAAAATTAGTCAAACCAACCTGTCATATCCTCCTGAGAGAAAGAAGCCCCCACCTCCCTCTGGTTCACTCTGTTTCCCGGTACAACCTCTATGTGACCATGAAGGGCATGCAGTGTCCTCTTCCCACAGGCCGTGAGTTAATGTGATGAATGAACTGCCGTCCGTCTCCTCTGCCCAGTGTTGGATGTTGTGTTCTGCCCGCTTATACTATTTAGGGTAATGGAGTCCTCCAGCCACTGAGTGAATAGGAATGATCAGAAGAAATCATCTCTACAAGAGAAACTAGTTTGAACTTCTTTAGACAGGGGAAGTCTGTGACATTTAAAGTTGAGGCTCTTCCCATCCGCCTGCTCTTCATACCCTAGTGGTGCAATTGCCTTGAAAAGCCAAGTCTTGTAGCCAATTGACAGGACTGAACTCCTGGAGTTGTGTAAGAAACACCACCTCCAAAATACAGTCAATATAATATTTATTAGTGTGCTATTACAGCTTTTTTATTTAAATCATATTTTAGCTTAACCAAGGCAGGAAGGGAAGGAGTGCTATCCCTAGGTCATTACTGAAACCATTTCAATCTGCTAGGAATGCTGCAACTACCTAAGGCTATTATTTCAGTTGGAGCAAAAAAGCCTGACCAGGAATGTAAAAGGAAATCTTCAAGAACAAAATGGCTCTTGGGAAATTCGAAAAGCTCCGGCCTATTTCTGGACATCTAAAAGACTGTATGAGCATGCACACAGCCCTGGAGAGTCCTAGTAAAGAAGAAATATCCATTAATTTCTAGCTAAACATAAGGCCCTGAGCAAGGAGGAGGTGAAAACTAAGGCTGTCTTATAAATGTTCTGAAGTTTGAAAGCATGCCTTCTCACACAGATCCCCTTGGCAGAGGTAGAGGATATACAGGCAAGGTTTGCATTGGTTAACTACTAAATTATACTGAATCAGAGGTGACTAATAGGAAGCCAGGTTTAAAAATGTAAGAATTATTTAAAGTTAAAATATGTATATTTTTAATTTTTACAAAATCCAGCAGAGAATTCAGTGGTTGCATAAAGCAGGAAATATGGAACCTATTAAATTAGTCTAGGTAAATCTCTGAACAAATGCACAGCAATGAGATAAGCAACAATGGTAACAAAATTTCAGTAACAGCAAAATCTGGGTGAGGGGAACATGATACCGAAGTTCTTACAAGAAAATTATGAGACATGCAAAAAAGTTTAATAAAAAATAAGTAAAACAAGAAGTATGCAATATAAAAAGGCAAAAAGGAGTCTGAAAATAATGTCCATTAGAAGATTCAAATTTTAGTACAAAAAGATTTTAAATCGCCTATTATAAATGTTAACTAAGGAAATAAAAATATGACAACAGCACCTTACAAAGAATCTGAAAAAGAGATAAAAATTTTTAAAAGGAAATAAATAGAAATATTTCTGCAGTCGAAAGGCACAATGACTAAAAATAACAATTTAGTAGAGTTATTATCAAAATAATCAGCGTCTAACTGGCAGAAGAAAAAAATCATTAAACTTGATAGTTGAAGAGAGATTATCCAGTGTTAGGAGCAGCAAGAGAAGAGTGAAAAATTTGAACAGGGCCTCAGAGATCTAAGAGATACCACTAAGCATTCCAACATACACATAATGAGAATGTCATGAAGAGAAGAAAAGAAAAGGTATTTAAAGAAATATTGGTCAAAAACATCCCAAATTTGATGAAAAATATTAATCTTATCTAACAATCTCAATGAACTCCAGGTAAAATAAAAAAGTCATACCTAAACATATCACAGTCTATGGAGAAGAGTCAAAGATGAAGACAAAATCTTTTTGAAAACAACAAAAGAAAAACAACCTCTAAAGAACCATTTCTCAATAAAATCAAAGCTGACTTCTTATTAGAAACCATGGAGTCCAGAAAGCAATGGGATGACATATTCAAAATAGTCTATAAATGAATTCTATATCCAGCAAAACTATTCTTCAACAAATGAAGGAGAAATTGGGACATTGCCAGAAAGAAAAGAAAAGAAAGAAAAGAAAAAAGAAAAAAGAACTGAAAGAATCTGCCAGTAGTAATTCTGCCCTATAATAATTACTGAAGAGAGCTCTTTAGACATAAAGGACACTAGACAGTAATTTGAAGCCACATGAAAAAATAAAAACCATCCATAAACATAGCTATATAGGTAAATATAAAAGACAGAATGCATGTCTTTGCAACTTTCTTTCTGCTATTCTTATTTAAAGGCAAACACATAGAGCAATAATTATAAAATTGTGTTGTGTTATAGTGTACCAAATGTAATTTGTATAAGTACAGTACAAAGGAAGTGGAAGAATGGATCTCTATTGGGACACAGTATTTGTATGCTTTAAAATTAAGTTGATATCAATGTAAACAGGATTAAGATATTAATTGTTATCTCCAGGACACCCCTAAAACCAAAACCAAAACCCTCAAAAAAATAAAATACAAGGAAATGGCATAAGAGAAAGTGTCTGTGGAAGACATAAGACATATAGAAAAGGAATAGTAGATGCAAATCCTACTTTATTCATAATTACATTAAATGTAAATGGAATATCACTACAATCAAAAGGCAGACACTAGAAGACGGATTAAAAAATCACCTGCCTATTTGCTGTTTACAAGACTCCTAAAAGTAAAGGCACAAGTAAAAGTGTGGAAAGAATTAATATAAAAGCATTAATCAAAAAGTAGCTTAGGAGGCCTATATTAATATCAGACAAAATAGACCTTAAGACAAAAATTGTTTCTAGAAGGGCACGTATTGCATGGAGCACTGGGTGTGGTGCATGAACAATCAATCTTGTAACACTGAAAAATTAAAATAAACATATTTGGGGAGAAAAAAATTGTTTCTAGAGATAGACATTTTATAATGACAAAATGATGGATTCACCAGGAAGACACAAGCATGTATATGTACCTAACAGCAGAGCCCTAAAATACATGAAGGAAAAACTGACAAAATTAAAGGGAATGATAAACAATGAAACAGTAATTGTTGCAGACATCAATACTCTACTTTGAATAATTGATAAGGGTTGCATGAAGGGCAATTTCACTTTTTAAAGGCACCTAGATTGATGTACTTTCCCACCTCAGAAACCAAGTATTTTTGACACATCTTTTACATTGCCTTCAGCATGTATCCTCGCTAAATCTCAATATGTATCTTAAATCCACTGGCTTTTAATCTCCATCACCAGTTGCTACCACCTTGGTCAAATCCACCATCATCTCTCCTTAGAATAGTCTAATAGACATGCATGCTAATATCTCTCATTTTCATCTTTTTCCCCTTTCAGTTCATTTTTCAAACAACATCAATTGCCATGTATTTTTAATGCTTGTTAGATCATGTCACTGCCTTTCAAGCAACCTCTGTAAGTTTTCCATTATGCTTGAAATAAAATCCAAATTCTTGTCCTTGGCCTGTAAAGCTCCCTTTATTATCTGGGCCTGGCTGAGTCTCTAAACTAATTTTGCATTCTTAAATTTCCATTCGCTTACCACATGGCCTCTTTCTGTTTATTAAACCTACCAATCTCTTTTTCAACTCTGCTTTGGAGCCTGCTATTCCTTCCACCTTGAATCCTTCAGGATTCAGTTTAAAGACATCCTTCCCCAGAAAGGACTTTGTTGATCCCCCAATTTAAACCACATCTCCTTACCACTCTCTTTCATTGAGCACTATACATTTTGATTACATATTTATTGGTAGTCTTATTCAAAAGATTCTTTGCAAACTGATCCCAACCTTTATCAGTTGATATTTGATTTTCTTCAAACATTTAATCTAAGGAAAAGTATATACAGAAAGTTTTAATTTGAAGCTCAAAAATAATTATAAATTATAGATTTATTATTCCCTGTGACTTCTTCAGACTAATCTGCTATGAATGATTTCTCTTTTGAGGTAAACTGTGAGGAGAGACGGAAAGATTTATAAATCTCTTTAGTTTCATGTAGCTGCAGAAAATATGTTTTATGGTTAAATTCTTCCTGGATGTCTTTTTTCCTAGGATCAAAAATGCTTTTCATCTCTGGTTATTCCATCTCACACACTGTCAACATGCACAATCCTTGGTATTCTAGAATTTTATAAAGGTCATTTGAATATGCTTTAATGAGGCTTGAGACATATACTCTTTCATGGTTGTCATTATTAATAACAGCCAATGGTATCATGGTTTATGGTTATTTTAAACAAACTCTGAGACATGTTAAGCAATATGGAGTTGAGAAACATTGAGTGCATGCAACTTCTTAGGTTTAAAATGCATAAGTATAAAATTGGCTAACATTTTTGGGAATATATCTTCTTTGCTAAAATGTTGGTAAAATTAAGAACATTCTTTTTCTGGTTTTCAGGAAGGAAGATTCAAATTATTTCAGATATTTTGATAAAATTTTAATAGTCTCCTTAATTTCTACTATTTAGAGATCATGGTGACCTCACTCCTTTTCCTTTAAAAGTGATTGATCAAATTGAGAAAGCTTGGCTAAGAAGAAGTATATTGTGTTTGTTCACACTCCTTCAACATTTGGTGCCACTAGTGTAACAAATGTTTCTGACTGACATAAACATATGACACTGTGCCCAGAAGTTATTTATGAAAAATTAATCATTTGTCTCAAAATTCTTTTGGAAGGGAAAAGTTCTGATTAATCTTCACTATCAGTGCACAAAGAATATACTTTAACTTTTAAAGCTATACATTATTTACATTGTATAAGAATTTCATTTATGTAATTTGCAGCCATAACACAAATGAGTAGTCTCCACTTTGGATAGGAAATGCTTTCCTATACATATAGAGATAAACATACATGTACATACGTGTCTCATGCATTAACAAGGTATTATTAAAATAAGTAGGTGACTAGAGACTGAATAATCAGGAAGCTACCGTTTCATGATTTGGTTCCTCTGCTTTGTTATTCCTGAGCCATAAGTTTCAAGTTCAGCTTCCTTACTAATGAAAACCAGTTCCTGGGATAATGTTTAACTCTTAAGTATGCCATTTTTCCAAGGAAAACATTAAAATTGGTCTCAAATGTATGCTCACTTGTAACGTGAAGATTTCAAATAAATCTCTTCTAAGAAAATACAGACCATCCCAACTCTTCCTAGATATAGCATGGATTTTTAAATTTTCAAATTCTAGTTGACTTGAGGGGAATGACTCATTCTATGATCTAGTAGTAACTATAGACAAGTAAACCTCTAGAGAACTCACAAATGCCTACTTCACTAGGATAGCAAAGAAACTGTAAATAAAAAAATATGGAGGAAGAAAAATCCCTGAAAACAGCTTTTAAATCTTAAAGGGCCTTTGAATGGTAGTGATATATTTCAGCGCTATTACCCTTAAGTGTTTGAATTACAATTACTTTGTTATTTTGTGTTACTCCGAGCCTCCATAAAGATAGGTCCTGAGCTACTACCTCCCAAAATGTTTTTTAGCTGGTATTTTTATATTATTATTATGAATAGTTTGAAGCATTTGTTTTACCCTTTTGAATCTTCCTTTAATAAGTAGAAGGCATATTTATTTGGGGTGTGTGTGTGTGTGTGTGTGTGTGTGTGTGTGTGTGTGATGAGTCAAGGGGATGCAAGGAACTGGTAAAGTAACCTATCAGAAATTTAGAGCAGATACCAAGGGAATACTCTTTTTGACAGAGACAACTCCAGAATTTTATATGGAAGAATCTAAGGGGCAATACTCTAAATGGATAGTAGAGGGATTCTGCTGGAGTGACAAAATAGCACTATGTTTAATTGTATTGCATATTTATTTGGGATGGCTTGAATCTTAGTTGCTTAGTTGCACTATTTTTAAGTTGGATTTTGTCTTTATTTGGTGACTTAAGAGAAAAGATATACAATGAAAGACTCTGATGTTTTTTTCATTTTGTATAAAGAAGATTCTGGGTCCCTAAGTGGCTCAGTCAGTTAAGTTGTCTGACTCTTGATTTCAGCTCAGGTCATGATCTTGGGGTCCTGAAATCAAGCCTCTCATGGGACTCCATGCTGAGCAAGGAGTCTGCTACTCCCTCTCCCTCTCTCAAATAAATAAATCTTAAAAAAAAAAAAAAGATCAGAGGAGACCCTAGGAAATTAAGGTAAGCCAAAGATAAAGTGCTTTAACTTGTTAAATCGGAATATCCACACAGAAATAGTATTACAAAAACTTGTATGTGACTGAGAATTGAAATCTTAAAGATATTAAGAAGTTTAACTCCTGCCATCCATATGCTATCTGCATATAATACACAAAGGCACTAGAGAAGTCACATACTATTGTTTCCATAACTATAATCATTTTGCCAGTCCTAGTGCATTAATATATCCTTGTGGTCAATAATATATTCGTCTGATTAGTAGTTATTTAGGACCTGTTATTTAGTTATTAGGACCTGCTATTTAGGAAGTGGCTTTCTTCATTTTTGAATCTTAGACATTATATGTTTGCTGAGCTATATAAAGAAATTGAGAAAAACAAAAGCTCTATTGCTTCAAGGGAGAGAACTAGTCTAGGTTAGTCTACAAGGCATTCTGAAAATATTTAAGGTGTGCATTAAGCAGAGTATCATACTGATTTTCCCATGTGGAATATAGCACAAGTTCCCATCTGGTGACCCTTAAAATACTCTTCTGTCTCTTAGACCTCTTCCTTTTCTTCCTATAGGGGTGCCTGAGTGGCTCAGTGGGTTAAGGCCTCTGCCTTTAGCTCAGGTCATGATCTCAGGGTCCTGGGATTGAGCCCCACATCGGACTCTCTGCTCAGCAGAGAGCCTGCTTCCTCCTCTCTCTCTGCCTGCCTCTCTGCCTACTTGTGATTTCTGTCAAATAAATAAATAAAATATTTTTAAAAAATGTCTTACAGTGTTCTACTTTTTGCCTCTGTTCTAGCAATTTCTTCAATCTAGAATTCTCTTATTTATATTGTTCCTGTCATGTTGTTCATATTGTATCTTTTGAAATTCTATTTGCAAAGAGCTTTAAATGCCACATCCTTCCTAATTTTTTTTAAAGATTTTATTTATTTATTTGAGAGACAGAGAAGGTGAGAGAGAGCATGAGAGGAGAGAAGGTTAGAGGAAGAAGCAGACTCCCTGTGGAGCTGGGAGCCCAATGCGGGACTCGATCCCAGAACTCAAGGATCATGACCTGAGCCGAAGGCAGTTGCTCAACCAACTGAGCCACCCAGGTGCCCCCTAATTTTTTTTTATTTCTCCTCAATTAGACATAATTGGCACATTAGATCTCTTCCTACTTTGTGTTGGGAAAGCCACTCTGTGCCTTTCTGTTGGTTGATATATACCACTCCCTGGCCTGTATTACAGTTGTTTTTATCCTTGGCTTTTCTACTTTATTAAGTTGTAATCTCTTTGAGGACAAAGGACAGATACTATTCAACTCTGTGCCCCTTTTAGCCACTGATGCTCCATAAATGTTGTTTCAATTGAAAGCTCATTTGTTATAGTTGTAGTCCCCTGGGTTCCATACACATGGATAATCACTGATAGTAATACTCAAGCAACTGATGTCATGGTGTAGTATAAAGCAACATCACCACCACCTGGAAACTTGTTAGAAATTAGAATCTTAGGACCCACCCACTGAGGAATCTGCATTTTTAAAAGATCCCAGGTGATTTATATGCACCCTAAAGTTTGAGAAACACTGTATAAAGTTCATATATTTTACAATCAAAAAGTCTGCATGTGAGTTTAGTCTTTATCATTTATTAACTAATGCTCATTAGACAAGAAGGATGTTTTCAGTCCTGGGTTACTGATGGAAACAGAGCAATCCAGGACTCATACAGTATCAAGAAAGGAGAATTCATTTATGCAAAGATATCAACATTACAATGAGGCAAAAATGAAGAATCATTCAATATCGGATATGGTATTCTAACTCATGTTCAGAATCATGTTCTCTCTATGCAATGTGAAAGAGACATATCAATCAAGGTAGTTCTCAGAATTATACATAGGAATAATGGAAGTCTGTAAGAAGAGGTCTATAAATGAGGAAGATATTTTTCAATTAAAAAAAAAGAAGAGATTGAAGGAAACAAATTGTCAAACAGAAGAAGAATTAAAAGATTACTGAAATAGTAGAGTGAAATTTATATGGATCTGAACAAAGGAAGTATCAGTAGGAGTGAAATGAGGGAATGGACCTGAAAGATTTTGAGGAATGACCATCATTGGATTGTGGAAATTCAAAAATGACTGCACTATGGAATCTTGGAGAGCATTAACTGAGAGAATACAAAAGGAAAAAAGAGAGAGAGGGCAGGGTAAGGGGAGAGGGGTTACCAACAAGAGAAGTGATGCAGGGCATGGATTTCAGCCCCCAAACCCTAACTGCCAACCAATGCCCACTGCCTTTATGCATAATATTTGGCCATTATCTTGGAAAAAGATGATGCTGAGGGTTAAAGTTTCTAGAGAATTTCCATTTGATGACCAGTGGAAGGAGAAAATAAGGTTAGGTATTTGAAAGTCAGGGCATGAAATGTTAATAAGAAAGGCAACATAGTTAACATCTCTTTGACATCTCCCTAAAAATGTTATCATTATACTACTCCTATCTGTGCATGAAGAAGTGTTAAGATTTTCTCAAAGTTTGTATCCTTGCTCCTTGTTATTGTTAAAGCCACCTTAACAAAATGAAACTGAAGTATGCAGCTTGAGAACTTTCTCTTTATCCTTTCTACTTACCTATTTGGAACAGCTGGGATTGGTAAAGTATTGCAATGAAAAAAGTCCATGTTTAAGGTCTAATGGAACCCAACAAATGTATAAATGAATATATAAGTGAATTTCTTGCAGGGGAAGCATTTTTACTGGGGAAAGTATTATTTTAGGTACTTATATACATTACATATAAGGTTGGTGAACAATCAAAAGAAAAATAACACATTGTAAATTAATATTTTTCAACCAACTTCCTCAACATATTCAAAACTTTTGTAGAAACTTTATAATAGAATTCAGTTTCATTAAGGATTTTTAAAAGCTGAAACCATAAACATTTTAGAATTTTTATACCATTTAAAGAATCAAATATGATTTTATTATTCTAGGCAGATCAATTACCTATAAAAAGCAATTTTTTTCTGAGGTGCCATTTGTAAAATGAACTTCATGGTCCATTTCAATTTGGTAGGGATAGATGGTTTCGGTTAATTTGAGGGTGAAATAACAATAAATCAAAAACTTTGTTGTCAAATACATACATAATTTCACATCTGTTCTTGACTCTAACTCATAGAAAACAAGGCTTTGAGAAAATGTATTTTAGGAACTGGTATAGTCTATCACTGTAAAATTCATTTCTATAATTGTGCAGTCTTGCTTGCATTACTTGTTAATTAGCTTTAATTATACTTTCAGCCAATTACTCAAAATCTGACCTTTTCTAACAAAAGTCAGGCAAGAAGAATGTAGGTGAGGCACAGGAACTAAACTGTACACAATAAACAAGTTGGCAATAGTAATTTATTTTTTGCTTACCTACTCAATACTTGAGCAACCATTAATAGTTACAATTTCTCTTTTCCATTTTTATGAAATCCATTACATTTACCACAGAATTCCCTCATAAAGTAGAATGTAAAAATGTTACTTAACCTTTACAAAGTAAGCAACTTAAATGGACTTTTGATTATCTGGAATGAATATTGATAGCTATCATGTAATCAAGTCTTCATTTACTACCATATATTTGAAAAAAACATTCTATAAATAAAACTTTGAGTTATATTATTTGAGGGAAATATATCTTTTAATTAATTTTAATATGTTAATGTTTTACTAGAAAAAATTTTACTAGCTTATATTTCTAAAACATATAAATTTTATTTATTTATTTATTTATTTATTTATTTATTTATTTATTTATTTATGTTTAAGAATTTATTTATTTATTTAGTAGAGAGAGAGAGCACAAGTAGGCAGAGAGGCAGGCAGAGAGAGAGGGGGAAGCAGGCTCCCTGCCGAACAGAGCCCGATGCAGGGCTCGATCCCAGGACCCCGAGAACATGACCTGAGCCGAAGGCAGAGGCTTAACCCACTGAGCCACCCAGGTGCCCCTAAAACATATAAATTTTAAATAAATGTAGCACAAACCACTTAATGGGACATGGACAGGTGACGATGTTAATGCTTTGTCCTTGTCCTCTGCTGTGGGTGAACCATCCACATTCTATAGCTACTTGTTCCTAAATTTATCCTCAAGACTGAAGAACAATAAAAAATTCTGTAAATTGGTAAATTGTTGCAGAGATTTAAGAAACACATCTATTAAATGGTACATCAGAGCAAACTGAAATGCAGGTAATATTTATATGAAATAACATTTATTTTAACTGGTGACAAATAAATGTTAAAAAAAAATTAAAATCACCAATTAACTTTGACACCATACAGTGTATGTCCTTCCAGGGTTTGACATGACTCTCTTTACCTAGCTGTGGTTAAACTATATTGTCAGTTTTATTTAATGGTTTTCTAACAGTCCAATCTATTTTAACTATAAATAACTTAATCATAAGGGATTTTGATGTTCTTAAGAAATATATTCATGTATTTAGAATCCACAAATTCTGCTTTACTGTAATATTTCCTAGTCAAGTCTCTGCTTTTTTGCAGAACACTTAAAGGGGAAATTCTTAAGGTCTAAATGACACATGGTTGAATTTTTATAAATATGGTCTTCACAACATTAGAAGCAAATTAAAATTATCTAAAATGCAGACAGAATTTTATTTAATAATTGTTTAGGGGCGACTGGTCATGATCCTGGAGTCTTGAGATCAAGTCCCGCATCCAGCTGCCTACTCAGCAGGGAGCCTGCTTCTCCCTCTGACCTTTCCCCTCTCATATAAATAAAAAAAACCTTAAAAAAATAAATAATTGTTTAGTACCTCTATAGATCTGGTCACTTTGTTGATATGGGAATCAACAGCATTAGGTAGAATTTGGTATTTTTAATGAAACTAGCATATTGGCTTTTCTTAAAACTTCTGAAAGAATATGGAGAAGGGGGAAAACTTTGCCTAGCCACCCCAAATTCTCCTTGGTTTTAACCTAGGCTTTCAGAACTCTGCCTTTGATGTTCTTTCCTCCCACCTAAATTTCAAGTCCATTGATTTAGGGATAGTATCTTAAAATTCTGTAATTTCTAGCACAATTTTCTCTATATTAAGACTTCACTTATTAATGGTGATGATAGTGAAAACAAAGAGGAAAAAGTAAAGCTCAACATATGAACAATCAACAAGTATTAGTTTTGACTGGACATTTAGTAGCATAAAGGCTCTTTGAAGCTCTCCATGCTGTCTATATAATGTACTTATCAATGCATGCAGAACACTGAACTCATAAACAACTCTTTAGCACACCCTCCCCTATCTGCTCATTAGTTGAGTTGAATGTTTAATAAAGGTCAGTTACATTTGGACCCAAGATGTTTATTTCATTGAACTTATTACTGAACTTACATAATTTAATTAAATATTTTTTAACCCAGTGGAATATAAATGAGAGAGACATACAATTCTTATTTCCATGAAGGTTAAATACTTTGGAAAGGCTAGATAAAGGCCAATGACTGAAATAAATGTTGATTCAGATCTACTCTAGATAACCATAAAAGGCCAGAGGAAAAAAATTTAATCCAGAAGAACCCTGAATTTAGATTATTTCAAATGTTTTTAAGTTCTTGCTCTAGTTCAAAGACAATGAAACCAGAAATTATAGACAATTTAAATGGGTTGAGATTTATTCAAGAGAGATGTTGGGAATCTCTAACATGTCCATTCTATAAATAAAAACAGCTTTTCCACACATTTTTAATATATCTTAAAATATGTTTAAGATATGAATATATTTTTTATGATTTTGTATTTTTAACCTTAAAAAAATAAACTAAAATGAATAAAAGGGCCCAAATTTTAAAGCAGGGTATAAATTGATGTCTCAGTTTTGACACAAACTGGCAGAAGAAATTTGAAGAATATAATATTCTTCTCTAAGCCAAATTCCTCTCACCACTAAGACCTGAATTAGAGTAGAAAACCTCCAGTTTTTTTTGAGGGAGACTGTGATTACATAGGCAGTAAGTTTCAACATACTGTGAGAGAGGGGGAGAAAACCAGATAAACCAAAATTGTTTAAGAATTAAAATAAAGTACGAAATACTCCCCTCTGCTATCCATTCTTTTCTTGTTCTTTTCATAATTGGACACCAAGGTTTAGCAGGAAACATGACTGCCCAGGCTCCCTTGCAAATGAATATGGCTAAGTTTTTATTTTATTTTATTTTATTTTATTATTTTTTTGGCTAAGTTTTTATTAATGGTATATGAGTAGAAGTGATATATACAGTTTATGGGCCAATGAAAGTAGTGTATTCTTAAAACACTTGGACATGACTCTTCTCCTCTCATGAACCAGCATTGACCATACAAATCATAGAGGTGCTCTAGAAGGTGGTAGAACACAAGTATGGAAGAAACTTGGTTCTTTGGATGACTTTAGGTGCTAGGTGGTTCCTTCTCAAACTACCCAACTATCTCAGGAGATTTATGCCAATATTAAGTAAGCATAGAACTTTTTTGTATTTTGCACTGTAGCTTAGAGCATAACATGGATTTATTTAATCATAGGTTTTTTTTTCTTTCATCAAAATAAATATTACTATTTATTTTTATAGTAGGATTAATTTCTATTTCTAATCTCCATTTTAAGCTTTGGTTGATACAACAAAATCAGTGTAATTTAAAAATGTATGTGTATCTCTCCCCAAATAAATTTTAATCTCCTTGAGGCCAAACTCTTACTTCCTAGACTCTCCTCTCCTAAGCATATATCTCAATTATGACAACCCTACCCATACTCATGGTATGTAAGATGTTTTTTTAATATAGCGATAGAAAATGGACTCTAGTAGTTCAAATCTCAGCTCTTATTCTTAAAATCAATGACTTTGACCTAATCTTTACATATAAAGTGCTTACTGCATGCTAGTTACTTCATAAATACTATTTCTAAGAGTATACTATAAAATTTATAGATAATTGAAAAGCAAGGAAAAAAATGTTTTATAATTCATCACAATGTCATTTTAACTGCTTGTTGTTTCTTAATTGAGATCCCTATAGTTTGCTAGTTTGAAAGGATTTTAATGGTGTAATGGAACTTTACCATTTCTTGTTTTCTAAATACTTTTTGCCTCAATTAGGTAAAAATCCACTGAAAAAAGACAATTTAGATAAATAATCACAAATATATCTAATCTTCAAAATAAGTTTCAAAATTTTGCTATAGTTTCATATTATTGTATTTCACTTTTGAAAACTCAAGATCAAAAGGTTTAAGACAGTGATGTAGGAAGACCCTGAACTCACCTCCATAGACACACAAAATCTATACCCATATGTGGAACAATTCCTCTTGAGGAGCTGAGGGCAGACTGACCAGCTTTTGCATGACAAAAACTAAAGGGACTGCATAGAATATAGCAGGAGAGGTGGAAACAGGTAATGAAGGCAAACTCCACCCCAACAATATAAAAACTGCAGTGGGGGAGGACCAGAGGGACAAGGAACAGGTTTATTTATCTTGGGGCACAGAAAAAAAACACATGGTATCAAAGGCAACTAGAGGGGCACCTGGGTGGCTCAGTCAGTTAAGCCTCTGACTCTTGATTTTGGCTCAGGTCATGATCTCAAGGTCACGAGATCAAGCACCACATCAGGCTCCATGTTGGGCTGGGTTCTCCCTCTCCCACTCCCCCCCACTTGTGTGTATTCTCTCAAATAAATAAATAAAATAAAGGGCAACTAGAAGATAAAGGAATTAGCTCTCTGCCAAATGGAGGAAACTCTCTCTGGGGCTGAAGGGGCAGGCAGATGCCATTGTTTATGATCACCCACCATCTAAGTGAGTCTGGGATCCTAGCCCAAACTAGCCCTGGACACCCTGGAGCACAGAAAAAGAGTTTCAGTTTCAAAAAGCAACTAGAATATAAAGGAACCAGCCCTAGAACTCTGCCAAATGGCAGGGGAGTTGCTGGACCCATCTCCAGGTTTGGAGGGGCAGATGAATGCCTTTGTTTACATTTCCCCTCTACCTTGATGGTGCAGAGGGGAGCAAGGTCTGAAGTCCCTGGCTGGTCAGCTATCTTAGTGAGCTTCAAGCCCCTTCCCATTAAGGCAGCCCCAGCACAGTGTGTACTGGGACACCCTTGCACAGTGTCAACTACAGCTCCAGTCATCTTACCAAGGCAACACAGACAAAAAGCATCCAGAAGACCCCAAGCTCACACCCACTTCTGTTCCAGGTGACTCACTAGCATACAATCTGTGCAGAGAACCCTGGGACTTCACCCATACTTGCTTCAACTTCAGCTGTCTACCATGGAAATCCCTGCACAGAGTGTTATAAGACCACCTGGGCCACTCAGTTCTAGCCATTTCTTCTGGGCGTCCCCTGCATGGAATGTCCTTGGACACCCCAGCTTGCACTTACTTCATTTGTCTTGACAGGGCACCTTCTATGTAGAAAGCCCTGGGAACTGGCCAGCCCACTCTCACTTCAGTTTTAGCCATCCCATGAAGGCAGCCCTACCTTGGAGTGCTCCAAATCCACTAGCCCAAGCCCACTTATACTCCAGCCAACTAGCCAAAAGGCCTGGGCACACAATTTACACAAGGAACTTAACTATGCAAGGCCATTTCTTCTAGGAAAAGTAGCTGTTCTGCCTAATTTATAGACACACAGAAAGTCAAACAAAATGAGAAGATGGAAGAACATGCTCCAAATGAACAAATAAAAAAACAACTCAGAAATAAATGTAAACAAAACAGATAAACAATCTACCCAGTAGAGTGTTTGAAGTAATGGTCATAAAGATGCTCACCAGACTGAAGAGTGGATAAACTCAGTGAGAATTTCAACAAAGAGATAAAAAAGAACCAGAGTTGAAGAACACAATAACTGAAATGAAACACACTAGAGGGAATCAACAGCAGATTAAAGGATATAGAAGAATAGATCCACAATCTAGAAAATAAAATAATGGAAAGGACTTAAGCTGAACAGCAAAATGAAAAAAAAATAGGCTAGATTAAAGGATCTCTGGGCTAATATTAAGTGTACTAATATCACATAATAAGGGTCCCATAAGGAGAAGAAAGAAGATACTTTATTTGAAGAAATAATAGATGAAAATTTCCCTTACCTGAAGAAGAAAACAGACAACAAGGTCCTAGAATCACAGAGAGCCCCATACAAAATGAACTCAAAGAGGTTCCCACCAAGACACATAATAATTAAAATGTCAGAGATTAAAGATAAAGAGACAATCTTAAAAGCAACAAGGGAGATGCAACGAGTTACATACAAGGGAAATCCCATAAAGCTATCAGCTGATTTTTCATCAGAAACTTTATAGGCTGAAAGAGAGTGGCATGATTAATCAAAGTGCTAAGGGGAAAAAACCGTCAACCAAGAATACTCCACATGGCAAGATTATCATTCAGAATTAAAGGAGAGCTAAAGATTTCCCAGATAAAGAAAAGTTAGAAGAGTTCATCACCACTAAATTGGCCTTACAAGAAACGTTTAAGTGACTTCTTTAAGTGGAAAAGAAAAGGCTATAAAAAAATTATGAGATGAAAAAATTCATAAGCAAAAGCAAACACAATAAATTCGGTAGATAATCATTTTTAAAGTTAGTGTGAAGGTTAAAAGACAAAAGAACTCACAAAATGATGTAAAATATGATAACATGTACATAAACCAGAGGGGGGACTTTAGGTGAAATTCTTTTAGAATGCTTTTGTACTTAGGATATTATATATGAACCTCATGGTAACCACAAGCCAAAAACCCATAATAGATGCAGAAAAACATAGAAAATAATTGAAGCATAACACTAAAGGAAGCTATCAATCACAGTGAAAGTAAGAAACAGAACTACAAAAACTAGATAACAATTAACAGAATGGCAATAAATACATACCTATTAATAATTACTTTAAATGGCCTAAATGCTTTACTCATAAGACACAGAGTGACTGAATGGATTAAAAACACAAATAAACAACAATAACAAAAAGACCAATCTACATACTACCACTATTAGACTCATTTTGGGCCTAAACACACATAAAGATGGAAAATGAAGGGATAGAAAAATATATTCTATGTAAATTAAAGTGGAAAAAAGTCATGGCAGCAATACTTCTATCAGATAAAATGACTTTAAAGATTATAATAAGAGATCAAAAAAGGGCATTACATAATGATAAAGGGGGTCATATAGGCAGGAAGATAGAACTATAAATATCTATGCACCCAACAATGGAACACCTAAATACACAAAGCAACTGTTAACAGACATAAAGAGGAAAATTAATAGTAATACAATAATAAAAGGAATTTAACATGCCACTTACACCAATGGAGAGATAATCCAGGAGGAAATCAATAAGGAAACAGTGGCTTTGAATGATACATTACACCAGATAGACCACAGAGCTATATACAGAACATTCCATCCAAAAATAGCAGAATACACCTTCTTTTCAAGTGCACATGGAATATTTTCCAGGATAGATCACATGCTAGGCCACTAAAAAACAACAACAACAACAACAAAAAACCTCTCAATAAGTTTAAGATGACTGAAATCATATCAAGAATCTTTTCTGACCACAAAAAAAAATCTTTTCTTACCACAACAGTATGAAACTGGAAATAAATTACAAGAAAAACTGGGGAAAAACACCCACAAGCATGTAGAATTAAACATACTATTAAATGAAGAAGTCAAAGAGGAAATTAAAAAATACATGGACTCCAGGAAACAGAGTTTTAGAAGGGAGGGCAGTGGGGGATGGGTGAGGTTGGTGATGGGTATTAAGGAGGGCACAGATTGCATGGAGCACTGGGTGTTATATGCAAATAAACCATGAAATATTACATGTATGGATGGATGTATACAGTACATCCATATCCACTACATGGATGTGCTATATGGTGACTAACATAATAAAAAAAAATACATGGAGAGAAATGAAAATGAAAACACAACAATCTAAAATCCTGGAGATGCAGTGAAAGACATTCTAAGAAGAAAGTTTACAGAGAAGCCTACCGCAAAAAAACAAGAAAAATCTCAAATGAACAACCTAACTTTTAATCTATGAGTATCAGAAAAAGAGTAAAATCTAAGATTACTAGAGAGAAGAAAATAAGGATCAGAGAAGAAATAAGGGAAATTACAAAGATCAGAACAGAAATAAGTAAAATAGAGACTTAAAAACAATAGAAAAGATCAATGAAACCAAAAGCTGGTTCTTTGAAAAGATAAAGTTGATAAACCTTTAGCCAGACTCATCAAGAAAAAAAAGAGAGGACTCAAAATCAGAAATGAAAGAAGAGAAGTAACAATGAACATCATAAAAATAACAAAGATCATATAAGACTACTACCAGAAAGTATATGCCAACAATTTGGACAACCTAAAATAAATGGATAACTTTCTGGAAATATACAATCTTTCAAAACGGAATTGGGAAGAAATAGAAAATCTGAACAGACCAACTACTAGTAAGAAAATTGAATTGGTAATCAAAAAACTCCCAACAAACAAATGGCCAGGACCAGATGGATTCATAGTAAATTCTACCAGACATTTAAAGAAGAGTTAACAACTATTCTCTTCAAACCACTCTCAAAAATAGAAGAGAAAGTAAGTCTTGCAAATTCATTCTATGAGGCCAGCATTACTCTCATACCGAAGCCAGACAAAGATATCACACAAGATGAGAAAACTACAGACCAATATCCCTGGTGAACATATATGCAAAAACTCTCAACAAAGTATTAGCAAACCAAATTCAATAATACATTAAAAGGATCGCTGACCATGATAAAATGGGATTTATGCCAGGTATGCAGGATGGTTCCACATCTGCAAATCAAGCAATGTGATATCATATATAACAAAGTAAAAATAAATAAAATCATGTCAATACATGGAGGAAAAAAATTTGATAAATTTAACATTTGTTCATGATAAAAATTCTTTAAAAAGTAGATTTAGAGGGAATATACTTCAATAAAAGCCATATACAACACACCCATAGCTAAAATCATACTTGATGGTGAAAAAATGAAAACTTTTCCCTCAAGATCAGGAACAAGATAAAGATATCTATTCTCACTATTTTTATTTAACATAGTACTGGAAGTCCTAACTACAGCAATCAGACGAGAAAAAAATTTAAAAAAGCATCCAAATTGGCAAGGAAGAAGTAATACTGTTGTTATTTGCAAATAACATGATTATATATATATATATCGATATATATATAGATATATATAAATGAATATATATGACATGATTTTATATATATATACACACATATATAACTCTAAAAAACATCAAAAAACTGTTAGAACTAGTCATTAATAAAGTTGTAGGATAAAAAAACAATAAAAATCAATTGTATTTCTATACACTAAAACAAAATAACAGAAAATTATGAAGGCAATCCCATTTATAATTGCACCCCCCCAAAAAAAATCTAGAAATAAATTTAACTAAGTAAGAAGGTGAAAGATATGTACTCCAAAAATTTAAAATCTCTGATGAAAGAAATTTAAAATGACACAAATAAGGACGCCTGGGTGGCTCAGTTGGTTAAAATCCTGCCTTCCACTCAAGTCATGATCCCAGCATTCTGGGATCCAGTCACACATCAGGTCCTTGCTCAGCGGGGAGCCTGCTTCTCCCTCTGCCTGCCACTCCCTCTGGTTATGCTTTCTGACAAATAAAATCTTTTAAAAAATGACACAAGTAAATGGAAAGATCTACCATGCTCAGAGATTGGAAGAATTCATATTGTCAAAATGTCCATACTACTCAAAACAATCTACAAATCAATGCAATTGCTATCAAAATACCAATAGTATTTTTAACAAAATACTAAAATTTGTATAGAACTACAAAAGACCCAGAATCTTAAAAAGCGATCTTGAAAAAGAACAAAGTTGGCGGTATCATAATTCCAGACTTCAAGATACACTACAAAACTACAGTAATCAGAACAGTATGGTACTGGCACAAAAATAGACACATAGATCAATGAAACAGGATAGAGAGCTCAGAAATAAACCCACATTTATACGGTCAATTAATCTACAACAAAGAAGACAAGAATATATAATGGGGCAAAAACAGTCTTTTCAACAAATGGTGCTGCGAAAACTAGACAGCAACACGCCATAGAATGAAAGTGGATCATTTTCTTACACCACACACAAAAATAAACTCAAAATGGATTGAGGACCTAAATGTGATCCCTAAAACCATAAAAAAAAAATGCATCAATCTCTTGGATATTGGCTTTGACAACAATTTTTTAGACCTGTCTCCTCAGGCCAGGAAAACAAAAGCAAAAATAAACTATTGGGACTATATCAATAAGAAACTTTTGCATAGCAAAGGAAACCATCAACAAAATAAAAAGGTAACTTACTGAATGGGAGAAGATATTTACAAATAATATATTTGATAAGGGACTAATATCCAAAATATATAAAGATTTTACACAACTCAACACCAAAAACCAAAATGATCTATTAAAAAATAGAGACCTTGAACAGACATTTTTCTAAAGACATACATGTGGCCAATATACATGAGATGATCATCATCACTAATTATCAGGAAAATGCAGATCAAAACCAAAGTAAGTTATCATCTTATACCTGTCAGAACAGTTAGAATCAAAAAGACAAGAAATAAAAAATGCTGATAAGGATGACAAAATGCTTTTTTGGTGGGAATGTAAATTGGTTCATCTATTATGGAAAAGAATATAGAGATTCCTCAAAATATTAAAGAAATAACATATGATCCAGTAATCCCATTACTGGATTTTTACTAAAAAAAAAAAAAACAAACAATGAAAACACTCGGTTGAAGATATATATATACCCCTAAGCTTATTGCAGGATTATTTACAATAGTTAAAATATGGAAGCAACCAAAGCATACATTGATAGATGAGTGGATAAAGAAGGCGTGATTCATATATACAATGGACTATTAATCAGGCACAAAAAAAGAGTGAAATTTTGCCATTTACAACAACATGGATGGAACTGGATGGTATTATGCTAAGTGAAATAAGTCAGAAAAATAAATACCACGTGATTTCACTTACATGTAGGATCTAAAACACACACACACAAAAATGAACAAACAGAAATAGACTCATATATACCAAGAATAAACTGGTGATTTTCAGAGGGGAGGGCATTAGAAGGAAGGGAAAAATCGGTGAAGGGGATTAAAAGGTATAAACTTTCAGTTATAAAATAAGTTAAAAGGATGAAAAGTACAGCATGGGGAATTTAGTCAGTAACAATTTAATAACACTTTATGATGATAGATGGTAACTACACTTACCCTGGTGAGCGTAACTTAATGTATAGAATTGTTGAATCACTATGTTATACACCTGACACTAATATGATGTGTATGTCAAGTAGTCTTCGATTTAAAAAAAAGTCATAGGGGAAAAAAATAAGATCAATTTCAAATTACACAGCTATAGAAATCAAAACAGTATGTAAGTAGACTACAGACACTTTGGCCAATGAAATAGAGTCCAGAAATATATGCATGAATACACAACCAACTAATCTTTGACAAAGGCGCCAAGAATACACAATGGAAAAGGATAGCTTCAATAAATAGTGCTGGGGATACTAGATATCCACAAGCAAAAAAACAAAATTGAACCCTTATTTTATACCATACAAAAAAATAAACTCAAAATGGATTAAAGACTTAAATGTAAGACCTGAACCTGTAAAACTCCTGAAAAAAGTCATA
Organism: Nasua narica; assembly: GCA_028533885.1. Classification (NCBI taxonomy): domain Eukaryota; kingdom Metazoa; phylum Chordata; class Mammalia; order Carnivora; family Procyonidae; genus Nasua; species Nasua narica. The sequence continues at coordinate 91,090,044 of CM052799.1, forward strand.
GGTAGAAAGCTCCTTGACATTCTTGGCATTGATTTTTTGGATTTGACACTAAAAGCACAAGCAACAAAAGAAAAAGAAGTGAGACTTCTAAAAAGTTTCCACACAGCAAAAAAAGGAAACAATAAAATGAAAAGGCAACCTAGGCAATGGGAGAAAATATTTGCAGACCATATATCAGGTAAGAGTTAAAAACTAGAATATATGAGGAACACATACAACTGAATAACAAAATAACTCAATTGAAAAATGGGCAAGTACTTGAATAGACGTTTTTCCAAAGAAGACATACAGATAACAAACATGTATATAAAAATATACTCAACATTTATCATCATTTCAAAAAACTATAATGAGACATCATCTTACACCTGTTAGGGTAGCTCATTATCAAAAAAACAAAAGATAACAAATGTTGTTAAGGATATGGAAAAAATTGAACCCTTGAACATTATTGGTAGGAATATAAATTGGTATAGCCATTATGAAAAACACTATGGAGGTTTCTCTAAAATTGAGAGTAGAACTACCATATGATCTAGCAATTCCCCCACTCTAGATATATTTTTAAAGGAAATGAAATTAGCATCTCAAAAAGATATCTATAATCCCATATTTATTGAAGCATTATTCACAATAGGTCAGATAAAGGAACAACCTAAATGTCTGTTGACAGATGAATGGATTTAAAAAGAATTACGATATGAACACGCAAACACAATGGAATATTAATCAGCCTTTAGAAAGAAGGAAATTCTGCCATTTTTGACAACTTGGATGAGCCTGAAGGACATTATGCTAATTAAAATTAGCCAAACATAGACAAATACTGCATGATCTCACACATTTGTGGGTTAAAAAAACTGAAAAACAGAAAAACCTTGAACTCGGAGCAGCAGAGAGAAGATTGGAAGTTACGGGGGTTTGTGGGGGGTGGAAGGGGTTAAAAAGGAGATATTGGTCAAAAGCGACAAACTTTCAGTTATAAGATGGATAATTTCTCGATCTTAAAATAATAATGTATCATATACTTGAAATTTGCCAAAAAAGTAGTTATTAAGTGTTTTTATCTCTCACACACATACACACAGAGCTGATGCATATGTTAATCAGCTTAACTGTGGTAATCATGTCACAATGTATATTAAAACATGGTATGTAATCTAAATATGTACAGCTTTTGTCAGTTATATTTCAATAAGCTATAGAAAAGGAAAAAGCTATACCATAATGCTATTGTTTATTTGGTATGTAGTCCATACTTTTAAGACATTTGGATTAATAAATAGGAAAGAAAATTATTTCCATTTCTGTATACTAGTTGCTTTAACCTTTAAAAAAATAAAATTTAGGGACGCCTGGGTGGCTCAGTTGGTTGAGCAGCTGCCTTTGGCACAGTCATGATCCCAGCATCTTGGGATCGAGTCCCGCATCGGGCTCCTTGCTCCGCAGGGAGCCTGCTCCTCTCTCTGCCTCTGCCTGCCTCTCTGCCTGCTTGTGTTCTCTCTCTGTTAAATGTATAAATAAAATCTTAAAAAAATAAATTAAAAAATAAAAAATAAAATTTAATGTAATGCTTTATCATATTGAAAAATACATTTGGTAGCATCTCCTTGAAATTTATTGTAATGAACGAATGTAAGTTTATTTCTCAACTGTATTAATACTACTCCTTTATTTGTCATTCTAATATTGGTGTGTTCAGGAAAAAGATATTCATAGTCACTAGTGGAAATGTACATTATCACCACATTTTTGTAAAGAAATTTGACAATAAGAAAAAAAGGAAGCAAGAGACTTACAAATTTGGACTCTGTAATCTAGTCAGTCATTCTATTTTTGGAAACCTATTCTAAGGAAATAATGACAGGTGTGGACAAGAAAGCAAATAAGGTGTTTATAGCAGCATATTTAAATAACAAAATTAAAAATAACCCAAGTATTCCAAAGTAATAGATTGGTTAAATAAATTCCACATGTAAATGAAATAATTAAAATTATATTTTATGAAAAACTCTTAATGTTTTGATAACTGCTTACGATAGACTGCTAAGTGAGAATCTTTTTAGAACAAAGAATTTTATGTACCTGAATTATGAAATATAATAACTAAGTGAAAATATAATGAATGATTTTTACTTCCTTTTTATGCTTTCCTGTATTATTCAATTTTTATTGGGAATTATCATTTTTATGATTTAAAGAAAATTATCTTTTAAAAAATATAACTCTGATCTCTCTACTTTGATCTTAAATTTCACTGTCTATACAATACTTAGCACAGTTGCTTTTTAGGGAAAGATCTCTAGTGTGCTATAAAAGATTATACATAATACCCTAAAAGATGGTTGCTATATTTATGCCATTGTTTTATTTTTTTCCACTTAAAGCAGTATTCTCAGAGTGGGATTTATCTTCTCTCTTATCCTCTACGGATTAAGGATCCTCCTCCTTTCACCTTTCATTTTAAGTGACTGGTAGCCTCCAGGTTTTTCCCACACTTTCTGTTTGCACAAGGCTTTGTGCCCTATTGCTCATGTTAAAGTAGAAAGAAGAAACATCTGGGTTTTGAAAAAAGCAAATATTGTAAGAACAAAGGCAGGAGAGATGGATTTTATTTTAGTACAGACTATTGTTCAGTCATATGACTTTCTTTTGACACATAAACAGACATGGCAAATAAAACATGCTGAGAGAGTTTTTTCTCTCTCTCTCAAAAAGTGTCTATGTAAGGGAAAGTTGAGATAATCATCCAGAAATTTGCTTCCTTAAACAAGCTATAAAGAATAAAATTTAAAAAAAAAGAATAAGGAGCATAGCACTAGTTGTTCAGAATAGGGTCTATATCAGCACTTCCAATAGAACTCTTTGTGATGATGGAAATGTTCTATATCTGCATTGTCCAATACCATAGTCACTAGCCACATGTGGCTACTTAGCACTTAAAATGAAGCTGATGTGACTGAAGAACTGAATTTTTTTATTTTATGTATTTCAGTGAATTTAAATTTTGTTACAATCTACTTCGTGTTTATGAGCTACCCTATTGAACAATGTAGGTCTATTCAAATTTAGCCTGAATTCAGGATAAACTTGTGTGGCTTCAGTATCCCTATTTAGCTATAACTTCTTATTATATATTTTAAAAAAGAATTTTATAATAAAAATTTGTAATAATTTGTAAGATTTTTCAAGGGATCATATCTATTGTTATTGCCAAACTTATCATACTGAGAAAGTCCAACGCAATCTTTAAAATAAAATGAAGTCATATTAAAATACAATTGAGTAAAAAATAAAAATAAAAAAATAAAATAAATAAAATACAATTGAGTAACAAAATACTTGCATAATCAAAGCAAAACGTCAAAGTGAAAATTCTGATTTGGGAAATACCTAAAAATAGTAAAAGAGAAAGAAGACCATTTACGTCCCTGCTAAATCTAAGGAATTAAATGGGATTGAATTATAATTTTTTAAGTTACAAAACACAATGAACAAATTCCATTTATACAAATGCATTACATTGTATCTAATGGGACACTTATAGATATTTTAAATAACTGTGCATTTTTACTTGATAAAGCTATGTCACTGCTGTATATAAAGATGTTTTGAATATACAGGAAAGTAAATAAACTCTATATCCAAATTAAGTATCATCCTGTATGTTTCCTTTATTATTTTACCTACATTTGCTATATTTTCCTGCGTAGTTGGGCAATATTATTAAAAACTCTTGATAAACATGTTAAATGACCATGTAGTATTCCACTGAATGGTCACGCAACATATGCTTAACCAATTCTCTTTTAGGATGTTTAGGCTATTTCTGACATTTTATGTTAGGATAAACATTCACCAATTTTTAAAATCATGGTTTGTTATTATCAAGAGTAAATATGGTTTTTTGCTCTCAGAGAAAAATATCATGGCCCTATTCTGAAAGAACTTTCAGTAGAATGTAATAACAATTTCTAAACAAAAGGAAGAAAGGGAGGGGTATTCACAAAATTTGAGTATCTAAAATTTTGAGTTTCCTTATTGCCAATATACCACAATGAAACCCCCTTTAGTTTTTCCTCTATAAATTCCATGAAATTATAGCACACAAAGAAACACTTGTATTTTCTCTTTTTGCTCACAGACAGTAGCAGTTTATCTCTTTGCAACCTATTAGAAAAACAAACCTCCATACACATAGGCAGGTGCTGTTCTGAAATCCCCCAATGATATATGTTTCTTGTCAACAGAGAAAGCATAGAAAGGAATCCTCCATGCCTTTTTGGTCTTGAATCAGCTGATGAAACCCACCCATATGGCCTTGGAGGTTCACTCTCATGTAACTTCCAAATGTCTACCTCTTTTGGACTTTAAACCTATTCTTCATATTAAGTGACAGACGCTTTGGAGATACTGAAGTTATTTGCGATTTAGAAAGTCAGAAGATTTACAGTTTCTCAGACTTAGGGTTTTCAATTAGTGAAAATGAAGATAAGCACGTCTATGATTGGTCTTGTCCCCAAAGGCTTTAGTAAGCTCTCTGCTAAGGTACACCATATAGTTCAACAATAAAATAATAATAATTAACACAAAGTGTTTTAAAGATGAGCCAGACACACATTTGGAAGGAAAAATTCTGTGCCACATTGATCAGATGTAGAGGGAAGAAGATGAATAAGCAAGAGATTGCTTTATTTACATTTCACACATTTTATATCAATATTTACCAGATATTGAGCAATTTTGATATTAAATAAATACCAGTAGAGATACATGTTCTTTATTCATACCTTTCTTGCAATTAGTAATATGCAGAATTCCACATATTTTTGCCTAGCTACAATGTTTTGATCATTTAGGAAGTGTTGAAATTCAATTTAAGGGCTAAAACAAAAGCTTAAATGGTGTGCTTTCTGTTTTGTGAATCGCAGACACTGCTTTACTGATACAACACCCAAGATTCTAAGCTGACATCAAAGCACAAAAAAAAAAAAAAAAATCATCTGAAATGACAGCAGCAGCTGCAGCATCCGCCTCTAAATTAGGCTGTGTTTCAAAGTCTGGACTCAACTGCTAAGCAGTATAAAGACCCAGGAGGAAGGCTGCCCAGAAAAGAGTGAGCCTTCCGACCTAACACATCAAAGTAACACATGCTAGGAAGAGCAATAAACGCATGTGGCCCACATTCACGTGCTGCCTAATTGCACTGGGCTCAGGAAACCAAGACAAACCTTCAGCTGATTCCTGGTTTAAGAGAGGATTTGAGATCTTTTCTATGCAGAAAGCTGACACAAATTGGTTGCAGATTACAGTCTGACTCTGCAATGAAGCATCCCATAATTTCAAAAGATGGCCATTTCAGTGTCATATGGCATCTTCAAAACACTGACTTCTTAATGTAGTAACATATAAACTAACCATTAGGTATAAATAAAAGTTAAAAAATAAGATTCATAAACGAAGAAAGCCTTAATTTGTACATTCAGGGATAGATGCTTTGAGGAAAGGCTTTTTCATTTATTTTGCATATAAATTACCAATTTCAAGGGAATTTATCTTCTAAATCATAACCCATTTAACAAGAACTTGGAATACTAATATCTATTAAGAGAGGAGAGAAATAGTTATATGTTTTAGAAGTAATTTTTAGTAGAAATGCCTACTGTCATAAGGTTTGCATTAAAGCATCGTTACTATATATAGACAATGTAATATATCTGGTAGCACAATTTGCAATTAGATATAATGCAACACACATTAGAAAAGCTTAATATATTAGAACTCTGAATTCTTTTATTCTGTGTTCATAGCTTTATGCTCTTTACTGTATTTTGCAGCACAATGGCCTATTATTCTACAAAATACTCCTCTGTATGTGTGAATTACTGAAGTTAACTTACACAATTACCTGAGGAGACTTTAATTATAATTAGTGGAAGGCTGATAATTAATCCTATTAAGTGAAATATGCATGAATTTTCACTGAACATATGCACTGGAAAAAAACCTCAGAACTAAGCAGGGTGGTTATAAATAGAAGAGAATGGAAAGGGGAAAAAAAATGTAATACTAAAGTTCAAAAAATTTTGACTGTGTTTCACTAAATAAACATGATTACAAGGCTTTGGGAGTCAGAAAACTAGGATTAATTTCCCTAGAGCTCAAGTGATAAACATCATAAAATAAATTCTGCAAGAATATATTGTATCGTATATTAAGAGTCTGTCCCCAGAATGCTGATGAAAGCCCAATTTCATTGACATTAATAGACTCTGAATTTACATGTCTACCACATACAATAGGTTGAGTCGCCTTATCTCACTTCTTGGAAAAATCAGCATTAAGCACTTTGAAGAAGGGCGGGTCACGTAATGGATCTTTCTTCATTGTGATGGTGGGAATTTAGGGAATGAAAAAGTCATTCCAAACAATTCATGCAAGGGTCTCTAGTATCAATACCTGGTGCTAATATGGCTCTCAGGGGAGGGGGAAAACACTGTTATCTTTGTGACAATTCTGGTTGCTGTGCTTCTGTGGACATTCTCACATTCCTTAATGTCACAATACTGTCCCACTACATAAGGTATGAAATAACCTCAGTGAATGCCCTCTGTCAGGGGTGTAAAACTAGTAGTATGACCAAATCCCAAAGAGACCATAGTGCATGTCCAGAAAGGTTGGAGTGGATCTGTCCCTTTGGGAAATCTCCCTGATCTATATCTACCCCAAGATGGAGATGAGCAAAGGTGGATCCTAAAATCACAGAAGAGCTGCCGAGGAGATCAGAAAGAACCAAATCTAACAGAACTTTGGGTATACACAGATGAGTAACAGTTCCCCTATTTGATATATGCCAATTTCAATTCTGAATTGTGTCTTTCTACCTGAGAGGTGTTTATTTTATCTTACCTGACCAATGACTGTACTATCTAAACAACCGTGTATTACATGCTGTTTGATATTATTTGTCTAGCCATAAATATCCAGGATTATGGAGAAGGAAAACATTGGGAAATGTGCAAAATGAGCATTGGTCTGTATGTGTAGAGTCCAAGTTTGGAAGTATATCGGTTCAGTCTACAGGCTTGAGTATTTCTGGATCCACAGGTTAGTGGCACTGGCCCTTTACTTATGACATCTGCCTTTTATCTTCTCTAGTAGCAGTTCTGTGCTCAAGGCATGGTGACTCTGATGGAACTTATGAAGTCTTTGTCTATAAGTGATTTTACTCTTAGCACCATCTCTTCTAACTAAATGGAAATCTCTGAGGTCAGATTGAAAACATTTCAAAATAATTATAACTATCATATGTACACACCTTACCATTCACAAAATTTGTTTCACATAGATTCTTGCTAATCCTCACCAACAATTCATAAGGCATTTGTTAATGCCCAATTACAGGTAAAGAAACTTGGGCTCAGAACAAGAAAGAGAAAGATTCCCTAAATCATACAGCTAGAAAGTAGTAATAGCCAGGACACTCTCATCCCCGAAACCTTCTACCTCTGATTCCTTTACAGTTTCTACATCACTCACAGCCATCTTCTGTACTTTCAGTGTATTGGGGAGCCTATCATTGGAGGGTTAAACAGAAAAGCAGTAAATTTTCCAATGTTCCATTTTTAAAGTTATCCTGAAAATCATTTCTAAGAAGTCCTTAGTCTAGGCTTATTTGAAATATTTTATTATGATCATAAGTAAAATTATAATTTTATCTTATTTATGCCTTACCGGTTCTTAATTATTTCAAAAATATATCACAACATGCTTGGCTTACCATATAATAAGACATACTAGAATATGACTTATAGGGCTGGCTACCTAAATTATTTTCATTTCTGTTCTATGAAAACATCAATATATAGATGATCTCTTTTTTTTTAAAGATTTTATTTATTTGTCAGAGAGAGAGAGCACACATTCAGGCAGAGTGGCAGGCAGAGGCAGAGGGAGAAAGAGCCCGATGTGGGACTCAATCCCAGGACCCTGGGATCATGACCTGAGCTGAAGGCAGCTGCTTAACCAACTGAGCCACCCAGGCATCCCTATGATGATCTCTCTTTTCTACAGCATGGGAAACATTCTGATTCAATGTATTCTTAAATTAGGCAATGTTTTAAATCAGATACCACTATTATTGGGATTTTTTTGTAGTATTAAGCATCATAAAATAGAATCACATCTACTTTAGATAGGGTGACGATGGCCTGCTTTACCTAAGGCAATTGTCTAAGAAGAAAAAAGCTTTTAAGTTCCTTCATCAACCTCAATATACTGACTTCTCCCCTATGCATTTAAATTTACAAAATACTTACCGTGGATACACAGAGACACACACACACACGTGTGTGTGTGTGTGTGTGTGTGTGTGTGTTATACACATCTTCTTGAAACAGTCTATAAACATAGAAATAAAATTTGGTCTAAGTGCTATGAGGTAAAGGATATAATAAAAGATGTAAAAATTATACTAAACCTCCTTAAGGAAATGCATTAAAATTAGTAGGAGTTAGCCAGGTGAAAAGTTGGTGGAATAATATTCCATGGTGAAGAATCAGAATCAATTTGTATGAATTCCTATTCAAAGAGGTGTTTTATTTACTCAAGATTCAAAAACAAAAATTACATATCTATTATATGCCAAGTTACATTCTTGAGACTAATATAACAAAAAACAACAACAACAAAAAGGTTTTTCTCCTGCAGCTCACACTCCAGTATGGGAAACAATAAACACAAAAGAGAGAAGGGGGGGAGGGGTGGGGAGAGGTGGAAGAAAGGGAAATTATAATTTTGGGATAGGGAAATACATGTTTTGTTGTTGTTTTTAAAGAAACAATACTGCAATATGTCATAGTGAGGTTAGGAGGAAGATGACTTTAGTTTTTTCTGCAGCAAATGCTTCTCTGAGGAGGTGATATTTTTATTTAAATTCCAGCAAACATACAGTGTAATATTAGCTTCAGGTGTACAACTTAGTGATTCAACAATCACATACTGAAGAGGTGATATTTTAACTGTGTTTTGATTGACAAGAATGGGCCAGCCAAGTAAAGATCTGAGAGAAGAAGATTCCAGGCAGATGAAAGAACAACTTGAGGACCCTTAGATGGAAATGAACTTCATATATTTAGGCAACAAATAATTAAAAGCCAGTATGGCTGAAACAGAGTAGAGAGGAGAGTAACTTTAGAAGCCCTTATTAAGGTAAGGCTTATGGCCATACTATGGAGTTTATACTTCAGGGGGTCTCAAGAACGCTTGTGAGCAAGAGTGAGAGAACCTGGACAGGTGGACACAATCATGAGGGTCATTGTAGATTAAAGAATTTAAATTTCAGTGCCATAAGGAATCATTGAAGGATATCAAGGAAATGAGTGGCATATGTACTCAGTTCATTATTTCAGCTGGTGAAGGGTTGGTGTGGGGAATGAGAATGAAAGGAGAGTGAGCAGTCAGAAGGCCACAGCAGGAGCTCTAAAGGAAGTAACAGTACTGTAAGCAAAATTATAATGGTAGAGATGGAGAAAAATGAACAGACTAAAGATCTTATGGTACTTTTCAAAAACCACTGGTGTCTGACCTAAAGATTCAAATATGCATTATTTCAAAGAATTTATATTAAGGGTACCACATGTACAAAAAGCAATTTCAAATAGTGCACTAAAAAATAAATCTTATAAATACTTCCTTTCTCTTAACTTTAATATTTTCTCTCAGGAATATGCTAAATTGGTTTGTGTCTTTATTAAAACTTTCTGCTTAAGGAGACTTTACCATCATCGTATAAACCCCTGAAAGTAAAAGTTTACACTGAAAAGCTCATATGCATCTAACTACATCAACTTTAACATCACCTTAATTAAATTGAGATTTCTTTATTTTTTCTCCTGCTGTTTTAATGAGAATATATTCTACTCTCTGATATACAATAAAAATTATATGAATACAAATCCATTATAAAACCTTGGTGCTTGAAAAGAAAGATACACTTTGATATTATCAGTTGTTTCAGAAAATAAAGCTTTTGTGAAAGAATGTGAAACACAGCTATTTACATTCTTACCAGATGTAAGATTAATCAAATCAAAATGCTGTTTACATTACTTCGGTAAAGAATAACAATTGATTCTGTCAGGATCTACTTGAAATATCTACTACACATCACAATATTCCTTTTCCCCTCCTACCAATTGGTGAAGCTAAAATAAATATCTGGCAAAATTCCAGTTTTCCTATACAACTCTTACAGCTTAACCCTTGTTATTGATTCTCATGAACATTTTTTCCGTTTTGCTCTTTATTATGAACATACACCAACACAAAAGACATATTCCATCAGTAGAAACCAGACTAACATCTCATATTTTCATGAGATAGTAGTGGTTACAATGACCCATATGCTAAACACAGATGAGTCAACATGTGTAGAAGCCATTTGAGAGCAGTGGTGGAAAGCAGAGAGCAAGTCTAGAATCAGACACACTCTGGTATTTTTGTGCCAGGTTTGAGGTCCTAAAGCCAAAGTTGACTTAGGAAACTTCAGAAAGTCCCCAGAGGTTTAGATCACAAGGAGATAAATTTAGGGATATGAACCACCATTGAACCACCTCTTATTGCTCACATACACTTTGCTTCCTGATGGACCTTTTTTTAAAGAAAAATAAAAACATAGTCCCTACCATCTAAAAAAATTACACATTAGTGAAAGATTTGAAAAAATAATAATTGATATCCCAATGGAAGGATATGAGGTAGGATACATTTTAGGATTCCATAGGAAATATGAATTCTAGCCAGGAGAAAGTATTTGGGAAAAGGGGATTATATCCAGAGGAACTATCCCCCCAAAAAGTACTATCTATAGAGTAGATAGGAGTTGGATAACTGATGACCAAGAAAAGAACCCAGGGAATGTGTAGTAGACACTGTTGGTTACAAATCTAATATGCCTTCCCATCTTATTCCTTAACAGAACTCTAGTTTTGCTGAGATGTCCAACATTGCCATACACAATCATATGCTTCAGGAGAAGCAAACCCTATCCCCAGATCCATGAGTGGTTCTAATTGGTTTAAGGTAGAGTTTCTCAATCAGTAATATATTACTGATATTTGGTACTGGATGCCTTGTTTTGGAAGGGTAAATGAAGGAGAGAGGCTGTTCTAAAGGCTGTTGTGTACATTGTAAAATGTTTAGCAGTATGCCTGGCCTCCACCCACTAGAAACAGTAGCACAACTCCCCTCCACCACTTGTGACAACTAAAATTATCTTCAGACACTGCTAAATGTCTGCTGGAGGGCAAAATCATCCCTCTGTTGGGAGCTACAGGTCTAAGGATAATTCCAAAGATTCTCAAATAACTATGTGATTAAATTCTGACTCTGTGCTGCTATTCACATTTTTGTACTGGAACTTTGTCCTGGAAATGGTACAGGTGTATTGTTTCCACCCTGAAGAGAAATGTAATAAAAAAGGTGATGGAGGAAAGGTAAGAAAAAAACCTTGAGTCCTTGTTGAATTCTTTGTTATGTGGAGCAATCCCAAATGTCTCAATATGTAAAAAAAAAAAAAATAAAAAAGTGTTTATTGTCTAAGGTAGTTTGTAGTGAAGTTTCTACAAATGGTAGCCTAGAAATCTTTAACTAGTACCAGAGAAAACATGTGCACCATCCTGAGTGGGGTGCTTCTGGGGAGCTGCAAGTAATCCAGTATGGCTGAGTAAAAAAATCGAAGTGGTGAAATGAAGAAAGTTGGAGTGTATAATGTGATTAGAAGTGACATTTGTTCAATGGTAAGTAGTGATTGGGAGATATTGAGAGGTTAAGCAGGGTCAGAATTGGGTCTGGGAATGCAAGTTGAAGAATGAATGAGGAGAGCAAGATTGAAGCCAGAGGCTATAGTTGGGAGAAAGTTGTGTGAGCCCCAGTGGGAACAGATGGTAGCATCTTTACTTCCACTTTCCTAAAACAGTTTGCTTCTTAGTTTGTCTTCACAGCATTCAAAGCTAGAAAACCAAGTTTCCACTTTCTAATTATGCTGTGACCATCCTCATGCCTGGCTTCTCATTTGAAGGACAGTTCTCAGACACAACCATGGTGATGAACCTAACCAACAAAGGCACTCCCATTTTTATACTTTCAAGTAAGATAGATTTTTAAGTACAGAAATCTAACTTTGATCCTTACAACCCTATCAATACAATAGTTATAATAGTCCCCTAAACGCACAATAAATATACCATCAAGATTTTCCCAGAGCTAAAGAGCCACACATATGGAACTATCGTGAATAGGGACCAAATGTAGAGAATGACCTCTGAGAAACAGCAGGTACATATACTAGATTTTGTTCCAGATGCTTGAGCAAGCTGAGGTTTACCCACTAAGTGGGATATTTCGCCCAATTCATTACAGACTCATAAACAATATCTCTAAATGCTTCAGAATAAAACAACTTCTTGTCAGAAAGTTAAAGTAGAACTATACAGTTTCTACTTCTAAGATTTGGTAATGCAACTTTTAACAGTAAATTGTGAGGTAAAAGGACCCATACTAGATTAGGTCATTTGAAAAATGCTGTTTATATAAAGTTCTCTTTATTGTTTAGCCTACCTAACTCTGGTACTGTTTTTCATGGCATATTTGTGGAAGCCCTTTCCCCTGCTGGAATTTGCAACTTTATCTTCTCTCTCTCATGACACTGACAATACTGGAATTCTACCGCAATAAGTCTTAGTGCTTTGGAAACCAATATCATCGCAGTAAAAAAAAAGAGAGAGTGAGAGAGAGAGAGAGAAACAATTATATTTGGAAATGTTGAAATACATAACCTTTCTTTATCTACATAATAAAGAATGAAATTGACCAATTTACCATGTTAAAGGGAAAGTCTATGATCCATGATTGATAACTCTTTGCTATTGAAGCACAGGCTTTTTCTTTTTTATTGGTTTTTGTTTTTAAATCTGTATCTATTTGCAGCCCTTTTCTAACAGCCTAATTGACTTGTCAGTTTGATTTTAAATTTTTTTAAAAAATTAAAGCATTTTAAAAAATACTGCATTAACTGTTTATTTAAATTCATTTTTAGTTGTCTGCTGAAAGAGGTAACTGATATGTTCATGCCCCTATCTCATGGGAATGGCTAGAAAGAATGTCCTTAAAGATTTGGAGGTGGTTTTATCAGAGAAGGATACTTACATCAGAAGCAGTTACAAGGAATCTATGATGCTCACATACATGTGCATATTATTTACAAGGATTTTAATCTTTCACCAATGAGCAGGTGATGGGCATGAGTAATGTTTCTAAATCCCTATGTATCACAATGGAAACATGAATTATCTTTTTATTATAGTGTCCCAGAAAGCAAAAGACCTCTTAGATCATCTGTTACATCCCTTGCAAAATTAGGATTAGTTCCAAGAGAATGTCTTCCAGGGCTTGTTCAAAGTTTAGGTTTCTTTGACAGTGAACATTTCTCCATTTCCCATAATGTCACACTACCTTTGGCTAAGTAACATTTCTAAAAATCATGTTTATTTGGATTTGATCATTTCCATCTTATTAGTTTTAGGTATTCATAAATGGAACCCATACCCATTAATTTCTAAAGAACTATATTTTTATTTAGAAAACTTTAAACACAATTAATATAATATAAATAACTATTTACCAGAAGCCCATATGTAGTTACAAAATGTCTCTATATCTCTATCTTAAATGACACTGGCCAAACAATGGTATTATTTGTCATTCTTTGTGAGCAAACAATAATTTTGATGTAAACTGTAAGTGAAGAGCACACTTATCCCTCTAAAATGTTTACATCATTGGATAGCAATTCTATTTCTAAGGAAATAACACAAAGGAAGGATAAGCATATATATAGGAGGCTCTCTTGGGGGAAATTGGAAACAACCTAAAATGTCTAGCAATGTGGGAATAATTATTTAAGCTCATTTTCCATTTAATAAAATCTTATGCAAGTTCTGGCTTGTTGTTGTTGCTGCTGCTGTTTGCTTTGGTACCAATAGCAAACCCTGGTGTATAGTATATGCTCAAATATACTGGTTGAATGAATGAATGATGCAGCCATGAGTGTTATAATTGGGAACACTGTGTAATTAAATGGCAAAAATGCTTCTGATGCAAAGTACAAAGTTTAGCAGAAAAATAAATACAGAAATATATAATTTTGCTACTATGAAAAAATACATGGGCAGATGGAAAATAATGAATATACACATAATTAAAGATTATTTTTGTTTACACATTTTCCGTCCAATTTTCCTTCTATAAAGAGAACCAAAACCAGATAGGGCTATTCCTTGTACATTTGACCTCACATTGACAGTTCAATCTGAGGGTCATCTCTTTCTCCTCTCCAAGTACAAAGCTTTGCCGACTACTCCACTCACCTACCACTTACTCTATACTTTTCCTTCCCTTTTCCCTTCTTAGGTCCATCAATTCTGCCTCTCTTCAATAACAAGAGTAAATCATTTGGATTATAACAAGCAGAGGGGCTCTACCTGTAACTGGAATAGAGCTCATGCTATGGCTGTGCTTCCCAAGGAAGAGAAAAGTATTATTTTACCTCTTGTAACATATCTCATTTCTGAATACAAGTCCATAGTGAAAAATCCGAAGCCAAAATCATAATTTTAAAAATTAAAAAGATGTTATAGAATGGTAACTACGTATAGATTGATACAATGAATAGCATAAATTTTGACCACTTTAAAACATTTAAAAAGTTAGATGAGGACTAAATTGGTCCATAAAAATGGCCACTAAATTTGGGGCAAGCTGGAAAATAAGTGTTCAATTATCAACAAATATTCTTATAAAGAAAACACATTTTTCCCCTCATCCAGGCCACATGAGTACTTCATTGGTATAGAATTTTATCCCAGAAATAATGTATTAAAATTATTCTATGCTCTTGAAGCACACACAATTTAACATAAGAACTATTTATGAGGAGGAGGGAACAGCCTATGCAAAGTAGTGGAAAGAACAGAGGGTAGAAATAAAGTTGGTACAGTATGAAGACACTTGTGGTGATATAATCTCACAGCATATATAATACTCTTGCAGTTTTAACATTTCTTTCTGTGGTTATACGTTTAGAATGGAAGCTTTATCAGAGGAGGAACCAGGTACCTCAGCACATAGCACATTGCCTGACATATTCTGAATTTCACCAACCCTAAGACTCCATAAAGAATAAGTTGAGCCCTTATTTTAGGTTCACATAAGGAGAAAAAAATTCTGTTAAAGGTAAAATTATTGCATGCTATCATATGTAAAATTAATCTCAGATTCATAAATGTTAAAATGTGGGGAAAAGCTGTCCCTTAAAATTGCACTATGGCAGTAGGAATCCCATAAAAGTGTTAAATGAGCCACACACCATAAATGTCCTCATAGAAATTCTAGACTTCTGTTTTGCTTTGTTTTCTTTGGTGACTAACAGCAAAGCTAAGACATACAGAGTGCTTTATATACTCAAAGACCACTGGAATTATTCAAGTTTAGAAAAAATTTAGAGATAAACCAGTTCATACTCTTATTCAATAAAAGTAAAACTGAGACACATGGAAGGGAGTTGACTTGTTCAAGGGTCCGATTCCGTGACATATGTGGCAACTATAAAAGTCTAAGACAATAAAGCTTGTTTTTTAGTTATTTAATCTATCAGTTCCAGCATTTAAAAAACCCTATATCAAAATGATACTTTACATTAGGGATTAATGACTAACATAAATCCCTAATACTCTATGAAACAATAGTACTATCAATTCTTAAATCCACTAGTTTAGCAGTAATTCTATTTAACTATCACTTGCATATTACCTTTCTCTATAGGCAAGCCCTTTGTAAAATCTTTTTATGAACATGAGACAGGATAGGATGATATTTCTACTAGTCCAGAAGTGGCCATAACTAAAGAATCATTTTGTAAAGAATGAATTTCCTTAGTATTCCTCCCTCTAAATACTCATTAAACTTAACATCATCGCTCTTATTCACGTTTCATCTGTGTTTCAAAACTCAGTCTTTAAAATGACTGTTTTGATTTATTATATAACTATAGTCTAATAGGTTTATCTCCATTATTTCCTCTGCTGACAGAACTGACCATAGCAATAAATTAAGCAGATGTGTTCCCTAAGCTGTCTGCAGTGATGTAAAGACTCTTACCATGGGAAGACTCCGGCACAGCTGTGGGAAACACAAGTTTCACCTAAATAAGTTTCACAAGTCTAAAACCACAGATTCCATTGAGATGAGACTTCAGCCTTTGGGTTTCATTTGGTGTATCATGTTCACATAGCTTTAAACTAAGTAGCCAACTCTGGGGAACTCACCAGCGTAGTAAGTTCTCTAAGACTTAGTATTGCTCCATCTGTGCTTAATTCTACCTGAGAGGAAGAATTTACCTACAAAGCTATCTCCAGAGTAACACAGGACTAGGGGCAAGTCATTTCATGCTACCATAGTGTTTTCAGTCAAGTAAAGATTGTTTGAAATGAATATCAAGAGTTGTGTGACAGGAAGCATGCCAAATACAGAGTGGCTAGGAGATTGTGTCACTTGGATGACAGTGGAAGTAGAAGAGAGGGATATTAAAGGGTGACACATTGATTCTATACTCTTCTCTCATTCCCTTACACCCTCTTGAGACATCTTCATCCCTGCAATAAAGTATGGGGCTCCAGAAAGATTGTTACTTCATACGCCATTACCTGGAGTTGTTCTTTTGCCCAATAAATATAATTCAGACTTGGCAGCTGCCTTAGTGACACTCCTTCCATATCTTCTAAAACATACTCCTCCACTGTTAGATCTCTGAGCTTGTGTTTTTCTTTCCTTCCCCACTACCCTCCCTTCTCCCTGTCCTATCCCACCTTCCTTTCCCTCTTCATTCCTCTTCTCCCACGCAAGTGGCCCCTTAGGTGCACTTGTTCACAAGTGTGCTCTCAATCCCAAGTTTATTTTGACATTGACTGTTTCTAAAGAAATATGCAACTTCTATAAAAGAGAAAGGGGTGACAAATTCAATTTGCGTGACAATTATAAGGTCCTCTTTGATGCTTTGGAAAGGCCTGGATGCCTGAACTAAACACACTCCCAAATTAATCACTTTTGTCCTATCCTGTACCATAATCAAATCTATTTCTCTTTTATAATGTGATTTTCTGTAGATGGCCTGCTTTTAAGTGCTTTTCCAACTACAGGGTTATTCAACTGTTCATTAATCCATGTGTTTAATTTCCAAAATATGATAATCTGCATTTTTTCTTATGGTGGGAGGTAGGGATCTAATTTTTTCAGATTTGGTTCTCATATGTCTATTCTCTCACATAAACTTTTCAGTCATTTCGTCAAATTACAAAAACAGTCCTGTTAAAAATTTACCTGGAAATACCTTAAATTTGGATATTCAGTCAGGACTAGAATCTTAATTTTATTGAAATTTCTCAACCAGAAATTTCTAATTTCTAATTCCAGAAATCTAATAAAAGACTATTAGATGCACAGTTTATTTCTAGAGGCTTTTGGCTAAAATAGATGAGATACTTTTGTCACTGTATTTTATAATTGATTGTTGACAATCTATAGGAAAGTCATATAAAGAATCCACTATGGATTTATACTAGGCACTAGAGATGGAAGATGGAGAAGAATATGGAGGAAGAGGTGGAAGAGGAAGTGCTAGTTTAAGTTGCTTGCTATTTAGATGGGTAAAACTGTCAAGTAAATCAGTAATAACATGACAATGTGATAAGGTATGAGACAGAGGGTACGATGATGAACTCCATCTGTCATAGCCAACCAGCCACCCTCTTTGCTGTCTACGCAGGTTTTTATTCCCTGAAATAATTCATCTAAATCATCCATATGATAGAATGGACTTATTCTAGCTGTTAAATACCATTTTTCTTGTCGTAGAGAGGCTAATTATTTGCCCAACATTACTTCATTGAATTACTATGAATCTACTGTGTGCCTGACATTTTAGTAGGTAATGGGTTTACAATGGAGAAAAAAATAAACACAATACATTCATACAGTACCGGTATTCATATATATGAGTATATATATATATGGTCAGATATAAAATACTGTTTTTTAAACAACATCACATGGGTGTTTGCACATAAGTGGTTACACACACACATACTACTATAAAGAAAATATCATATATAAGAAACAAAATCATCTAAACGTCTTATTCAAAACCTAGAACTACATATTAACTATACTAGTACAACAGGCTGAATGATGCCCTCCCCAAAAGATTTCCACATCCTATTCCCCAGAACCTGTAAATATGTTACCTTGAATGGCAAAAGGGACTGTGCGATGTGATTAAGTTACGAATTTGGGGACTAGGAAATCTCCCTGGTTTATGTGTGGACCCACGGTAATCACACAGAAGGGTCACAGCCAGACAGAAGGCAATATGATGACAGAAGCAGAAGGTCAGAGGGACACACAGAAGGGATCATGAATCAAGGAATGCAAATGGCACCAGAAACTATAAAAGGCAGGAAAATGGAACCTCCCCAAGAGCCTCCAAAAGGAACAGTCTTGTCAACCCATTGTAGACTTTAAACCTCCAAGACTGTAGAATAATTTGTTTTCAGCCACTAAATTTGTTACAGCAGCAACAGGAAAGTAATACAGCCAGCAAACGGAAACTCTTCAGTATAACATTTACAGCTTTCTTGCTAATGGTCCTAGTGCAGCCCTCCCATGGCAGCCTGATTTGGCCCATCTAATACACCATTGCCACCTTCTTCTTGCCTTCTACATCCTTCTTTACTTTTCTCCAATTCTGGTGACAACCCATCTCCTTCTCTACACAATTCATGGTGAAGGCCTACTCAAAACTTAATCTCTAAATTCATTTAATCTCACCAGTTTAAATCTTTCTCATTACAAGGGTATCGAAAACAGCACTTTAGCTTTTTTAATTCAATTTTGTGCTTTGTAATTGCTCTTAAATCATCTAAAGTATCAGTGTGTTGCCCTATCAATTATACCCTTCAGAGAAACAGGGGAGATATGTGCTTTTGGTTTTTAATCATCCTGGCCGGGCTTCCCAACTTTCTCACATTATGGCATACACAGAAAATAATAAAATTTATACAATATATTTGAGTAAGTGTATGTGATTATTCCTGTCCAGATTTCTGGCTACTCCTGCCCTTCTGAAGGCTAGGTAAAAACTTGGAATTTGGGAAATTTCCCAGGTATTTAGTACTATGCTGCTCATTTAATTGGGGATCAGGTCATGTTTGCAAACTCTTCTTGGTAACCAAGAACGATAAAGCCACTGAAGTTTCTAAAAGCAGATATGCATAGCTGTCTTTTAAAAAATAGAAATACATTATACTTTTATAAAACTGTGATTTATAAAGTGTTTTTACAGACTACTTCATTTAACCATCACAACAACCTTGTGAGAAGAAAGATAGGCTATTTTTTAAATGAAGAAGCTAAGACAGAGGGGCAGATTACTTACCAAAGCTATGAAATAACAGGACCAGGACTAGAAACTGGCACCCTCACTCCATGTACATGATATTTTCCCCTATGATTATTTTAAAGGCCCTCAAAGCTAATAATGATGATTCTAAAACCCAGATTAAAATGTAAGTGAGCTCGTTCTTTAAGTTTCAAGTAAAAACTTAAAATCTTACATCTTAAGATCTGGGCTTTTTTATTTTTAAGACTTATTTTCTGTTCTAACCAAAGAGTCCATAAATAGTACCAGAAATTAACAAAATGCCATGTTTTCTCATATTCATCACTTAGGAGAAAGACCCAAGAGGCCTCACACTATTAAATATAGAAGTTTTAAGTTTTACAGTTAACTTGCTGAGGCAGCAGACTCTAGCCCCATGGGGGAAGTGTTACAAGGTATTTGAAGATAAGAGAATGACTCAAATAGAAAAACCAGATGCATTATGAAAAATGCTTAGGGGTCTGCATGGCTAGAGGATAAAGAAGACATATACCTCTCTGCCCTTGAGGAATATGAACAGCTAAATTCTTTTATTCTTATATCACCTATTGAAGTCAGCAAGTTCCTCCAGGAGGAATCAATAAGACAGCTGCATACTTAGAATGGATAGCAGTAAGCTATCTATTATTCCTCTTTTCAGATATAAAATAAAAAAAAAGTAATTTGTTCATAGGGGAGGGTGCCTGGTAATATGGTTACTTACCATAAGCAACATGCAAGCTTACTTAAAATGATGGAATTATCATTCTGGGTCCTCCCAGGATCCAGAAAAAGAAGCAAATAATTCATCACACACTTTTTAAATTCTCTGTCACTTAATGATTGTTAATTTAATGTGAGAATCCCTCTAAATGAATAATTCTCCAGGAAACATATGTGCATACAGGTAGTTGTGTTCCAAATACTAGAAAGTTTCATTTTCAGTATTCTTCTTTTGTTCATTCCAACAAGCATCACTGGAGCAGTCTCTGTATCCCTTTCATTTCATGCTTGTTTTTGTAAGTGGTTATTTTAAAATGGAAATGGCTCGATGGAGCAATAAGAACATAGCAATGTCATTACTATGGACTCTGGAGGTAAACATCTAGCTGTGTCTCTTATTAGCTGTGTGACATTAGGCGGGTTATTTAGCTACTCTTAAATCTCAGATTCTCATCTGTGAAATGGGTGATTAAGGCAGGTTATTTAGCTACTCTTAAATCTCAGACTCTCATCAGTGAAATGGGTGATTAAAAAAGAAAAATGTACCCAACAGGGATTGTGGTAAGTTTCTAAATCAAAGTGCTCAACACAGTATCTAACACCCCTCCATCTCCCTCAGTCAGGGTTTCTCCCAATTAATATCAAAAAACACTTCCATCTCCTCACATGTTCCAAACCAGTACAAAACCTTAGTTTTTCCAAATATAAAAACTACATTTTGGGCCCAGAGATTCAGTTGCATTAGAAAAATTATTGTTAGATGAGCAGCAGTTTATTGGAATTTTACTTTTTGAATTTTACATTTTTTAAATAGTAGCAATTAAAAGACATATGAAAAATGGGAATCTTGGGTTTCATATATTAACTTAGAGCAAAATGTATTTTTGTGCTTTCACTTATTCAGCGTTAAAGTGGAATAAAATGTTGTGTATGGTAATCCTTAGTTACAAAGAGGGATCTAGATAATAATATTCACATCCAATATGCATTTTTTATTCCTTCCTTTTAAAGCTGAATCATTAACCCTTAAAATAAGACAATGGAATTCAAAAATATCAACAAAAAATAGCCCTTATTTATAAAAGACTTTTCATGAGTTAGGCATTATGTACTATTTAATCCTCACACAGCTTCTATGAAATGGTTACAACTGGGGTGCCTGGGTGGCTAAGCTGGTTAAGTGTCTGCCTTTGGCTTGAGTCACAATCCCAGAGTCCTGGAAAGAAATGGTTACTACTACCTTTTCTCTAGATGTAAAGAGATAACTCACTGGATGTCTCACACTTTGGAAGTGGCCTAGCCTAGCCCTGTTCTAACTGCAAAGCATTAATTCATCAGGCACTATCGCAACATTTGTCTCTTATCTCAAATGTGACTTTAAAGCTGAAGATGAAGATCATTCAAAGTCATAAAGAACAGTAGGGAGAAAATTAAAAAGCACACTTAACTCTATTCTGGCTCCTCCATCAACCTTCTCATGGTCATAGTGGAGTCAGAAACCCAGTTCTCCCTCCTGATATCACCGTGACCCTGAGCAAATCGCTCCAGCAATTCGAGCATCAATTTTTTAAAAAAAGATTTTATTTATTTGACACAGAGAGAGAGATCATAAGTAGGCAGAGAGGCAGGCAGAGAGAGAGGGGGAAGCGGGCTCCCTCTCAGCAGACTGAGCAGAAAGCCCAATGCGGAGCTCAATCCCAGGACCCTAAGATCATGACCTGAGCCAAAGACGGAGGCTTAACCCACTGAGCCACCCAGGCGCCCCTGAGCATCAATTTTCTGGTGAGTCAAATGAGAACAATGACTTCCTTGGTGACTTCCTTGTGTAGAGTTGAGACGAAGACTTGAGGAAGCTGTGTAGAGCCTGGCACATGATGGGTGTTCAATAAACAGGAGCTATTATAATTAGCATTACAGTCCCTGGCTCAAAGAGCTTTGGGGGTTCAGCCTATTTTACATCTATATATAATTTTGGAGAATACTCCAATATTTGGTAGAATATCATATATAGAACTTTTAATTTTTATAAGGAGATGAAAAATTTTATGAACATACATCTTTTAAGATATCTACTTAATGACATCTAGTTATAGTAATGTTTGTAAGTATTATCCCAGGTTAAACTATAGGCAAGAAAAATTTCTTAACAGCATTTTTGAGAAAACAGTGTAGTTCTTATGAGACAACCAACAAAGGCACGTAAACATACAGGGGGGAAAAGTTATTGTCCAACCAGTTGGCAGATGCCTCCATTTTGTTTCCTGCTACCATCAAGAACAAAAGCTACATTTCTAGAATGGTATTGAA
This sequence comes from Nasua narica, assembly GCA_028533885.1. Lineage (NCBI taxonomy): Eukaryota > Metazoa > Chordata > Mammalia > Carnivora > Procyonidae > Nasua > Nasua narica. The sequence continues at coordinate 91,112,602 of CM052799.1, forward strand.
GAAGAAAAACTACAACTAGATATAAGGCAACAGTCCTGAGCTAGGAAGAAAGCAATGTAAATACCAAAAATGAGAACTAAAAGTGGAATCATCAAAACAAAACACACCTGCTTATAATACAAAATTGGAACTAGCTAATGTAAACACGTTTTTAAGATGTAGTGAAAGTCTATCTTCAATGTTGTAAACCTGGAAAGTGAATGTCCTATGAGGGCCCATGATGTTTGACACTCAGGCCACCCTCACTAGCTGTTTTCAAAACATGTAGGACTAAAACAGTAAAAGGTGATGATCTTCCTATTCCTCATCCTTTTTGGATCTGCCCCTTCCCATTCATACCTAACAATAAATACAGAATTGATTGTAAAGTGTATCTAGGTATGAATATACATGCCTATATATTTACTAATTCAAAAAAATTAGCACTTTGGAAAAATATCTATCACCCTAATACACTCATATAAAGATTTTAACAACTAGAAATAGTTTTTAAAATAATCATCCAAATAAAGAAATATTTTTAAAACTATGAAAAATCAGAAAATCTACTTTCTAAAGTTTAGTAAATGAACATAAGGTCTTTTTCCTATAGCAAAAATATTTGGTGAGTGAAATTTATTTATATTAAAATCTTCAAGTGATTTCTTTATTTTTTTTAAGTTTATTTTCTTGAAATTGGATCCAATAGGAGTTTCCTTGGGCTGCCATTAGAGGGCATAAAAGAATAATTGTGGAGACCAAAATCATATAGCCCCCAAAATTAAGCCTGGAAAAAAAAAAAAAAGAGCTACCACTTAATTTTGTTTTCAAAAGAGGAATTCATAAAATGAATAGAAATAGTTTACATGTAAGGATCTTTGATGAAAGCAGCCATCTATAAAGAAAATAAGGTGCTAATATTTGTTTTATGTATCAAAGACAAAAGCAAACAACTAAAGTTTAAAGTTTAGTTTGATAATCTTAAAATTTGTCCTTATCCATTAGCAGTCCTCAGGGTACATGGTCAAAAAATGAGAGAGAAGAAAAGAGGGGGTGGTCAAGAAGGGAGAAAGAAGCAGAGAGAGAATGAGAGGTAAAATCTGATCTCAAATTTTGATTCATGACATGTTTTAAAAAAAGTATCACAAGAAAAAAAATCAGGGCTATATTACTCTTTGAAAAGCAGAGGATCAATTTTATGGCTTCAAGGTCCACCCTCACCTAACTAGCCTTTCTCTGGTTTACCTACACAACTTCCTTCTTACCCAAGGGCATGACAACAAAAATTCAAAAGAGAAATGGATCTCAGACAGAGGGAAATATACCAAATCCTCCTATTCTTTACATCGCTTGATGTTTTAAAGGATTTTAAATGTATACTCCATTTATAAATGGCATCCTTAAAACTTGCAAGATAAATAGATCCACATCCAATTAAAAGCCCAACTTTCCACACACACCCCCAATAAATAAAGCTGGTACCAACCTAGTCAATGTATTTTTAACTCAAGGGGAAAAATTTATAGCTTGTATTTCAGATCAATATAAAACTCTCTTTTATACTGGCTCTTTCCTTTGTAGCAATCGCTTTTACCTTTACTGAATTCCAGGATAAATTTATGACATCAATCCCTTTCTTTAATTTACAAAATAGTAAAATCCCTAGATCGCCTTCAAACAGAAGGAACACAGCCTCAATATGTTTCTATCACACTATGAAGACTGTTAAGACTCCCTATAGGGCACTTTGACTTAAATCCTATAAATTTCCTGCTTATATTTTCAAACAGGGGAAACCAGGGATACATATGAGAACATAAACCCACCTTTTGGTGATGGTTCTGTGCTAGTCTATATTGCTAAAGGGTATAAAAATGGCCATAAAGGAATTGGAATTATAGAGAACAGGATCTCAGGCTCCACATTCTATTTGTAAACAAAAACTTCTGTAAAGTGCACAGCGACAGATGATGAAAATATTTTTCAACTATGAAATGAGAGGGAGACACAATTTAACCTATAAAACCCATTCTGATTGACCATCAGTAGGACAGTTCCACAGATATAAATGAAATAAGTAGCAAACACAATGTCTACATATGCTAAACACACATTTCACTATTTTCATTACTTATTTTAATTAGTTACTTAACTTCACTTTCATTTCCTATTCCATTTAATATATGGACAAAACCCATATAGAAAACTTTTGTAATTTATCTTTTGTCTCCATCAAATTCTATCATGAAAAAATTTAAGATATATTTTTGTTGGTATTTCCAGTCTTTAAGAAGTTCAGAACACAGGACTATGTAGCTAAGAAAAGTTGGGAGTTTCCTTCTTCTGGATTGGGAAAAAATAAAAACAAACGAACTATGGTTTCCTTTCCGATTATTCAAGTACCACCTCATCTTAAAGCCACCAAATCCCTGTGCTCTTTTTTCTCATAGCTATTGTCATCAAGTATTGCAATTGTATTTTTACTAACTTGTCTCCTCTGCAAGACTATAAGTTATTTAATGGTAGAAACTATATTATAAGAATAGAAGCTGGTACAAGAAACTATATTTTTTATAGTTTTATAGTTTTATATTTATTTATAAAATAAATGAATCAATCAATCAATCTTATCAATGATGGGCACACTGTCAACTACTCAGGCCTCTTTATAAAGCCTTTTATTTATAATTTATTCCACAAAATAAAATGTGTAACCTATAATTGAAATCGTATTCCTATTTATAAACACATGTATATGAACCCATTTTAGATACTGAATATATTTAAGCAGCTAAAAAGAAATGCCTTTAGATCATTAAAAGGGTAACTGGCTAGCCTGTAGGCATAATCTAGTTGGATGTCATAATGTTTTAAATATTTGAATCTTAATACTTTCAGAGAGAGCAAATACTCTCACATTTCCTAAGAACTTGCTAGCCCCAGGGGTGGGGCCCATGGCATCTCCTGCCCAGTCTGCCCTCACACGGAGCCCCGTTTTCTGGGAACTCACCTCCCAGAATCAGGGAGGACCCTGTTAGGGCTGCTTTATGGCCCTAGTCTCAGACCTTCAATGTTCATAGCAGCAGTGGCCACAATCACCAAACTGTGGAAAGAACCAAGATGCCCTTCAACAGATGAATGGATAAAGAAGATATGGTCCATATATACAATGGAATATTATGCCTCCATCAGAAAGGATGAATACCCAACTTTTGTATCAACAGGGAGGGGACTAGAAGAGATTATGCGGAGTGAAATAAGTCAAGTGGAGAGAGTCAATTATCTTATGGTCTCACTTACGTGTGGAGTATAAAGAAAATCATGGAGGGCATCATGAGATGGAAGGGAAGGGCGAATGGGGGGAAATCGGAGGAGGTGATGAACCAGAAGAGACTGTAGACTCTGAGCAACAAACTGAGTGTTTTGGAAGGGAAGGGGTGGGAGAGTGGGTGAGCCTGGTGGTGGGTATCGAGAAAGGCACGTATTGCATGGAGCACTGGGTGTGGTGCATGAACAATCAATCTTGTAACACTGAAAAATTAAAATAAACATATTTGGGGGAAAAAAAGGTGATGTTAAAATGAAATAAAAAATGTTTAAATAAACCTAAGGAAGCAAAGAGGAGATAAAAATTTCCAATAAATGAAACCATATTAAAGACACATGGTTAGAGTACACGTAAATGTAAGAGGGACATTGAAAGAATGATTATTTAAAATTATCAACTCTATGCTCTCTATAAGAAATTTACTTCAACTGTAATGATAGAAATAATTTTAAAGTACAAGGAAGAGAAAATATATACCATGCATTCTTTGCACAAAGTAAAGGATAATGTTTAGAAAAATATCAGGTAAAGTTCACCTTGCAACAAAGAAAATTACTGAGGATAAAGATGAACATTACAAAATGATAAGAATCGATTCACTAAGATGACATAATAATCCCAAAAGTGAATGTACATGAAAACAGAGCTTCAAAATAATGAACCACAAACTGGCAGAACTAAAAGGAGAGAGAAAATACAGAACTACAATTGGTGTATTTTTTTTTCCATCAGAGTTTTGCACTACTGCAGACCTCCATTTGCAGCACTGTCATGACTCCTGTGTCAGTAATTGATTAGCAAGGACATAGAACAAAACACCATCCACCAACTGGATCTAAATTATATTTATAGAACACTATTCTACAAAAGTAGAATAAATATTTGTTTCAATGGCATGTGGAATATTTACCAAGATAAACAATATCCTAGGTCAATAAAACAAATCTTAATAGATTTAAAGGAATTTAAATTAAATGAAATATGTTCTCTGAGCATAATGAAAATAGTCTAGAAATCAATAACAGAAAGATAAACATCTCTAAATCCTTTGAAATTAAATAGCACACTACTAAATAATCAATGGATCAAAGAGAAATTAGAATGTATTTTGAATGGAACAAAGACAAAAATGCAACACACAAAAATTTGTGAGATGCAACTAAAGCAGTCCTTAGAGGGAAATTTATAGCATCAAGCTTTTTAATTAGAAAAATAAAAGGTTTCAAATCAATAATCTAAGTTTTCATGTTAAGAACAAATAAACCCAAAGCTAGGATAAATAAGGAAATAATAAATATAAGAACAGAAATGAATGAAACTGAAAACAAAACAGAAAATATCAATGAAACCAAAAAAATTTTTTAAAGAGGGGAAAAATGATAAACCTCTAGCGAGATTGACAAAGAAAAAAGAGAAAATGTGAATTAGTATTTAAATATGGTACCCTACTAAGAAGAGAATGAAAACACTAACCTCTCTGAAGTTTAGAGCTAAAAAGTACAGATCACCTAGTTTAAGAAAAAATATTTGGAATCTTTTCTTGGGTTCTTAGTGGTAGCATAAAGATGCAACCATTTGTCCTGGGATTCAAGTATAAAATAGATCTTCCCATTTCTAAATTTGATGCTCCCTAAGGCTCCTGGAAACATTAATGGACAAGGATAAGATTTACTTATATAAAGAGTCCCAGGACCTTAGGGGAAAAGTCTAGGCTAGCACCACCATTTAAGGTTAGATGGATTGTGACCTGCATATGGCACCAGCTGGAGAAGTGGTGGGTTGGAGCTAAAACCCAGCACATGTTTATTCAGCCTTCCTGGGGCTGTGTATACCCAGAAGACAAAAAGACTTCATCCTAATTCTCACAAGGGTGTCACTGAATCACCAAACCAATGAGAAAATGCCTTTGTAAATGCACACCAATTCACCACAAGGGCTAGGGAAGTCTCTGCCAGCCACACAGGCCAAAGTCAAGGGTCTAAGAGTCAAAGGGAAGCCCTAATTGGGTGCAGCCTGAAATTTATGTTAGAAGTTACCCCACCAGACCCACAATGGCATAGGAGATATGATTTAATAATATACAACTGAGTATACAACCATGGGTATACAACCAAGTATACACCATAGTCTAAGAACATGGTATCTTCTGAGTCCAAGCATGAGCCCTGCTATAATTAGACAATGACTTAGACCTGAAGTATCAGAAGAGAATCTCTAAGAACTCAGACAGTTGCATTCAAAGAGCAGGACAGTGTGGAAGCAACAAGAAACACATAAATGAACTTAAGAGAATCCAAGTTCCTGTGACATAGAAGAAAACTGGCAACCACACTCTTGGAACTGGGTTTACCCTTTAGGATTCTTAAACCATTTAAAAGTGGAGTAGAAGTGTGAGGAGTCAAGTACTTACTGATAATAGAATGATTAATTAAAAAAATAGAGAAATGACATGTTATATCCAAAACCATACATGATCTGGTCTCCATTGGCCCTCTTAGTTTATATTCTCCTAACAATTGCTCACTCTGTTTCAGCTGACCTCCTTGCCATTCCTCAAACGTAAGAGGAACATAATTCAACCTCAGGGCCTTTGAACTTACTTTTCCCTTCTGCCAGGAACATTCCTTTCCCAAGATCTCCATGGTTCACCCTTTTATTTCTCAGATCTTTCCTTCTCTTTTCAGTGAAAACTTCCTTGATAGCCCAATCCAATAAAAATTGGATTGAAACCTTCCTTCCATTGCAAATGCTACCCCATCCTCATTCTAGAGACACCCTTCACTCATTCTTGCTTTTTCTCTGTACACTCACCTTTTAATAGTAAAAAGACATATTTACATTTTTATTGCATGTCTCACACTAGAATATAAGCTATTTGATGGCAGAAATTTTTATGTTTTGTTTAGTGTTGTATCCCCAACATGAAGTTTACAAAGCACTTTCAACCAAACACTAAAATTTAACTAATATTTCATATACCGAGTATGTCTTTTTTTTTTTCTTTCTAGAAACATTGATGGCTATGGAGTATTGTGGCCCTTGAGATTTTTTTGTTTTCTGTAACTAAAGTATTATAAGTCCAAGACTGATTGTAGTTAAATCACTAAATTTTCAATACCACCAGTTGTTCAAAGCCCAAAGACATGCAGGAGAATAGTTAATTGTTCCTGTGCACATGGGAGAGCTGTGGTAGAAATTGAAAGACAACTGGACTACACAAGGCCTTAAGGTCTAGAGCACAAAGAAATACCACTGGGAACAAGGATCAGTTGAAGACCACCTTAGTGGTTTCCAACCAGGATTATAATGTTACAGCTAATAGCTAACATCTCTTGGGTATCTGCTATTTGCTACAAGACATGGTTCGAAGCCCTTAAACTACATTAACTCATTTAAGATACACAGCAGGCCTTTGAGATGGGTACCATAATTAGCCCCATTTTACAGATTAAACTGTGACAAGCAGAGAGATCAAATAATTTTCCTGAAAGCTAGACATCTAAGTGAGCAACAGAACAAAGCTTGGAAACCAGACAAAGCCTATGCTCTTAATCAATATGCTGTACTTTACAAACAGATGAGGATAATCCAAAACAAATTCCTGTCAGCACTTTCATCTTCCTGTAAGAAATTTCTGATCAACTTAGGCTATAAAACAGTTCTAACATTAAATAAGAGTTGGTGATATTATACCTAGAAGTAGGGAAGTCAGGTGCCTTCCTGGGTGACTTAGTTAAGTGTCTGTTGATTTGTGCTCATGTCATGATCTCAGTGTTTGAGATCTCCATGCTCAGCGGAGAGTCCACTTGAGATTCTCTACCTTTCCCTCTCTCTCCTGCCCCTCCCTGCTCATGTGAGCATGTAAGTGCTCTCTCTCCCTCAAATAAAAAAATCTTAAAAAAAAAGTAGGGAAGTCACTCAGTTTACTAGTTAGAAAAATGAGTGCAAAACTCAACATAATATTTCAAAGGGGCAATTCACTGGACTATGTGTTTGGACATGGGGGAAGTGGCTATTTTGTATGTATGTTTTTCTTTTCCTACAAGACAAATGAAAGGCAATGTCCATCAGCTCAGAAAATCGAACTTTGATTTGTTCGTTGGCCTTCTTTGTGCCATGCTGATTTTAGATTGTTCATGATGTTTATGGATTCTTAAAAACTATCTTTTAATGACTGACTGAAAAATTCTGCAAATTCTGTAGGGAATGTGTTGAATTAAACAAATCTACTTTGTGTTTTTCCAGTTACTTCATTCCAATCACTGGTTATAATTTCCTAGAAAGCATAAAATATTTTTACTCAAACAATGTTATTGTCTATTTTGTTCTTTATTATGTGTTCCCTTCAAGCAAAAATAGTGTCATCTTTCTACTGGCTTTCTATTAAATAAGATTTAAAAAGAGCATCATATAAGCACTTTCTTTTATATATTTCCCCACATTTCATATGCATTTGTTTTTCTTTTTAATCATTTGATTCTAACTAAATTATGTCTCTGTAGAGTGAGATTTTCTCTTATACTGAATATAAAAAAGAATGACTATTATTGAACATACATTTATGTGAAATCAACTCAGTACTAAATCCAATTAATTTGTACTATAGAGATCTATAAATGTAAAACAGACGTTTTAGAAAAATAACTTGGATATTTTCTGAAAGTCACGGAAATGGCTGATAAAGTATATTCCTTTTGAATTTTGGAAAAACCAACACTAAATAGGTTATAAAATAATAAATGAAGCTATGTTGGGAATAATTTGAAATAAATTATATGACCAGGACACTTAACCTTCATATAACTTTCATTCATGAGGTTTTAGATTATCTTCATAAACAAATTAACTTACTGATTTTGATATGAATAATGAAAGAAAAATATTCTGAAAGTACTGCAGATCTATCATCAGGAAGAGCCCTTACCTTTGGACATTTTACCTTCAGTAGTGGAAATAAATTATGCTAGCTTAATGCTCATCCTCTACTTAGCTCCCCTCTTTGTACCCAAACACATTTTCTGTGAATGTTGATTTAGGGAAGAGTACACACTGGAGTTATCAAATAAGCCAAAGCTAATTGATCCACACAGGGCTTGATCTTATGACCCTGGCCTCATTAACACCCTGTACTCAACAACTAACTTAATCAAGCAGAGACAAGTGATTCATCAATCAAACAGCACATTATTGAATATCAACATATATCTAGCACTCAGCCAGAAGTTGCAGTGAAAACAAACAAAAAGGATAAAATACAGTCTCTGCCTTACAGGTGCTTACAATCAATTTGGGGATATTAATTACAGGTACAGAGCAACAGAAATTTAAAAACAATAGCAATAATAAAAACTAAGGCAATGATTAGGGAATAAAAGTTCTGGAGGAAGTCAGAGAAAAAATATTAATCTATATATGCTAGTGAGTTTTTGAATTTCATGACTAAAAATGTGACATGGTGGTGTGTGGCATTTTAGAAGACTAATCTCATGATGGTTCATATACTGGAGTGGAATATGGGCAATAATTTGAAGTGAATGCAGCAACTCAGGGATGAAGCTAGTTGTGTGGAGAAAATGACGGTAGATTTAAGAAATCTTACTAAGAAAGAATGTGAAACTATATGTGAAAACAAATCAAAACTAACCATGTGGTTGCTGTTCAACATAGTCCTAGAAGTCCTAGCCTCAGCAATCAGGCAACAAAAAAAAATAAAAGGCATCCAAATTGGCAAAGAAGAAATCAAACTCTCACTCTTTGCAGATGATACGATACTTTATGTGGAAAACCCAAAAGACTCC